>VZRF01006729.1:179369-194140 GCA_013396875.1 Vireo altiloquus | reverse complement strand
GTGCCCGGCGGCGCGGGGCGCGGCGCCCGCGGGTGTTCGCGGGGCGCAGATCGTACCATCTGCGGCCGCCCCCCTCCCCGTGCACTGCGGAGAATCCTCGCACGGCAATAGCAGCCAGATAATAACAATATTATTAGAGCCTGGAACCGATATATTATAGACACATAAAAAACCCCCACCATGTCGGTTGCCTTTGCTTCTGCTCGCCCAAGAGGCAAAGGGGAGGTCACCCAGCAAACTATCCAGAAGGTAAAAGAGCATGCTTTTATACAGACAATTTTAGACATTTATTCCGTCCATGCTCCTGCAGCTGGAGGCTGATTTCTAGGGCGATCAGGAAAACTCGTGAATTTGCGAGGGCTGCAGAGATGGACAGCTGGAGAGAGAGGTGGGGGAAGGAGGAGGAGGAGGAGGAGGTGGAACAAAGCAAAGGTGTTCAGATCGCTGCAAAGAGAGCGAGAGAAGGACGCAGGGAATAAAATCGGGATGGCACGTTATCCCTGCTGCTCGCCCAAGGGGAAACGCTGCCAAGCATACATTGGGAAACGGCAATAAAATTTGCAAATATGCGATTAATTTATGATGGTATGTCAGCTTCTGGCCCCTAAAAAATCCAACCTAGAAAAATGAATTGACATAAAATACTGAATTTGCAAGGGTTTTCTTTTGTATCTGGATGCAGAATTTTAATTTCTCAGAAGATAGAGGGAGCACCAGCCACTGGTATTTTTCATAAACTATTATTATTTTTGTGGTGTGTTTATCTATGTTTAGTGACAAACAAAGGTTTTGAAAGATTTTCTCTGGAGACGGGATCCCCACATGGGTGTCATGTGGAGGCCAAAGCAGAGGGTGCCGAGTTGGGAAGTTATTGTTTCCTATTTCCTAGGATTGGCAGCAGGGACTGCACACAGGAGCAGATCCTGACACCCTTCCTGCTGCAGAAGGTGACCATCAGGAACGACGAGGCTGGAAATGTCAATAAAGAACGTGCATGTTTTTTGCTGTCCCTGCTATTTGTCGTTTGTCCTTTGGCTGTCGTTCTGGCCGTTCCCCAGCTCCGGTGTTGTTCCCTGGTGGCAGCCAGGTGTGAGTTCTGTGTGGTCCCTTGGCTCCGAGTGACCAGCGCAGAAGTGCCACTGCCAATACAGCAATTAACCCATCACCAGGGGTTGTGCAGCCAAGCCATGAGATGGTGCCAATTTACGACTTCTAGGGGAAAAAAAGTCCCCTCGGTGGCAGCCTGTGACGGAGCAGAGATTAAGGCAGAAAAAACTGCCACGAGAGAGGCTAGAGAGATGACTTGCATCTCAGGAGACTGTTTGGAAACATCCCATTTTGTGGAGCTCTTGCAGCACGTGGTGTTGTGAACCAATTCATTTTAAATACTGAAATATTTTGAACTCGCTGAGTAAGTTTTCCTCTAACCTCCAAATCAGTTGGAATTATCTCATAATTCAGATAGTTTGTAATTAAAGCTGTAACTGTATCCACAGACAAAGGGCAGATGAAGTATCTTCAGTTTGATTTTCAAGCCCTTTCTTTTTTACGTATTCATAAACTTCATGGAAGCTTCAAAATGTTCTTTCTTTAAAAATAGTGAGTGAAACCATTTCCCATCTCAGGTGCATTTGCTGGCAGATTACTTCAGGACTGTTCATCAGTGTTGGGCTGTTGGCAGTGATTTTCTCTTTGACAAGCAGCAATGCTGAGGAGGAGACTTGCAGGCAGAGGAACTAGATGGGATTTATAGTCAAGGATGGAAATGGAGCAGAGAGCAGGAGCAAAAAAAAACCTTGCAAAAATCCTCATTAAGATGAGCTTTTGAGAACACATAAAAATTTCAATGAAAAAGATTATTCTTATTTGCATTCCTATTATATAAGCAACTTACTTTTATTTATTAAGTCAATTTTAATAGTCTTTCAAAGCTGTTCTTATCCCAGTATCAAATATTCCTAAAATAGATTTTGCATGGGGGAAGTTAGAGCTTTTGGCAATAGAGTAGTGGCGGTGCTGCTCTAAAATAGTTCATCAAATAGCATTTTCAGGGCAGTAAAATTCAGTGTCTCCTGTGTAATGGTTCTTTCCTCAAGAGTTCTCCTGTCCTGATGACACAGTGGTTCAAGGGCCCAATCTTGCAAGCACTTCATAGCAGTGGTACCTACAAGTTCTATTATGCCAGAGGCAAATCCGTATTTTTAAATGCTGGTGTTGTTTATTTTTATTCATTCACCTGCAGAAAGTGTGATGCATTCACAAGGAATCTGGAGGGAAGAGACAAACTATTGTATCTGAAATTTCAAAACAAATTAAAGGATATTTTAAGCTTTTAATTGTATTATGAGTTCATTAAATAAAGGTAAGGACATATTGGGCTGTAATTCTCTTAAATGTGGTTTCAGTAGCTCCAGTGATGCAAATTTTATACTTCATCTGAAGTTCAGCTGTCAGCACGCTCTAGTCCTGGGCAGGAAAATGAGTAGGTTTAATTGTTTGAAAGTTTGTTTCTTACTTAAAAGTAGTCATGTTCATAATACTTGACGTTTTCAAAAGGGCTGGGTGATATTTTGGGATGAGGCAGAGATATTTCATAGTGGAAGTGTTTTCCTTCTTCAGCATCAGAATTTATCTGCCATCTAAGGAACAAGGTAAGTCCATTAATTCTTCTGTATGGGTATTTCAAGGAACTACTTTAAAAATAACTGTTTATAAGTGAATCGATCTCGTGGCTCAATAAAGTCACGTGTAGGTAATTTACAATAGCCAAGGCAACAAAACTGCACAAAACAGCATCCAGTGCCAAGGAGAGTGGAGAAGCACAAAAATACAGGACTTTTATACAATTCTTGTAGTAACGTTTTTTGGTCCTATTCTTTTTATGCAGATGCTAGATGAAAATCACCACCTAATACAATGTATTATGGATTATCAGAGCAAGGGAAAAACTGCAGAATGCACTCAGTGAGTATTGTGAATTTGGGAGTTTGTTGGAAATGCTTACTGAAGTCTGACTCTTGCCTTTGCTCAGTGGCACAGCTGTTGGTTTGCTCTTGGAAACACTCTTGTTCCTTTTTAGGAGCTTTTCTAGTTCGTGGAGAACTGTGAAGAAGCATAAATGGTTCTGGTGGTGCTTACTTGAGTAAACACTCCAGTTAGAGCACCCTTGAACAAAATCGTGTTCTTCTGAGCTTGCTGGCAAGGAAAATAGGTTTGGGGTTTTGGAGTTCGGGAATTTCATTCCTATCAGGGTCCTTGTTAGACAGAGAAAGGAAAAGTGTCTGATTGTTGGAGCAGCTGACTGGGTGTCAGTCCTCAAAGACTGAGGTCCCAGCTCCACAGTTCAAAGTGCTTTCAAACAAGAGTATATTCTTCCTCTCCCTTCCCTCAAGTTTATCCTTTGTAAAAGAGGGGTTGAGCACACTGATCCTTGATGGAAAACATGAAGCACAGACAGAGGTCATTGCTACTGCTATTTGTTAGGACAGATCAAGAATGTGTTAAGGTGATTTACCTAACCATTTGTAAATAGAGGAAAAAAAAGAGAAAGGTTTGGAATTTTGTGTATTGTTAACCCTTTCCAAATAAGCTTTACTCTTTGTTCTGTAGATACCAACAAATCTTGCACAGAAACCTGGTTTACTTGGCGACAATAGCAGACTCTAACCAGAATATGCAGTCCTTGCTTCCTGCTGTAAGTACCAGTATAATTATTGTAACTAATAATTAGTTATTAGTATAACTAATAACATAGTTATTTCCCTCAGATATGGATAGCTATGACAGTGAGAAGTTCTTTGATTCTGTCACTGATCACTATCAATGAAACATTTTTTAGTATTTTTCCAGCTAATAGTTTTGAAGTGGCCAAGCAGACTACCAAACAAATCAAAAGTTACTTTCACTGTGTTTAAATCATGTTCTTTGGGACAGTTGTGTTAACCTCTTTCCCCATTATCCTATAAATGATGCAGTCATATAGACCTGAACAGCTCCATTTGTTCCAGATTCAATATTCTTTACCTATTCTTACGGTATTCTTTACTTGGGGGGGAAAAATGCTGCTGTTTTATGTCAAAAATCAAATTCAGCACTTGGGCATTGGTGGGTCTTTACACATGGTGTTATTCCTGCTCAGTGGATTGATTTGGGAAGTACCACACATAACACGAAGTACAGCATGGCTTGGCAAAGGTCAATCTGTCACCACGCTCCTGTGTTGTCTTTGCTAATGCATTCCCCGCAGTGGTTGTGTTTGGAAATCCATGTGAGTGCAGAGGAACGAGCACAGAAGCCACACTCTGTGACAAACACAATTTTAAGCCCTTCACTGTGCTGCTGCCTGTCAGCTGCTCTGTCGTGTTCAATGTCATTCACACAGAGGAGTCAAACCAAGAAAGGTTTACCCAAAAAGCAAAGGAAACATGTATTTAGCTAAGGCAGTTTTTAGTCATAGTCAGGCTAATTTGGGGGCTGCTCTTTTTCTAATTAAAAAACCTAACCAGAAATTTGCTTTTCCTCCTTGTTGTTTCGCAGCCACCAACGCAAAATATAAACTTGGGCCCGGGAGGGATGAGTCAGAGTGCATCCAACCAATCCCTCCACTCCCAGAGCAATCTCAGCGATGCCATCGGGACCGGCCTTCCTCCTTCCTCCCTCATGCAGAGTCAGATTAGCAATGGTGAGCTTTGGTCCCCTTTGTGCTGCTTCGCTGTTGCCTGGCAACAAAATCATTAATGCAGAATATACTTAGAGAGCTGGAAAAGACCTCTCCTAACTCACCTTTCAGGCATATGGGGATTTCAGGCATATGCTGAAATCACCACAAAATGGCTACAGGCAGGAATGATGTTGGCTTCTGCAGAGTGCTTTGTGTTTCTACAGAGGAAATTAAAGACTTTTTTTTTTTTAAAATGCATTATGAAAATCACCAAGTAAAGGTGCATCCAAGATTTTAGTAAGAAAGATTATATATTGTAGTATTTTTCTCATGGAAGTGGCAGGGTTGGCCAGGGTAAAATGGAATTGCTTGCATGATTAAACACACAACCAAGCCTTCAGTTTGCAAAGACCTTCCAGGACACATTTCTCCTTGCAAATCATTTGGTGTTGCACCAGCCTTTTTCCTCTACAGAAGCTTACAGATTGTACTACACAGTCAAAGAATTTGCACAGACATTTCATGTTAATAATATAATCTGTCTGTTTGGTTTTGTTTTGTTCATGAAACTAATCGAAAATGAATTTTTTTAATATGTGCATTTTATATTATGAATAATCTGTTTATTTCGCAGATCATAGTTATTCAGTCAGTTCTTGTTTCTGTGGGTGTCTCCCAGAGTGACAGAGAGCAAAACCAGTTTCTATAAATAGAAATATCTGATTGTAAAATCACAGACCTTGGCAGGGGGACTCAGGAGCAGACACAAGCCATGAAATTACTTCTGAGTTTTTAAACATCCCTTTGTGGTCAAGCCTATAGTGCCTTTTAAATGAATGGATGAGGGACCTGTTTTAAACAGCTACAACTTGTAAAGTGAACTTACTAAATTTTTCAGGGCCTAGTCTTTGAAAGATTTAATACTGAGTATGAGAATATATATTAAGTCATTCAAAACATTGTCTTGTGTTATTAAGAACAGACATTTTTGAAGCTACTGTTGCTGGTTTTTCTGATTTGCCCTCCACCCTCAAGGACTTTGTAGTAGTTTAGTGCTGACTGAAAGAACCTGACTGGAAGTTCACTTTTTTTTTTTTACTTTAAAGAAGGCCAAGAATCTTTATTTTTACCCATGCAAACAGGGCTAGGTTTACCAACACTTGCTTCACTCCATCTCTCACTCAAGGCAACTGCTATCTCCATTCACACACTGTGTGACCTTGTGTTGCACAAGGATCAGCTTTACAACTTAAACAAACTGGAGCAAAACACAGAGATAATTCTCTGTAGCAGCATTTTGACCCCGCTGCACTGATTTCAGGAGAGCTGGCTCTCTTCATCTCTTCTTGAAAATGCTGCTTGCATCTCTTCATCAGAGGGATGAAGGGTATAATTTACAGCAAATGTTCTCATTTTGATGTCTATGAAAATCATTAAGAGTAATTAATGAGGTTTGTACTAAATGAGTTAGGCATGTTTTTCAGAGGCTGCAGATACACTTAATAACCCTGAATTAAAATATCATTATTTAAACATTACAACATAATTCTGTCTCTTCTAAGGATTCTGCATTCTACCTAAATTAATTGAGATTGACAACAATATGGCTGAATTTAGATAGACAACAATATGCACCATCACAATTTGGATAGTAACAATATACAGTGAAAACAACTTTCCAAAACTCATTCATAAAACTATTTACAGCAATAAACAACAAATAAGAACTGGATTGTTCCTGATATTAGCTACCCAACAGCAAAGAGTTTTAAAAAGAAGCACACTGCAAGATTAGCAGGATGATACAAACCCAGGATGTATCTGGAGCAGTCTGATGATTTCATTCTGATGTTGGAAAGGGAGCAACAACTGGGGTTGTTATGGTGACTTTGAAAATTACTCTTCCTCTGAGGTACTTTTAGTCAGGCTTCAGGAAGGGGAGAGCCAGGCTTGTTCTTTGAGTAGAGGCTCCCCTGGTATTTCAGAAGCCCCAGCTAAAGGTGAGCTGGTTATAGAAGAACCCAGTGGATGCAGCAATGTGCAAAGTGTCTCTCAGCCACTGCTGGGTCTTCCCATTGTCACCACCTGTGTGAAAAAAGAAAAGGAATCAACTGCAGGACAAGAGGAAGGAAAGGACAAATATCAGAAGGCTGGGATGTGTTTTCTGAAGTACCCAAAATGACTGGCATTTGTTAATTCTGCTGCCTGCAAGGAAGTGGTTGTAGGGCATTGCTGCTTGTTTTGTTCTTCCCATCTGCAATCCTGTACTGCCTGGATTTGGCTGCCAGGAAGAGGAGGATCACTCCAACTGTGCAGTAGGCAGTTTTAATTTGTCTGTAGATAACAGGGAGTTTTAATAATGAGGCTTTGGTTTTGTTTCGCCTTATCATAAGGTATTTCAGAAAGGCCGCTCACTGTGCATTGCCAATAATAGCCCAGATTTTCTTCTTGTTCTCTCTAATTTTTGTAGGTCCTAACCACGTGTCTATGCAGCAGTCAGGTCAGAACACCATGCCCACAACCTCTCTGAGTATGACCGTCAGCAGCCATGGGACTGGCCCTGGTTACAGCCACACGGTGCCTGCGTCTCAGAATGTGCCAATGCAAGGCCAGGGCTCAATAGGCAATTATGTCTCTCGAACAAACATCAACATGCAATCTAACCCAGGTAAACTCCCTCTTCCTCCTCCTGGGCCACCTTGACTCTCCAGTGACCTCAGAGGTTTTACCACACATGACTTTGTTCTGTAAATATTTTCTCTAGACAGCAACAAACGTACAAGAGGAAAAGACAGCTTTGAGACATCTCTGAATTTCCAGGTGTCAGGTGCCAGTGTAAGTCAGAACAGTATCAGACTTGTTTTAACCTAGGCTGACTCTCCATGGTTAGGGATGAGCTGGGGAAAAGAGGGTTAGGTAGAGGTGCAAGGTTAGGTAGAGGTGCAACTATCTGGTAGCCCTGGAAGCAAATCTCGCAGCCATGGGAGGGATCTGAGCAGCACATTTATCCAAGTACAAAGAACCTGCCAAGGTGTAACACATTTACTGTTTGTACATTACTACCCCAATTTGTTATTTCATTGGTACTTCACACTGTTTGCAGGGCATAAAGAGACTAGCAGACAACTCAATCTCTTAATTTCAAAAAAAGTTTGCTAGTGAATATTGAATGGGATGTCTGATGCTTTAGAATTCTTTACAACAGCGTAAAATTTAGGGATCAAATAAATCCTAGAATATCAGTTTACTTAAACTCTGGGATCACTAGGTACATGAAAAGATGGAAGCAGAAAGAAAGAGTATATTAGAAAAGAAATGCAGCAATGAAATAGTCAGGAGCTAGAGAGGAACAAGCATCAGTACTTGTTTCTTTCTTTAACCCTACTGCAATAAGGTTTACATTCTTTTAAATGAGCTAATAATAATCAAAGCTAGATGTATTTTTAAATATCTGCTGAAGCAAATGGCAAGAACTGACCATGTAATAAGATCCTTTCTGGATTACAGTGCAGAAGAGTTAAATAAATCCAGTAGGAAAACATCTTCCCCTGTGGAAAATTCACAGAATTTTCAGGATGTGTGTTAGCTGAAGGTTTTAACTTGCTTCCAAAAAGCCTTGGGAGAGAACTGCCCCATCCTTGTGGAAAACAGTCTTTTCCATGTCCATTGTAGTCTCCATGATGCACCAGCAAGCAGCAACGTCACATTACAACTCGGCACAAGGAGGGAGCCAGCACTACCAGGGACAATCCTCCATTGCCATGATGAGCCAGAGCAACCAAGGCAACAGCATGATGGGGCAGCGACCCATGGGCCCTTACAGAGCTTCACAGCAAGGTAAAATCTGCTGTCAGTTTATTGATAGAACTCTCATTAGACTGATGATACTCAGTCTGTCCTGTGGGGTACATAAGTCAATAAAATTTCCAAGTCACATTAACACAGAATCCCACCCAGGAGCACAGGAAATCCTGAATGGTGGAAGTGTGACAATGAGATGAACCTGAATCTATTTTCAAGATTTATCTATTTAATTATTTCAGGTGTTTAGAAAAATAATTCTGTCTAAAAGGGATCATATATCTCTAAAGAAAAGATGAACAATTTGATATACAGCTCATTCAAGCCACTGGGAATCTTTTCAATTCTTTCACATGGTGTTGGATCAGCCCTAACAAGGCACAGTTAGCAAGGAACACATTTCTGGAAAGAAGATACAGTTTGCCAGCAATTAGAATGAAAAATTAGGCCAAGGAAAGGAAAACACCAGAGGATAACTACCATGCTCTAAGACCTCTCTGGATAAAGTTCTAAGAGGTAATAAAGCTGCTAGACTGATTCTCACATAAACTGAATTTTGCTAAGAAACAAATTAATGTATTAATGAAAATATATTTAATTCTGACTGTGCTCTTGAGCATGGAAACCATTCCATGGTTTCTAATAACTTTTCTAATAGCTTTCTAATAACTCAGATTAATAGATGAAATGTAGCCTTATTTTCGGTGTTGCTGCAGAAGCGAGCGATTCTAGGATGTGCTACTGACTGTTCTGTGATTTCAATTTCATCCATCTTCTTCTGAGAATACAAATTTATTTCCTTTTTCTAGTGAGCAAAACATCTGTCTAACTGCTTTCAATTGTTTGCTTATCCAGACGTAAACTTTGTTTTCTTTAAAAAATAAATTAGATAAGCAAACCCCATCCCTTAGGAGTCCGTGGGCTCAGTTTGCTCTCTCCGCTCTGTGCCTTGCAGGTTCCTCGCAGCAGTACATGGGTCAGGAAGAATATTACAGTGAGCAGTACAGCCATGGCCAAGGCTCATCAGAACCTATGAATCAGCAATACTATCCAGATGGTAATTCCTCTGAGCTGGGCTCGCTGTGATGCTGACAAAGTGCAGAGCACCACGACTGCCACATCCAAGGACGGGGCAAACCTACTGTGCTTCATTTCCAATTTAAATGCTGGAAAATTCTAATCCCAGGGGATGGGAGCTTGGTACAAAACATGCACGTCAGTGCACCCTGCTATCCAAACTGCTCCAAAAAGAGCCCAAAGCCCAGTTTGGATTAGTGAATTCAGGAGGTTTATCCATTGGTGTGACTTTCCTTGCCGTGTGTTTGATGTTTTCCCTAAGGGGTCTGCATTTGCTCTTAGCCTCATCTTGGTGCATAAGCAGCTTCAACACTATGTCTGTGGTTCCATTAAGAATATATCTGACAAATCTTTGTGACTCCTTGCAGGACATGGTGATTATGCCTATCAGCAGTCATCCTATACTGAACAGAGCTATGACCGGTCGTTTGACGACTCTACACAACACTACTATGAAGGAGGTAGGAAAATACAGCAAAATCTTAACAGAAAATTCAATATATTATTAAGATACCTGAACTCTAAATTAACTGGAAATATTAACTTCATTATGATACAGCAAGGTGGCATTTAGGAGAAGCTATGTCAGAGCTTCTGTTCATTTTGTTGTTTCAGGATACAGCAAATGGAATTTCCACATAGATATTTAAAAAAAAAAATACCAGTAGCAACTAGATAAGTGGTCTTTCTGAGTTATGTGAATAAACATCATTATCTAGAAGAAAATACAATGAGAGGGCTTCTTGAGAAAGCAGCTATTTACCCAGGCACCCTTTTCTTTGTGACTTTTGGTTCTGATGCACTTCTGGAGTAAAAAAAAAATCCTTTGGGGAACAGGGTTTTTGTTTGTTTAGTGATTTATATAAATAAGTACCTCTCCCATTCAAAGGAACTAAAAATCACTGTAGAAATTAACATCTTGCTTGGCAAAATCCAATCGTCTCTTTGTAAGAAAAGTGTTTGTGTCTGAGTTTCAGACCAAGGCTCCTTACACCTTTGTTTTCCTTGTGACCCACATGTACAGTGAAATACCTGCCTCATCTACAACCAACCAATTCCAATGTTTCCCTCTCCAGGAAATTCTCAATACAGCCAGCAGCAGGCAGGATACCAACAGGGAGCTGCACAACAGCAAACATATACCCAGCAGCAATACCCAAATCAACAGAGTTACCCAGGACAACAGCAGGGATATGGTAAGAAAACTCCCAGTGGCTGGTCAGGTGTTTGCTGTGTTTCATCCTGTTGCCTCCATTCCTAATCTGAAATAGGCTGTAACTATTTGCTTGATCAACCTTGGATTAACAATGTACCAAAATTAGCCAAAGATCTAGTATAGGGATTCTGGGCAGTAACATACGTTAGTATAGCACTGCATTCCATCCTGAATCCCTCTCTCTTTTGACAGAATTAGAAAATACACATTTGCTTCATGTTGACTTTGTGTTAAATGTCATCAGGAGGTCACTGCTTAGGTTCCCAGGCCTCCTACACACCTAGTCCTTCTGAACTGACATGAAAGAGAGCAACAACAGTCCAGAGAATCACTCCTCTGTCGCTTATGGTGGCATAGCCAGATTAGATAGGAATTTAAACATGCAGTTGTTACTAAAATAAAGGCCAGGTAGTTTGCATAGAGGTCATAACGGAGCTGTGCCAATACAGATTTCAGAGACCCTTCACTTAGAAGTATTATGACATTTTTTGAGCAAAGTTTGAAACTTTAATTGAAGTTTACACTGCTGCAACTACATCATTATTACTATTAACACCTCCTAGTGTAAACCTAGAGGGGAGGACTGAGCAGAATTTACTCACAGTTCTTACTCACAGAGCTTACTTCATTAGCATCATGTTTTAGATTGCGTCAACCCCAAAAACTCCCCCAGCAAATCAAGCCTGTAATGGATTTTATTGCCTTTTCAGGTCCTGCACAAGGAGCCTCTTCACAGTATTCCAGCTACCAACAGGGACAGGGGCAGCAATATGGAAGTTACAGAGCTTCCCAGACAGGCCCCTCCGCTCAGCAACAGAGGCCTTATGGCTATGAGCAGGTAAAGTGCTTAAATCTCTGCTCTGAAAGGGCAGATCTGGCTGTTAGCTCTGTCTATAAATCTGTCTGATAATTTGGTGCAGGTATATGGGTGATACTTCAGTGGATCTTGTAAAATTCACAGACCAAAAGAAATTGCCTAACTCACTGTAAACCTCCAATATATTATCCTTCAACATTGCTATTCCTTTTTTCTTTTTTTTTTCAGGGACAATATGGAAATTACCAGCAATAAAAGAATACAGTGCTGTGACAGATTCCTTTCAATAGTATCTCCATCTTTTGAACTGGATGTACAGGCAGTTTTGATTAATTGTAATATGTTGGTTACCCCTTAGCACAAAGCAGCGTCTGTATGTGAACAGTGTTCATTTCATGCTGGATATGAAGCAGTGCACTACTGGTAACAAGACAATGCTTTAATGGTTTGATATTTGGTGCTGTGTATAGTACTGTATGTTGATACAACGCAGAAGTTTTCCATTTACCCCCTCTTGTCCCATTCTTGATGTTTCTGAATAGCTTTAGGATCATTAGATCACAGTTGTGCCCCGTTCTGGAAAACAGCCAGGTCATTCTGCAGTCTGGCTCAATGCAAAGCCCATGAGTCACATCTCAGCCCAGGGAAGTTCCCTGTGGTAAGATATTGATCTATTTTTAACTGAATGCATTGAAGATTACCTGCCAGCCTCCAAAATCCATGGCTCTTAACTTTACTTCTACAAAACAAGGGGATGGATGCATTCCTTATAAAAAGACAGTTCTATGCTATATGACAAAAAATAACTGCAACTTCTGTAATACCTACCCAAATCTTATAATTCAATAATGTGCATAAGTCCACATTTCTGTTGTGAAAGGTACAGAAAGAGGATCCACACCTATGATCATAGAAATGTTAATAACTAGAGGCACCTTTTATATGTCCATGTAAACAAAGGTATTTCTGTCATGGAAAGAAAAACAGAAGGGAGCTGTGAGATTTGCAGTGTCAGCCTGTTCGATGTCAATATTGCTTCATATCGTGCTTAGCTGAGAAAAACATCTGGCAGAAGTCCTGTCTTGAATATCCTACTCCTAATTTTATAACTTGCATTTTCATGCCACATTTTGCGAGCAGGTGGCTGGCATCCTTCTTCATTCTGATTCTCGCGCTGCCCTTGCTCAGATTCTCTAGGAAGCATTATAACCATAAATATTGTCAAATTTGTTGGTCTATTGTTCTTACAGCTCATGATCACTTTTATTTTCCTCTTGTAGCTTGACAAGAAATAGTTCAGAGGCAGAAGAAAAAAAAATGCATCTTTATTGCATACAAGCAACTAAATTCAGCTTTAATTGTGAGACACTATTATGAATATAGAGAGGGGAGCTATTAATGGGGTCAACCAGTGAGAGTACCTAGAGAGGGAGAATTTAGGCAGAAAAACTAGTGGTATGTAAAAATCAGTATGAACAATGTAACTCGCTTCTATTCAGTTTTATATGTTCTTATAAAGTCTCGGGGGGGTGAAAAAAACAGCACTTTTAAAGTGCTGGTGTAACAAAATACTGTGTCCAAATTTCTCTGAAGCAAAAGGTTGGGGTGACTGTACCCCACAAACATTTTTTAATATGAGATTAACTGCAAATTTACAATCTAAAGAAAATACACGCTGTAGGATTTTCTCCTTTTCTTTGTCTGAACTGGTGTTACTTTTGGGTTTTTGAGTACTTTATATTTTGAAAAACCCAAGACCACAAGGAAAACACACCATCTCTCAATTCATTACTGTTTTTTCCTTTAGAAGAAAATCTTTAACTGGACAACTAGGGAGTTTACTATTAAATGTTGTCCAAACACTGCCCTTCCTATGTTAATAATTTCAACTACTGGTGAAATACGAGACATTATTTTAGTCAGACCTCATTTCTCTCATCTTTCCTGCTGGTGTTTTCATACAAATAAGTTCTCTCAAATAGCAAAGAACAGAAAGGAAGTAAGATTGTTTTCTTTAGAATAATTAATATTACAGGTAGCCAGAAGAATGCAATATTGCTCTTTGCCAGTTTGGAAGTATGCCTTTTATGTGGTTTTTGAAAGTGCTGAAATGCTTTTGAGAGAATATGAACAACACTTAAACCGAAACAGCAACATTACATCAATCTGAAATGTCTTACATTAAGAACTTCGTGAATGTTGTGTATATAATGTATTTGAAAGAGCACTTTGGAAATAGTTTGTACATTTATTTCCTAATTTATACATGATTTTTGGTGTTAATATTTCTAATTGTTAATAACAAAATGTTTATTTAATGTGTCGTCCATTTTTATGTATTAATGTGGAAACAAAGTGATGCCAGCATTTTGACTTCTTCCATGAATTGTATCATCTTCTGTTTTGTAATACAGAATGCTTGAAAATTGTTTAGTTTAAATATTATGTCAAAGTGGAGTTGGCGGTACTTTTCTTGTGGCAGATGGAGTGGGAACCACAGGTCACCCTTTACTTGGTGGGTGAGAGCTGGACATGCCCCAGCCCAGAAATTGCCCCTGTGCTGATCCCCAGTGGGCAGCAGGGGAGGAGGAATTCTGCCCCTCAAGGCATGGACCTGTTGGAGACAGTCCAGAAGAGGCCAAGTTGATGAGAGGGATGGAGCAGCTCTGCTATAAGGAAAGGCTGAGAGAGTTGGGATTGTTCAGCCTGGAGAAGGCTTTGGGGTGCCTTAACTGCGGCCTTCCAGTGCCTGAAGGGAGCCACAGGATAGAGGCTATTTACACGGACCTGCAGTGTCTGGACAAGGGGAATGGCTTCACACTGGCAAAGGGCAGGGTTAGATGGGGTATTAGGGGGATGCTCTGTACTGTGAGGGCNGGTGAGAGCTGGACATGCCCCAGCCCAGAAATTGCCCCTGTGCTGATCCCCAGTGGGCAGCAGGGGAGGAGGAATTCTGCCCCTCAAGGCATGGACCTGTTGGAGACAGTCCAGAAGAGGCCAAGTTGATGAGAGGGATGGAGCAGCTCTGCTATAAGGAAAGGCTGAGAGAGTTGGGATTGTTCAGCCTGGAGAAGGCTTTGGGGTGCCTTAACTGCGGCCTTCCAGTGCCTGAAGGGAGCCACAGGATAGAGGCTATTTACACGGACCTGCAGTGTCTGGACAAGGGGAATGGCTTCACACTGGCAAAGGGCAGGGTTAGA
>VZRF01006729.1:160611-179202 GCA_013396875.1 Vireo altiloquus | reverse complement strand
GGACCTGTCTGGGGCAGGGCCTGTCGGGGGCGGGGCCCGTCGGAGGCGGGGCTTTGCCTCAGCGGCTGCGCGCGGTAGGCCGGGGCGGGCCCGGGGCTGTCCCCGCCATGGCGGGGCTGTGTGGGGCCGGGCTGGGCGGCTCATGGCTCCTGGCTGCTGCCGGGGCCGCGCTGAGGCGCTGCGGGGCCGGGGGGAGCGGCCGCAGCCCCTGCAAGCCGGTCCTGCTCCTGCTCAGCTCGCCGGCGTTCTCCACGACCTGCGCCACGTGCGCCAAGGACAGGCGGCTGAGGCAAAAAAGAGCCATTTCGGAGCGGCGGCTGGTAAGTGCTGAGCTCTGGGCGAGTCCGGGATGCCTCAGACACATTTCCCGCCTCTGGCGCTTCTGGAGTGAGGAAGTACTGACTAAAATATAGTTAACTTCCAGAACAGTGAGGAAATGAATCTGCCCCGCGGTGTTGTCGGTGTTCACAGTGATCGCAGTAGCGCTCACGTTCCCTTTGGCCTCTTTGGGCTGGAAGCATCCATAAGTGGAGAAAGCAAAAAGTCTTTTAAAGCTTAAGCTGTAAAACGATATTTTAACTTTAAATCTAAAATGCTGTTTTGTTTCTCTCTGGTTTTTTAACCTTGCGTTGTAGTCAGGTGCCAAAAAAGCATCACTTTATGTCAGAGAAACTGGAGGGTCCTAGAATTTATTCTTCATCTTATTTTTATATTTACACGTCTCTGGAAAGATCTTACTTTCTAATGATCCATAAATCACTTCCCATTAAAAGCCATAGTTTACTGTCTCGCCGTGTGGTGGTGCCAAATACTTTCTAAAAGAGGCTTTTTAAGACTTCACTGGTCGTAGTATAAACTTAAGAATCAATTCTGTTGTGAGGATTTTTAAATAGAGTTTTTCTTCACAGCATACTATTTGTGCAGTTTATTTAAAGTGAACCTTATTGCCCGTTCTCATTATGAAGTCTCTTAGTAGCTGACAGAATTTGAAAGTTATTGTGATCAGTGTTGTGCTTTCTCTTTTCATCCCTCTGTGTGTAAACAATTCCACCTGTCAAAGAATGTACTTCTTTACTGTCTTCCCTTGGGAAATTCAGCCTCTTCTGGAAATAGATAAAGTTATATCAACATAGCCTTAGGCATATGCATTTAAATAATTTCTTAAAAATACTTGGAAGATGAGATCTGTTTTTCTTTATTATTACACTAAGTACTCTGCATTGAGTTGATCTGTGAATAGCAGCAGAGTTCTGATTTATTTTTTTTTTTTACTGTTGAATGGAATTTATCATGGCTAAAAATAGCAGGTCTTGCCTATTGACTAAAACTTCTTGGAAGATGAGTCTGATAAATTGTACTTGAAGGCTACAACCCCCACCCTCGTTGCAGACACGTTATTTCGTGGATCAGCGCAAAGTGCGCGTGGTTGGAGGACAAGGAGGAGGAGGAGGCCATTCCTTCTACAGCGAGCCCAGAAAAGTGTTTGGAGGCCCTGATGGTGGAAATGGAGGTGATGGGGGTCATGTAATTTTGAAAGGTAAACCTCTCTAAATCTGTTTTCTTCTGTGATTTTGTCTTATTGCTTAACACCCCTCACATGGATAGTAAGAAAAGGTAAATGTCAAAAGGGTTAAAATTGTTATTTCTGTATGAGATGTCTTTGATTTTAAGCTTTGTCCTGAGCTGTGGTAAGTGGGACATAAATGACACTGATAGACTTAGAAAGAATTCTGAAAATTATGTTTTTTTGCAAATATTTTAGTGCCTAGTGCCTGGCTGTGTTATATTAAGGCTGGGACCTGATTAAATTTTCCTCTTAAGATGAATAAAGCTTCTTCTACCACCACCCTGCTGCAAAGTCTAATCTAGCAAATTAATTTTGATTTGGAATGACCACTTTATTAGCTCTATGGTTAATAAAGCTAAGCAGTTTAGTAAAGGCAGTTAAATAGATTAATATAAGTCTTCCCTGGTATGTTATTGTTGAGGCAGTAAATAGGATGTGCATTCATACAATATTTAAAAGGGAAAAAAACAGTCAAGAGGATGCTCTTCTCTGCCTGTTTTACTAAAGCAATGTGTTCAAAATGGGTGTGTTTTGCTTTACAGCTGACCAGCAAATGAAATCACTTTCTTCAGTGTTCCCCTTCTATCAGGGTTTTCATGGAGAGAGAGGAGGAAGCAAAAACTGTTCTGGAGCTAATGGTGCTCACACATATGTTAAAGTAAGTCAGTAGATGTTGCCTGCTGTGTGCTAGCTTGGTACATGGCTGATTTTCCAGCTGGAGAACCTTATTGTGAGCAAATCTCATGTGTAATGAAGGGTAAATGTCTGACGGTGTTGTTTGAGTTCAAAAAGTGAGCTTCATGAAGTACAATTCTCTTTTTGGGTTCCTCACCTTGAGAATACACAGAAGTGGTTTTCAGCAAATTTTAAATTGGCTGGTGGAGGATCTGCTGTGGGCTTTGGGCTTCACCATAATGCTTGCATCTCTTCACACTGAGGTCCCTGTAGGTACTTTGGTGAAGGAGGATGGCAAAGTTGTGGCTGACCTCACTCAGCATGGAGAAGAGTACATTGCAGCTTATGGAGGAGCTGGAGGGAAAGGGAATCGCTTCTTTCTTTCCAATGAAAACCGCGCCCCGATGTTATTTACTCCAGGAGAGCCAGGTCAGGAGAGGGTCCTTCATCTGGAGCTCAAGACAACAGCTCATGCAGGATTGGTGAGTTTCTGTTGATTTGGTTTCTATATCGTTGGAGGATGACACTTGACTGAAGGAATAATGTGTGGTAACATTTTCTTAGCCTCAGGCTTGCTTGTTTAAAGGTGCAGCTCGATACTTTCTTGCTGTCTCTTGGTAGGAGGGTGTCCAAAGTGATTCACAGAGCTGTCACTCTCTTGCTATATGGTGTTGTCCTACTTCTGCTAAAATCCACACTATACATAGAAAAACAAGATTCATCAGTGATTGCTGATGATGTACAGCAGCTTTGTCTGCTACTTCTGCAGATGAGCAGTGAAGCATAGAGAATTCTTCTAAACTGGTTTTCTTTTTTTGTTTTTTTTTTCTAAATGATAAAGTTCAAATCATCTTCTATTTCATCCCTGTATGTCTCTTTTTACAGATATTAAACATTTGACTTTGTTAGAGCCAGGTTTATCATCCTCCGAAATGAAAAATGCTGAGTTGACTTGGAGCTTAAGCTATTTTTGTATTTGAGTATGGAAATATTGTAACACCAGCTGGCAAAGCTGTGAGAGTTATGCTTTGCTGCAAAATGTTCTTGATGTAGTCCAACAACTGCTGAATAACTGTTTGGCCTAGCAGAATTTTGCAGATTTGTTCAACGATTGAGTGTTTGTGTTCCAGGTGGGCTTTCCCAATGCTGGCAAATCCTCACTTTTGAGAGCCATCTCCCGTGCAAAGCCAGCTGTGGCTGCCTACCCATTCACAACCCTAAACCCTCATGTTGGCATTGTCCACTATCAAGACTATGAACAAGTGGCAGGTAAGAATTTGGAGTTTGTTGGGTGTACCTTGACAGCGATTTGTGTCACTTGTGTAAATGCCTTAAAATGCTGCAGAAATAGGTTCAGGAGTCCTGTAGACTTCCTGCTACTTCTAAAGAACTTCAGACAAAACTCTACTGAAAGCACATTTCATGTTCAGTTATAGGCACCTTTAAAGCCAAACTGGCAATCTGTCTGCACTGGAGTAATCCAAATTCAGGTGTTTTAAAAAAGAATTGCAGCAAATGTAGCATGAGTTGTGCTTTACTATTGATACATTGAGACATAATTGTGAAAGTACTCACACTGGCCAGTAAAAGACTGGGGGAATTTGTTTTGGGGGTTTTACTGGATCTGTTGGATTCACTGTGAAATTTCTCTTGCAGTTGCTGACATTCCTGGCCTCATCAGAGGTGCTCATCAGAACCGTGGCCTGGGGGTTGCCTTCCTGAAGCACATCGAGCGCTGCCGCTTCCTCCTGTACGTGGTGGATCTCTCTGTGCCTCAGCCATGGGTTCAGCTGCAGGACTTGAAACATGAACTGGAAGCATATTCAAAAGGCTTGTCTGAGAGGCCTTGTGTTGTGGTTGGGAATAAGATTGACCTTGCTCAGTCCAGGATCAATCTGCCACTCCTTAGGGAGCAGGTAGTTGAGAGAGTCATCGCGTTGTCTGCACTGACAGGAGAGAACTTGGAGGAGCTGCTGTTGCATCTGAGAGAACTGTATGACACTCATGTGAAGACAGAACAGTCACAAGGACAAAGCCCAGTCAAGTGGTAGGAGCCACAACTGCTGTGAACTGTGCTGGAAGGAGAACAAAATTAAAACAGCAGTTTGATTCGGCTACCTCTCTGGTTTGGGCTTCTTGTGGGTTGTTTTCATTGTTAAAATGGAAGGACACAGGATGGGGATTTGTTCTGGACTGCTGCTTTGGAAAGATTGTTTTGTTTGTTTGTTCACTTTTGAGATGTCTCTGAAGTTTTACAACCAAGCTTGAAAATTGTAATCATGGTGTGTGTTGAGAGGGAAACCTGGCTCTTGTTTGGCATACTATGGAATGAAGAGAATGCTGTGTAGTAGAAATTACTGAAATTCAGGATCTGCAGGAGATGCTGTCTTGTTTTATGAATTGTAGTTCATTGTAGAAAATGAATTTTCACTAATCAAAAATTCTAAAATAAAAAAAAGTGGTCCCATGTTTATCTGTCTCTATATGATGACCAATTTCAGCCATGTCTTAAACTTTTCCCCTGCTCTGTCATGGTTTGGTGTGGTTTTTTTCCTCAGAGGAGGCACAGCTCCTCAGTAACTTTAGGGAGGAAGAGCATGAAAGAACTGCAATTAATGACTGAAATTATTTCCTCATTAATATAAATATTTAACTATTTTTAAATGCTGTCAGCAGTTAAGTAGCTGAATAAACTGGCCAGGAACCAGCCATTTGAGAGTCACATTTGAGTTCTCCCATTTAGGAATCTCAGTCAATGTTCTGAGAAATCCTAAGCTTAGATACTTCAAATAAAAGAAAAATACAGTTCTTTGTCTCCATCGCCTCCTTTTTTTTAACTACATCATTTAATGGACTGTGTTCTTAAACTTTATTCTTTAGTAATTCAGGAATCTTAATTTAGAACAGTGGTCCTTGCCCTCTCCTGATACTGAAAGAAGAGCTACTTCTGTATGCTCTGGTTATATTTTGTGTAAAAGATTATTATCTTAATAATGAAAAGTCAAAATTCACCAGAATATATTAATAAGCTTTTTCATAAGGGACCTGAACCAGCTTGTGGGGTACTGAGACACAAACACTGTCAGAAGTAGAGGAAATTAGTGGTTATGAAAAAACACTCAGCTGTAGCCTCTAACCACTTTTTCTAATATACCACAGTGAAGGTGATAATTGTCTCTGCTTCTTTCACTGCACATTTTTGTTTTCATCCCTGATAGTCTAATGCTTCTGCATTGAACATCCTTAAAGGCAGGTTTTTAATTCTGAAAAAATACAGGTCAACTTGAAAGCCTGAATTCTTTAATAAATTATGGCAAACCAAGTAGTTACACCTCTCCTAAATTCACGTTCTGAGTGTTTCTATTTGTAATCAGGTGTGGGAAGTAATCTATGAAAGCCTGAATTGTTTAATAAATTATGGCAAACCAAGTAGTTACACCTCTCCTAAATTCACGTTCTGAGTGTTTCTATTTGTAATCAGGCGTGGGAAGTAATCTGTGCATTATAAGCAGTGATATTGGTATAAATAGGATCAGGAAAAAATTAAAGCTAATATTAAATCCTAAAGTCTCTCTCATGTTTTGCTTCATCCCTGGGATTTATTGAGTTGAATTAAGTAGAAGTTAATACTTGGTTCTGTCCTTCTGTTTGGTATTGTGCAGCATTTTTAGGCTTCACTGCTGTTCTTCTATTGCTACATGCTTTTCAACCATGTTTAATAAAACCAAGGGAAGGTTGCCTGAACACCTAGTGCAGCTTCTTAGCAGATTATTTAATACCCAGATGCTTTCACTCTCTCTGGCTGTGTTTGACAATGCGAGAGGCATAAAAGCCTCAGCACTCACAGGAGCCCCATCCTTCCTTAGGTGCTCAGGTCGCCTCAGTTCTTGCAGGGAGAGCAGTGTTGTTTACTGGTGTGAGAAAAGCACAGCAGCTTTCCTGACACCTCCCCGGAATGTACCTTTGATCCTGGAGTTGGGTTCTTTGTTCTTAGCATTTCAGCCACCTGCTCTGAGGTGACAGCACCAAGTTCCTAAAGCCGTGTTCCTAACAGGGTTCAAAGAGGCTTTGCAGCATCAGGTACTGCCTCATCTGGGAATGAAAAGTGCCAAAGAGCTCCAGCTTTACTGCTGGAACAGCTCTTTGTGGAAACTTCAACTTCCTGGGGTCTTTAATCACTTGGTTCTCATTTCTCCAGGGTGCTCCTTCAGAGGCAGCACGAAGAGCTCTTGGATCCCACTCCAGAGGAGGCACAGGGCTGAGGAGGAACCTCTGGTTCTGCTGAAAACAAAGGATTTACAAAGGAAAATCATTTTGCCTCTAAAAACAGAGAGGGCTAAAATAATCAGTTCAACAGTGAATTGTTTTGGCGAAGAGTTCTATAGTGTACGGGATGCCTCAACTTTTTTGGCTGGGGTTAGGGTGGGTGAGCTGGTTTTTGTTTAGGTTTTGGTGGATTAACTTCCTTTTGCTTTCCTCTGCTGAAATCCTTTGGTGCTGTCCTTGTTTTTTAAGCTGGAAAGAGGAAAGAGATGGTAGATTTTATTTCTCATTCTGACAATAAGCCATGGGAATTCGATGTGAATTTAAGTCCAGTCAATTCTCTGTTTCCTGGAGAGGCTTGAGCCATAATTTTGTTTAGCACTTTACAGTTCTAGTACTCTTTAATGCATTTTTTAAGTACATAATTACAACATTATTTCAGTGCTAATTGTAGGGGGTTTATATTTATTTTCAGTCCTCTTCCCCTTTGTAGGTCCTTGGAAAAGTGATATCAATTACACAAAAAAAGAAAATCAAATGCTAATGTAAGAACATTAGAAAGGACCACACTTGAAACATGTGAGGAATCATTTCAGTACATTATCTAAAGCATTGAATCTGGGTGTTTAGGCATGAGATATTTTGCAATCTGCTTTACTTATGGTTTCCTAAAGCACTTTTTTACACTACCTAGTATTTTTCTTTACATTAGGGAAAGATCTTCCATTATTGTCTGTGTACTTACTAGGAGTCTTCATAGTGATTTCTGGTTTGAAGTAGATTTGTGGTAAATGAGTAAGTACTCTTGACTTGACCATGCTTAACAACTTGTTACCTGTTTTTAAATATAATTCAAATTAAAGTATGACAGGAGAGGCTGTGAACCAGAGATGCTCATGCTGGATAGAGTGGTACCCTGTCATAGTTTGTGCAGGATGCAGAACCATCATCCAACTGCTTTTCTGCCCTGCCTTCCATGGGATGCTGGCCAACATCTGCACTGAGTGCACCATTGTGGAAAGGGCTTTGGTGTGAATTAAAACTCCACCCTGATGCTGCTAAGGTTCATCCCAATCTTGATGTGTGCCTGACCTTTGAAGAACAGCTCTGTTTTCTGGTTGTCTTCCATGCTGCAGTTTCTAGTGCCATTCCCCAGCAACAATTTTTCTAATTTTTAAATAGGGTTTAAATGTGACTGCACTGTGGAGGTCTGGAAAGTCTGCAGCTATTACTTGGAGGGGAGTATTATTATTTGGAGGGGAGGTCACATTTGCATGCCAATAATGATACGAGATGATTTTGCAACTCTTGATAAGGGAACAAAGGTTCCTTCAGGCTCCACTCTTGATTTTTCTCTAAGCAGTTTTGAAATTTATCATGTGGTATATGCCCATTTTTCTGAGTCATAAAACCTAGTTGGTAGGAGGACAAAGGCAGGGAGATTTTCATCAACCTTGTTTTAATGTTCAGATTGTGTTTGTCCTTCGTTTCCCCACTGAGAGTAATTTTTCATCTCCTCTTTCCTGATTGAAAAAGAATTGTCCAAGGAGACCTTAACGGCATCTGATTTGTTATCCATAGGGTTTGGAGTTTTTTTTCTCTGCCCTTGTATATATAAAATATGGCTTTGACTCCTTGAAGCATGCATTGCTTGCTCAGCTCTGTTCTTTGCATATTGCTATATCATTATGCCACCACGGTAAGGACATGTATTTGTGTATTATATGCACATTTCCCAACTGACGAGAGAGAACAAAACCAACCATACTACAAATCAATATAATTATGGTTTAATAACTCACTCCTGTCTGCATGTTCCATTTCAGTAAGAAGTAATGGCTGTGGCTGGTTACTTTGTTACAATCCATTTTATTCTGGTAATATTCAATTAATTTAATTGGAGTGGGTGGCATAATGCAGTGGTGACCTGGACTCAGTTTGGTAGGCTTTTTACCTGACTGTAGCACTGCAGCAAACTCACATGCTGTTATTTTATGTCATGATGAATGAGTACAAGAAGACACAAAACATGAAGAGCCTTGTGCTCATTCAAATACACCGAAAATGTTTTATACAGACCAACCACCTTTTAAGATGCAGGTTTAGAAATGCACTTTAGATCCAGATTTATTAAGACCGATTGAAAAGCTGGGAATGAGCTGCTGAACAAATTATCTTTTGTTTTTCAAATCCTACATGGGGCCTTTTTGTCTTTGTAACTAGAGAAATCGATAGGCAATTAATGTGCAGGTAGCAGTCAATAGTTTAGAAAGCATCTGATGGTTTGAGATCATTTTTTGCATATGGAAAAGCTTCGTCATGGTTTAAAAATTTCCCAATTGAATCTTGACATTCGGGTCCTCGGTTCTTAATTACCTTTGAGACTGGAATATCATTGTTTCCCAAAGACTTGGGAATCCCCACCCAGTGCTTCCTCTGTACACACACTAATCAGCTATTGACAGAAGTTACTATACACTCTCTAAATCCAGATAAATTAATCTTCCACTAAAAGTGGAAAATGCTTATGAAGAAAAATATTTGCATGAGACAAACACTGGTTGTCAAGCAGACATTTGTTATATTACGGATAAGTATCCATATTTTGATTACCTTATTCATTAAATCATACTGGTTTGTGGCTGTTCATTTCCTGTTGTTTTCCTCTCTTATAAATCAGGAAGATGAGTTTGGGCAGCTAGAATGCTTTGTCCAGACAGGACTCACATTTATCACATTTAAAAAGTAACCTGGTAAAAGGTCACTGTATTAAATCAATATTTCCTTACTGCATTGCTTTAGAAAATGTTTCTTCCCCCACAGCAGACATGTAATGGAAGTTTAAAGCAGTGGTGTAAATTACTGGGATGCTGAGGTCTGTCTAAAAAAACCAAAATCTGATAACATGGAATAACTTGAGTCAGGAGCTGTGGGTTTGAAGCTTGCCCCACTTTGCAATGTGTGAGGTGCTTGTGGCCCTTCTATCCATAGACTGAAAAAATGTATTTTATTTTGGTGAGCTAACACATCTCTGTTTCGAAATCAACCAGCATTTTCTAGCTTCATGAATTAATTTATGGCCATTAGGAAAATGGTTTTGATGGATGAAAATTTTATGGGTTAAAGTATTTTTTTTTTAAATTAGAGTCCCTTATGTTTGTGAGTGATTTTTTAATCTTCTTTCAGCAGTAGGAACTGAATCACAGAGGGCTGACATCGAAACTTAGCTAGGCTTGGAAATCCTACTGAATTTTAAACATTTGAATTAAAAGATCTGTCTGGATTTGGACCCTAGCAACTTGTAGAGTCACACAGAAATTCTGTGGCAAGACAGATGACCTGGAATTTGGAAAATAATCCTCCAGTATTCACTTCACCCTCTTCATGGAACTGCACTCCATGGCAGTGTTTAGGAGCTTTAGGAGAGCTCACTCACAAGTCTCCTATTTATTTTTTAAGGCACTCAGAATTTCTTTCAAAGTAAATAAAATTTAATCTGTAGATGGATAACAACAATTGCCATGTGAAACATGTACAATTTACTAACTGGTGCTACTAATTGATATAATTATCACTAATTAAATGTTCTAAAGATAGTGATTTTTGTAATTGTTATTCAATGGCTTGAAGTGGCTTATGAAGCTGTTCATAAGTTCTAGAATTGTATGTTAAGACTAAATTAAATTAGTGCTACAGAAGTTATTTTCTTAATGTACTTAGCCTGGAATAAAACTGATATCACATTTAGCTAACCAGGGCACTTGATGAATGGGTGCACAGTAGAAGATTTGCTTTTAGTGAATATTCAAGCTATAAAATAGCTGCATTCCCTCTTTCATGCCAGGAAAGCCTGAGTGCTTGTACATTAAAGGAGAAAATAATTGCAGAGAGTCCCAAATGTGATTGAATAAAGAAGGACCTTGCTCAGATTTTCTCAGAAAATGTTATGCTTTTTATGGTCTTCCAGTTATTATGTCTGCCTTTTCAAAGGCAATTTGGTAGATTCTGTTAGCACACAAATACCTCTTCAGAATTTGTTGTAAAAGTGGCATTTAGGCCAACTAAAATTTATGGTTTATGTCCTTTCATTGTGGAAGAGATAATTCTGATTTGATAACTTGTTATGCCACAGTTGGGAGCGATTAATATTGATTACAAATATTTCCTATTTACAAATTGTGGCTGGAAGGCACTTTTCTGAAGTGGTGCATGGTGATGGTTCTCCGTGAAACAACTGGTGAGGTGAAAACATGGTTATTAAGATGAGTCAATCATAATGACCCTAAATAGCCAATTTCCCCAGCTTTTAGTCATTTGTTCAGTACTGCTGGAGCATCTCTCAAGAGGTGATTGAAGGAAGTTTGAATTTCTGGGTTTTTTCAAGGGAAATCAGTATAATCCCCATGGTTTATCTCATTTTTGAGGTTGCTACTTCATAGCAGAGGACAGGAGCATGTGGGACTTATGAGGGGAAATTTCTAAGGGATTTCAGCTCTTTCTGAAATATGAATTGTTCTGCCAGCTTCTGTTTGCATGAGGTCTTCCCAGTGACAGCTTCAGGAAGGATGTGTTGGGTATTTTGGTCCTTTGCTGAGGTTTTATATTCCCCTGGTGCTGTATTCTTCCAATGACAGACATAATATTTGACTTCAGACTTCTCTTTACACTGGAATTAGCTGTGTGTCAGCATTCCTCTGCCTATACAGTTCTGTAAAGTCTTTTGACCTTTTGCAACCTTTATTTTGATTAAGGGTTTTAATGGCAGCAACAAAAGATTTGTTCCTTTCATGAAATCTCTTGGCTAACATCTTAATTCCCAGAGCGCTGACCACAGGCTTCATAAAAATGCCACACATATTATTTTATCCCTGTATATTTTGAATACCAGCTGTATCAGAGATATTGAATGGTGTTTTAACCACAGTGGTCCATTAAATTTGTGCTTTTCAGAATATAAAGTATAAATTATTTTCATAATGGAGGGTGATTGCTCTGCTTAGTCAATCTGTCTTCAATTCATGGACACTGCAGGGTGTATTGTACCCTCGTGTTCAAGGGGTTATACACAACTCCCATTACTGTTTGTTCTTCAGTAAGCAGCTTCTAAAAACTAAAGCTGTGTGAGAGCTCTTAGTTAACAGCTAAAATATTTGCCAGAACTGTTGTTGCCCCCCTAGCAGAGAGCTTGTTTTTTGTGAATGCTCAGAGAGATCTTGAATGTGATTATTAACTGCTTTGCAATCAGTTTTCCTTCCCTGTTAATTCTGTTGCTAAACCCTAGGATATTGTGTTAAAAATAATTCCAAAGTCCGTGTCACATCACAGACACATTTTTGTGCTTAAAAGAATATATGTTTAAGTTATGGGTCCTGTCTGCTTTTAAAAACTCCAGTTTTGTCATGAAACCTTTACAACACAACCAAAGATCTTGCTTAGTGCCTCTAAGTCATTAAAAAAAAAAAAAATCAGGCTGTAGCATTTTAAAAATGGAAAAATAGTCTTGTTCTTCCCCCACAGATGTGCACACAGCTCTACCTATGATGTTTGGTACTTGGGTTAAGTATTAGCTCCCTTTTGCACCCAGACTGTTCAAGCAGCTTGCAAATTATGGAGTAGAAGTGTGAGGCTTGTAAATAAGTAATGCTCATGCATCCTGGACTTCAGCAATAAAAATGGTGCTGATTGAACAAGGAATCAGCATTCCTGAGCTTGCAACAAGAGGTGCAGGGAAAGAGCTGGGGTTTTTTGCCTTTGAGGTGCACACAGTCTTCCCCCCTCAGACAGTGGTGGATTTGTTGAAGTAAGTGCCAGTGGTAGTTTTATATCTCAATAAAATGGTGGTAGTGGGTTATGGGTAAGTAACTAGAGGTTATAGGTTCATCTGCAGAATTCCTAATTGTTTTTCTAAACCCCCTTTGATTCCTTGATCCTGAAAATGCAACTATATTGACAGAAAGTTGTTGTAAGGAGGAAAGGAGGAGACGGAAAGGTTAAGGGTACAGAGAAGTGCTGTGAGTTCCCTAATGTCCACTGGCACATCTGTGCAATCTTGCATGAAAGGCTTGCTTTGTGGTGTCAGAAATTGAGAGAAATTTTCTCTTTTGTGGCACTCATCCAGGGCAGCTCGCAAAGAGTTTTTATTCTCATCTGCAATTCTCACATCAAAGTAAGGATAATAACACTCCTTACTGTGGCCCATCTATCTGCAGAACAAGTTCTGTAAAGCACAGGAGGTCTCTTTTAGGACCAGATCTGTACTGCAAAGTTGTGCTGGTGTCACTGCTTGGGAGATGGGGTTATGATAAATTGATCCTCCCTCACAGAAACCATGTTGTTAAAGTTCTGTCTGGCAAGGATGTTAACCCCTGGTCTTTCCACCCTAGTTCTGCTGTGAAAATGAATGGTCATTTACAAACATGAAGGAAAACTATTAGCATTCTTTCAAATCAAAATATAATCACATCTTGCTAATTTCAAAGCCCTTCCCTCCCAGCAAATCTCATTAATTATCCCAGACAGATGTTTTTCAAAAGCTCCTTCTTGAGTTCTCTCTTCTTCTCCAGCCTCCTACTTGAGCTAATGAAGCTTCAGTGATGTCTGTGGAACAATGGAGCAATTTCTGTAACTGCAGGTTGGAGAGAAAAAATAAGGGATGGTAATTGAGGAAGGGCTGGAGGAGAGGCTGCGGGAGCAAGGTTCCTCTGTCTGTGTAAAGAGATCTCTCATTATTGGTGATTAGGGAGGAAGCATTTACAGAGACAGAAAGAAAGTAGCTGTGCTGAAAAATAAATGGTTTTTTGATAGTTTATTGATAT
This sequence comes from Vireo altiloquus, assembly GCA_013396875.1. Lineage (NCBI taxonomy): Eukaryota > Metazoa > Chordata > Aves > Passeriformes > Vireonidae > Vireo > Vireo altiloquus. The sequence continues at coordinate 165,882 of VZRF01006729.1, read as the reverse complement.
GCAGATGCTGCTGTAGGAAAAAACCTTGCTAGGGCAGACTTTACGCCCTCAAGTTAATGGAGTGTAGGTTTGTATCAAGAGAGGGGACCTGGCATCACCTCCACACAGCTCCTGTGGGAAGTCACTTATTCAGAAAGCTCCCTGGGCATGACTTGCAGCTGCATGAATGCTGTTTGCTAACACTCAGTGCATAAATTGGATGCTTCTTTCTGGAATTAGCTGGGTTTCTTTTCTCTGTGGAGATGTGCTGGGGAAATGAAACCCATGTGCTTCCCCAAATATTTGAATCATGTTCATAATTACAGCAAGTCTTCTTTCACGGCTGTTGAAAACAGGTCCTGCCTGCTTATCTTATGCCTAGACAATAGGAAAGACGCACTTTTTTGGCAGATATGGCAAATGAAATGTACACAGGTGGTTTGCTGGGTTGGTTGACAAGCAGCCCTACCTTGTCTAGTGGTTATGCATTTTCACAATCCATATTGGATTATGCTTAGAAGTTCCCAATACCTGCCTCTTCCAAATACACATAGACATTTATAGTCTGAACACTAAAAATCAGCAGAATTCAAATACTCTTTTAAGCATATTTGAATTTGTCATCAGCTACTCTGAAACTTCAGAGCAACTCCCAAGGTTCTCAGTATGAAAATCATGCTCAGGTGTGACCTCATATCCAGGCATAAATAATTATTTTTCTTTTTTATTTGGCAAAGCAAGAGCTCTTATTTCTGGAAGGAATATAAGTATCTTTCCTGCAAAATTGAACAATAAATAAAATTACTTTCAGCCAAGTGTAGATAATTTTGCCCATATGGAGTTCAGAGACCGTGAAAATACTGTGCAAAGAGCTCACAAGGAAATATGTCCTTTTCTTCCCTGTGGGAAAGGAAGGTGTAACAACAAACACCTTATTTTATCAGAATGAATGATCTAGTAGTTCCATCTCTCCTGATGAACAGCTGAATAGAACCACACCTGGAAACTGATGCCTTGGCCATGTTATGACTTTGTCATTTTTAGGCAGGCCAGTGCGGTTTGCACAGAAAGAGCTATTGTTGATGTAGCCTCTCCAGCTCTCAGTTGCATGTAACATGCTCTTGAAAAGACCTGAAGCTGGAGAGAATTGAGTGATGTGCACTCACCTCACCCTCAGGGGGCTGTCAGGAACCTGCTCACCAGAGGTAAGAGAAATGCAGCTGTTTCAGGAGCTGTTTTTTCTGTGACATGTGTGTCTGCCTCCTCAGGAAAACCCATAGATGTTTTGCTTCCAGTTGGATTTTATCATTTTCGACAACACCTTGTTCACCATAAAATATTCAGCAAGCTTCTTATAAAAATACTTTATTGAGGTTTTCAGAAGGGAGCAAACACAGGGAAAGGTACAAGCAGGCTCAACAGTTCATTCTGTCAATTTGTAGCACACATGCTTCCAGGGGTATATTTTAACCCATATATAACAGACTGACAGAACATGTCACAAGTCTGAAATATCACATACACAAGACAAGACATCATTTAAAACCTGACTTCAGATGACAATACTGATCTACTTGACATATATCACTGGGATACAGTTGGAAGGCATTTTCTTTTACTCATAGCAGCAGCCAAAAAGCAGATTGCTTGAAACTGCAAAATGTAATTGGCAATCACAACATCATAAGCTTCTGGGTACTACTTTACAACATTTGGGTTTTTATTTGTAAATGTAGTTTTCAGACTTAGGATATTGAGCTTTCCTGTGCAATACTGTTAAACATGAGCATTTGCCATGGCAGCTAATTACTTATTTGTGTTACTACATCATTGAGCAGTGCCAGCAGTGGAATTAATCTGCTTTTTGGTCATAATGCCTCTGTGCCCAAAGAGGTTACAGGAAAAATGGGCAGCTGTGATGGAGAGCAGAGATAAAATGTCCAGGATTTTATGGTAAGACCAAGGCTAGAGCCCTGGTCTCTTGAATCTGGTGCTCTATCTGTGCAATTGACTGCTCCAAAAACAATTTGAAAATTAAATAAAAGAGTTGATGCTTATGCTGACTGAATCAGCTCAACCGAGGTCTCCAATGAAGTGAGGTATTCTAAAAGGAAGAATGCAAGAGATGTGAAACTTGAAAAATTTAAGAGGTCTGAAAGGAACATTAGCAAAAAGAACATAAAAAAAACAACACAAGATTTTCTTCTCTCTGAGCTTGTCCGTACCTAACACAGTGCCAGAAGAGTATTTTTAAGATCTTGCAGAAGAGATTTGAAAATGTCTTTGGGTTGTCATGGTGGAGTCTGTGGAGAAGCTGGTATTTTGCTTGCACCTTTCATGTAGGCACAGAAACCCTTTTCTGGGGGCCTTCCAGGGCCCATTCCTGCTGCATGGCTCTGGGCAGAGGGAAGCACTCCCATGGGAGCACTGAGCAGCGTGTGTCAGGACCCAAAGGAAATCAGAGCAGTTTTGAAGCAAGGAGGGATCAGGCAATAATAACAGAGCACTTCAAGATGCTCAGTGCCTCAGAGTCTGCCTGTAAATCCCTTCGGGCAGAGATCTATCCCTTCCTGGAGTGTGGAAGGGACATCTATTGCACTCCATGGAACAGGGGATTCAGATTATGGCTGCAGCTGCTGTAGCAGAAATGTTAAATGAGATGTTTTCCTTCTGAGGTTTGTTCTTTTCTTTCTGTATCATCATCTACATGTACTAAGTGTAAGAAAAAAAACGCTCCCATTTACAGGAAAGATCAGGTCTGCAAACAGTTAAGCTGTAGTTTAGTGCAGTAGTTTAAAGCCAGATATTTACTTTTGCTAGCTTTTATTTTCCAGTTTTCAGTCTATTGGAGCGGAATGCTGGTGCTGCTCAGGCTGACTAGGTGGCAGCAGAGCTCTTTTGTGGCACCCGCCAGTGGCAGACACAGATTGCACTACCTGTGGTTAACGTCAAAAAACCCCATTATCCTTCTATGCGGTGGGATTTTGTTGTTGATGAACTAAAATAAGTTAATAGTGGGCTCTTTTCTGCTTTCCTCACCTGCCCAGACCACTGCTCCTGGGTTCTGCAGGTCCACTCCAGTGCTGCAGAAGTAAACCAAGGCTTTTCTTCTCCTCACACAGGACTGGCTTCACTTTCAGTGGTTCTGAAGGGCATTGTGAGGCTGAATCTTCAGCTTCTTGGGACAAAGGAGTTTAATAAAAGCCCTTCTGAAGCTGGAGTGGCAGAGAGGGTATAGGACAGGGTTGACAGCCGAGTTGATCCACAGCAGCCAAAAGGAAGTCTCGTACCAGAACTCAGAGATGCACTGGCCGTGGCAGCCAGCACGGATGATCATCAGGAGAGTGTACGGTGCCCAGCAAACCCCAAAAATGCCCACGATGATTGCCAGTGATTTGGCCACTTTCTTGTCTCTAGAGAGCCTGAAGCGTTGAGTCGTGCTCTGGGACACGATCTTCATGCGTTTCTCTGAGCACAGAGTGGAGGCTGAATTCTTACAGCTCTTTTTGCTCCAATACTTGGGTTTCCTGGAGCTCTCCAAGCTCGTTGCCAGCAGGTCTTTGGCATCCAGGCTGGAAGTAGAGGCTGCTCCTTGAGCTTTGCTCTTAGAGAGGTTGAGGGTTTCAGTTGACTCCTTCTGTTCCCACTTACAGCATTTCAAAGAAAGCTTTGCTTCTGGGCTCCTTTCCATCTCCTCGGTGAAGGACTGGTTGTGCACTTCATGGAAAACATCCAGGCGCATTTTGGTGCGCTTCTGTATGTTCAGGTAAATGCTTAGGTTGAAAAACATCACGCTGATGAAAGGGGTGAAAAACTCCAGCGTGGAGGCTGTCATGAGGAAATACCAGTTGTAGAAGAACTCAGCGTAGCATTCCCCAGTGGGGATGATGCTCTGGCCTGATATGTACTCCCAGCTGATAATGGCAGGTCCATACAGCAGGAATGCCAGCACCCACACCAGCACCATCTTCAGCACTGCTTGCCTGGTGTTGCCTTGCTGGGCTCTGTAGGCGACCTGCAAGAGGAAAGCCTTTTCTTACACACAGTTCCACACCCCAGCTGGCTGAGGCTCCTCACAAATGGACTGTGAGCATTCCTGGTAAAGTTGCTAGGCAATATCCCAGCAGTCCAACAAATTGATATGCCATAGACAACAGGAGCAACTGCTAGACAAATCTCACCCTTACAGGGAAGATTTAGAACACTCATTTTACAGCTCCAGAATGGGGCTCCAAAATGCTGGATGGAAATGTACCGACTTGGTTGGAGCCTGGCAGTTGTCTGCACCCACCACTTGCCTGAGCTGTCCCCAGCTACTCCCTGTAAGTCACAAAGAGAGTGACTTGACAAACTCCTGGGCTGAATACGTGTTTGCAGTCAGGGAACGAGCAAACAGCAATGGTTCAGATCTGCCTGTGAACTGCTCGTTGCCTCCTGTGAAAGGCTGAGCATTTTGATCTCCCCACACACCCAGGGACCTCCCCACATTCCCTGCCAAAGCCGGCAGTGCAATCTACTGCCGTGGTAGGCAGAGAGAGGCTGTGAGTCTGACTGCAATCCCCTGGTTTGTCCTGGAGAGAATAAGCTCTTGCAAATCAGCTAAAAGTCTGTTTACCTGGCTGGCTTGCTTGTACACTTCTACCTGGGAAGGGAGCACCTGCACAATGGGGTCTGAGCCTTAAGTGATTTAATTATGCCAAGAATACCAATCTGAAACCACCACTGAATTATGTACTTGCGGATGATTATTGCTTCCCAGCCTGAAAGATTCATAATTTCTGGAGGATTCAAAGAATTTTTAATTATTGCAGAGAATCTGGAGAGTAAAGGAGGAAGAGAGTTATGTCCCTCTCAGCTGCCATGACAGGACTCACCGCTCTTGTCACCGAGAGGAATCTGTCGTAGCTAATTAGTACGATGTTGAAGACCGAAGAGGTGCAGAGCAGGTAATCAAAAACCAGCCAGAGTTTACAGAGGCTTCTCCCGAAGATCCATCTCCCCGTCAGCACATAGGGCACGTACAGGGGGATGCAGAAGGCACCTGCAAGCGGAGGGGCCGTTCCCGGTGAGACCCGGGCTCTGCACGGTGGCTGCCCCGGGAGATCCGCGGGGTCCTTCCCTGCGGCTCCCGGACAGAGGGAGCGGCCGGCGGGCAGCGGGAGGGGACCGGGGGCTGCGGGAGGGCGCGGGGGCAGGAGCGGGGCACGGCCGGAGCGGAGGCAGGGCCGGGGGGAGCAGCCAGGCAGGAGGAGCCCCGGGCGCGCTGCCCGTCCCGCCGCCGAGTTGCTGCCG
>VZRF01006729.1:140278-160423 GCA_013396875.1 Vireo altiloquus | reverse complement strand
CGTACCCCCCGAGCAGCCCCGAAACCCCTAGAGCATCTCTGAATCCGCCCAAGCATCTCTGCATCCCACTAGAGCATCCCTGAGCATCGGCACGTTCCCACGCGCCTTCTCAGCCCGGGAGTATCCTTGTACTCCAGAGCACCCCGAGCATCCACACATTCCCCTCTCAACCTGGTAGCATCCTCTCCCATTACAGCAGAGCATCCCTGAGTCCCCCCAGAGCATCCCCTCCCATTACCCCTTCCCTTCTCAATCCTGGAGCATCACTGCTTTACCTCAAAGTATCCTTGCCACCCTCTAGAACATCTCCACATTCCTCTTTCCCCTCTCAGCTCAGGAGTATCCTTGAATTCTCCTAGACCATCCTTGCATTCTGCACAGCAACATTCCTGCATCTCCCCAAATTGTCCCCCAAGACAGAGGCCATGGAGAGTTCTTATGTCTCTTGCCTGGGGTCTGTGCCTTAATGAAGAGAAATGAAGGTCAAAGCTTCACTTTTAATCAGAATCAGCCAGGGATCTCCCTGGACAGGGGGAGCATGGGGAGTGATGAACTCGACTCCTCATGGGCAGCAGGAGGAAGAGATAAAGCTGCCCAGGAGAAGGCAAGTCTTTACCAGGTGTCCACAGCACTTGGTCTGCAAACCAAGGAGCCCTTACCCCCAGCCCCAGGTCCAGGAAGGTGATTAATGCTCCTTTCCTCCACCCCTTGTTCACTCTTCATAGCTAAAGGGAATAACTTTTGTCTGAGGACTCGTTTCAGCTGGTGATTCTGCAGGGTGAAGTTACCTACCACAGTACAATCCCTGTGCACGGTGCCTGCTCCAGCTGGCAGGAGAGGAAATATCCTCACAGGTGTCGTGTCACAGGGGCAGGATGAGCTGCACTATCACCACTCTGGAGAACAACACAGAGCAGCAACACTGCAAAAGAGAGGAGGGTACTGGTTGGACACCCTGGCCAAGAACCTTCTTTCTGGGAAATTCTGATAAGTTGTGAGGAACAGAGAGAAAATAAGCAAAGCAAGAAAATTGTAAAAACCCAGTAAGAAGCCTGAAGTTAATGTTCAGGGGTTTTGCCACCTTCTGATTGCTCCAAAAGCTATTTTCACCTCAGTAACTACTACAGCCTCACAGAATTTGTCCTCAAACACACTGCCACAGCCAGTGTCCTGATAGCAGCGGCTGATCCTGCTGGGAGGGGGCAGAAAGGGCTCTCTGGAATCTCGGTAAATCATTTCCAGCCGGCAGAGCTGGAAGTGGGAACACTTCTCAGCACTCCCGCAGGGGTGACCTTAGTGGCACCCACCAAAGGGTAGCCTCAGCAAGAATCAGCCTCATCCTGTCCCTTAAAGTGCCCAGCACTGGGACAGGGCGCTGGCTCTGCGCTCAGAGCCGGGCTCGCTTTCCCCAGCGGTGAGCAGGGCAGGCAGGCTGCGCACAACGAGCCGGCAGCCGGGCAAGCCTGCCGGGCACGCGTGTCGCCTTCCTCGGGGAGACAAGTGTCCCCAAGCCGCTCGGCTGCAGGGATGGCTCAGGGATGGCTCGGGGATGGCTCAGGGATGGCTCAGGGGTGGCTCAGGGATGGCTCAGGGGTGGCTCAGGCTCCGCTGCCGCCGCATCCCGACAGAGGATGTCACTGCGGGCTCGCGGGTGGCAGCGCTGAGGATGCGGCGAGTGCGAGAAACCGCTGGGCAGTGGGAACACGGCTCTGAGGCGCTCCGAGCGTGGCTTCAGCACTGCTTTGAGGACGATCAGGCTTAACCACACACCTGGCTGGGCCGGGGTTTCACCACAGCCCAGCTGAGCAGCCGCAGCACGGCCGCAGCAGAGAGGACACGAATTTTATGTCGATCACCACATTTTTGGTTTGGTTTGGTTTGGTTTTTTTTTTTGACGCCCTTGATGTTTAGTGAACCCACAAACCACTTTCACTGTGCGGCTGTCAGTGATCTGGTGTTGTTTGAAAGCTCCAGCTACTCAGTCAAGGACTAGCATTCACTGAAATGTTTACAAATTTCAAATGATGGGGCGTGTGCTGTGCAGCTCCTATCCCTAGGAGCAGTTTGCTGTTTGTTAGCTGTCATCCATTATTCAGGGTTTTAACTGTCTGGATAGAAAGCAAACCCCCTACTTTGTACCTAAGATAATTTACAAAGTGATAAAATACAATGTGGACAAATCACAGTTATTGTTTATCCAGAGTAAATTGCCAGGACTGTTACATAAATAAGAGGTGCTAGAGCTCAGATTACAGATTTCCTGGTCCTGATGTTTCTCTCTTGCTTCAGCAGACAGGATAAATATATTCCTAATACATTTCAGGAAATATGCCCTCTTAGTAATAAAGGAAATCACACAACCTGTAGTTAAAGCAGATCACACACAGACATGCAAGCAGATGGTCTGAGAGCTCACGTTTGGACCTGGCTTACACAGTACATATGCCACGTGTAGATACCCCATATGCTCATAAGTGCTTATAGATGTTCATATAGGGTGTTCTGCATCAGGCCATGGGGTTCTCTCTTGGGCAGGGACATCTCTGGAAGCTCAGAGCCTGAACACTGCTCAATCCTTTTGCATCTGTACAGTGGAACCTTTCCAGAGGGTCAGAGCTGTAGCTCAGCTCCAAGCTCTCCTGAGCCTGGTTTCTGTTTATTCTGAGGTTGTGCCTGAGAAGGGTGGCAGATCACAGAAGGGTTCAGGCTGGAAGGGACCTCTTGAGGTTTTCTAGGCCAACTCCTCTGCCGAAGCAGTGTGAGATACAGTAGGTTGGCCAGGACTTTGTCTGGTTGGGGTTTGAATATCTCCAGGAATGAAGATAACCCCTCCAGACAACCTGCTCCAGCTGCTCTCCAGACTGCCCTCACAGCAAAAAAGTCTTCTCTTGTCTGCACCATCTTGCCCGGAGATAGCTCTCTATAAACATGGAATTAGGAGGATATGCACAAATTGTAGTTTTTCCTCTGCTTACTTCTGTCCCATGGAGCCAGCGTGTCTGTGAAACAAACTTTAAAGAAAGAGATGATTAAAAAACCTCTTTGTGTTCATGTCTTTACTGATGAGGGTTGAAAATGCTTTGGCATTCACACAAGTATCTGTCACTATGAAACCCATCCCTTTGTTTTATTTCCTTTTCTTCTGCCTTTCATCATAGGACATGTTTATTCTGTTTGGAAAATTCCCTTTTTTGAGATCCCCTCACAAGTTACCAGCACATATGGGTGAGGGGAAGGGCAGTGTGGCAGAGAAAAGAGACTCCAGAGTGGCTGAGGCCAAAATCTTCAAGGACCCCTTGAGCTCCTGCTTTGCTAGATCCCCAAGACACAGCACAAACCTTCAGCATAAATATTTTACATGTAGCACCAGTGAGTAGGACACAGAAAATGCCAGGGGAGCATTTCTCATGCTAGAGATGCCTTTGCAGTGAAATGTTACTCTTTGATATATATTTCTCTTAAAAACAAACTCAACAACAAGTTGTCTGTCAAAACTTGGGGAGCTATTAGGACTGAAAACCAGCATGGCAACCCAAACCTGGCTGGGACATGATGAAATCAGTACCTAGATGTGCTTCATCCAGCTCAATCAGGTGTCAAAACAGCTTCTGCTGGTGGCCGAAGGTCTCTTCCTTACCATACTGCAGGGGATTGTAATATAATAATAATTATATATAATATTATAATTATATATAATATAATTGAGGAAGTTTGATGTTGAACAAAGACGATGATGAATGGAATAATCCTTGAAAATGCTAAGAAATAAGCTGTGGGCCAGCTTTCAGAAAGGTGATAGAAGCTTACATCTCCACTCCCAAAGCAACATGTGCTGAGAGCTGCAAATGGCCACAAAACCACCATGTCCCTGAGAAGGATCACAAATTCTGGAGGGGAATTGTCCCCACCTGGGCACAGTGTGTGTCCACCTGTGTTCAAAACATGTCCTGTACCTTTTCACTTCTTTCTTTTCCTTCCTTCTTTCCTTTCCTTCCTTTGTTCTTTCTCTCCATTCCCAGCTGTAACCTGCAAATCCAATCTCCCTGTGTCCAAAAATGCATCCTTTAGTACAGGGAGACTTCTCATAGTTGGACCTGTCCCAAACGGCCATGGCTGCTTTTGGCTTCTTGGGAACAAGCTCCCTAAAATTACAAATCACCTTTTCACCAAAGAAAGTCACATTTTTATCCTTGTTCAATCCAACAGCACTTTTGTGAGCAGGAAAATGTTTAACGACTCTGGGGGAGGAAAACACCGCAGAGCAGGATGAGTAATGCCATTAGTAATGAAGTAACTGTCTGATCAGACTTAACACCTGATTCGTGTCAAGGCCAATTCAGTATTGTATTTTGAAATGAAAATTTCAGAGCACAGTGGGGAATGAGACCAGAAGCCATCCTACATCTGCCACCTTCGACTGAGTTGGCAGCCTCTGCTCAGACCGATAGATGTTTTCAGAGAGAAACAGCAGGGTCTGAATATCAAGATGTGATATCCATGTGCAGCTGTTGGAAGCATTTTGCCACATGGAGGAGTGAATGTTAAAGCTCTGTTGAAAAAGTATCCACTATATTTGGTACTCCATCAGGGGATGGTTTAAGAGGCAAGGCTCGGCTTTGTTTCTAATATTCTTAATGGCAGCAAGCAGTGTGGGTCAGAAGTGAAAAAAGGAGTTTTGGGAAGGACTAAAACATTTCTAACCAAAGCCAGGTCCGTTCCTAGGCAGACGGAAAATAGAGCAGCTGTAGAGAAATGAGCTGAGCTTCTGTGGGCCATGGTGCAAGCTGTGGCACAGTGGGCTCCTCTGCCTTCCATCAGACTTCATAAAACTTCAGGTCACTAAGTAATTAGAGGGGGAGAGTTCAAGCCCATTTGTGGAGTCCATGGATTTCTCCAGAGCTACCACCAGTTTCTCGTGTGAGGACACCGACAAATGTCAGCTCCCTCGCTTCCTGCAGGAACTCATTGGTAACCTTATGTAATATTTAACAGTCTTCCTGGGCTAATTAAGTATATTACTTTATATAGTAACTAACATGTCTCTAATATGTATCAAAATTTAATTCAGTTTAATTCATTATCGCCACTCAACGTGGGCCCGATTCTCTTTCCCCTTACAAAGATGCAAATCCATTAATTCTTTGTGTGCATCAGAGAGGATGATGGAGCCCTGGATTTGCCAAATCACTTCCAAACACAAACATAGACAACTTTGCTCTTGTCTCTGCCCAACTTAACTGAACTAAAAGTTTATTCTGAGCCATGCCAGGGCAGTTGAGAGCAAAAGCTCTCCCCACAGACTCCCATCAGGTGTCTTACAAGCTGGAGAGTCCCTCAGGCACAGTATCTGAGGGATTTTTCTGTAAGCCAAAGCTTATATTTCCTGTATGACACTTCTTCCCCAAGCATATGTGGTTGTTTAAGCAACACGGAATAGAGGGAAACACATTTCTCTGGAGAGCAGAAGGCAAACAAGATCTCTGTGTCTGAGATTAGGAGAATCAGAATTTATCTTGTTTATTTGACCATTTGGCTTCTGTGAAGCCCCTGATAATGAAACCTGGTACCTGCAGGTTATGGGCAGTGTTTAGCCAAGAGGGACTGAAGCTTGTTGTTATTCTCTCCCTCTCCAGTGGCCCCTGTGAAATGATGCAGCAGCATCTGCCCAGGCCCTGCAGGTAGCACTCCTTCACCAAGACACCACCTCTGTCATCTCTCTGGAGATGCTGCCATTTCAGAATTTCAAGTGTTTGTGTCTCTAAAAGCCCTCTCAAGGTTTAAGGTCCAACATTTCAGCGTCAGTTAGCAAGTTCATTTTCTCCAGAGAAAGGTGCCCTTCCTGGGGAGAGCGGAACACATCTTCCAGCCCTTGACAGCTCTGCCAAATTCCCTGTCTCATTCCTGTCAGCCTCTGTGGCCACTTCTCCGTTTTTGAAGAGGCTGGATTCTGTTCAGCTCCCTGGTAATGAATTTGCTACCAGTGGGATGCTGCTCCCCTTGCCTGCTCATTGCCTTCCAAAGCCTGACCCGCAGTCTCCAGACCACTCTGATTTAGAAAGACCTTCATCTGTACAAGGATTTTCCCTGACTGCTGGCTTTTCTCATAAAAAAACCTTGTCTCCTCCCCATCTCTGGCTGCTTGAGACAATGCCAAGCCTTCCCTTAGATCTGTGTAACAAAGGCAGATGGAAAATATATTTCCTATTGAGCCGTGTTGTGCCTAATGTACTCCCTTCTATTAACGATTGCTCTCGGTCCTGATCTCCGATTCATCATCTTTTCATTCTTTTGATGTTCATTACAAGGCAGCAGAGACTAATAGAGAGTATGTCAGGCATCCAACTACAAAGACATGGGGAAGAGGAGTGAAAAGGGACACAGTGATATGAGGAAGACAAAGCATTTAGGAAGCATCAGCTCACTGCAGGCAAAGCTACAACAATGCTCAGGATGTTTTTGTCGGTACTGTTATCAACTGTCTTCCTCTTCCAAGCCCAATTCCTACTCCTGAAGCTGGTTTGGTCTCTAGACAAGTCATTTGGAATCAGATTTGTGCAAATATACTACAGGGCAAAGGAAACAGAGCCCTCCTGGGTCTGGAGAGCTGAGACCTCCAGCAGGTCTCTTCACTTGTCTGGCTTGCAGCAAACAGGGTTTTAGCAAATAAATCCATCTCATCAGCCAGCCTGGGCTTTGCTGAGGCTTCTGACCTAAGGAGAGGGAGTTTGCTGTGGCTGTAAGTACCAGGATTCTCCTTTTCCTGACTGTGGTGATGAGAAGGCTCTTCTCGTGAAACCAGTAAGCTAAACTGTCTTGGGGGACTCCAAACGCTATAGAGCTGGCACTGGATGTCACAGCTGCTGTGATCTGAGGAGAGTTCAGACCATCCTGAAACAAAAAATGTGAAAAAGAAGAACTGAATGTCCTTCCCTCTCCAATGAGTAATCACGTCCTGCTGGTTCTGACCTGCCTAACCAGAGTGCAGCCGTGCTGGAGGGAGAAGTTGAGGACACGGAACATTAAACACTTTCTCTACAATTTAAAAACTGAATAACACAGGAGCTGTAGCAAAACAGTATGTGCAGGAGCTAGGTCTTTCTTCTGAAGGGTGTTTGCTGTCATGCTCCTGGCTGTTCTCTGCCTCAGCACGGCAGGATCACTGGTCAGATTTGGCACCTCCAGGGCATGATGGTCAATCAGCAATTTTCCTGCATGGCGTAGTGCCAGAGAGAAGAGGAGCAAGAATTTGGGGGATGCAGAAGCCAGATCTCCTTTTAGGCTGCATGACAAACTGTACTTGCTTATCCCAAAACCAGAGGCCACAGAAACTCCTCTTACCCTTTTGCTTCCCACACATCTCCTCCCTGTGGAGGCTGAGAAACATTGCCTTAGCAGGCCAGAGGAAGCAAGAAATCATTCCCACCTCTCTCTTTCCTTTCTTTCGCAGGGCCTGCAAGACACTGTGAAGCTTGATTCCATGAAAAACTCTGCTGTACAATTTTTGCAGGCAGTATTATCTGATGAAGGTTGGCTTGGTGCTTGGCGGGTGGACGATTCCTCAGTAATTTGCTTGGAAAAAAGAGAAAAGCGGCAAAAATAGGAATGAAATGCAGTGAGTATGGAGTGAGGATGCCAAGAGTTCCAGTAGTTATAGAGCTCCCCTGGAGCCCAGGGGTATCTCTGGTCACTACAAAGAGGAGGTTTTCCTGCTTTCACACCAGATGTTGAAGGAGACCAAAAGCAATGATGTCCCAGGAGCAGAGAGGTCCTCCCTGGAGCTGCGACTGGAGAAGCAGAGCCAGGGCAACTGGGAATAGAGGAGGGCACCAAACCGGAGCCAGGTACCATCAGCAGCTTCCTGGTGGCTAAAAGTTTTGGCAGTAAGTGAGAGCTGGGATATTCACCTTCCCCTTTTGGACCCAGATCCCACCACACTGACACCTCCTCCTGTGGTGCAGCTTCTCTTTTAATCTCCCCTTGTTAGGCTCTCCTTTAACTCAGTGAGTGAGGTGCTTTGTGGGAAAGGCTCTGCCTCTCATCTCAGGTGGTATTTCCCTTTCTCCTTGCTTTGGGCTGTCCATCAGCATTGTCTGACAGCATGACATGGTTCATTAAAAAAGGGAGGGATCAGGTGCAAGATGAATTTTCCAAATAATTTTGCAAATGACTGTGAGTAGAGGCACAGAACAGCTTTCTGAAACAGAGTTAATAATTCCAGTTGTTAATAATGCACCACTCACAGCTGATGCTGTTCCCAGTGCCCACGGCCGGGCTGTGCAGATCCCACTTGTTTGTAGGGAGGTTGGGAAGGAGAGAGAAGTGATTCTGGATAATATTTCATGAGACACTTGGCATTTAGGACTATTATGGTATTGTTTTAAAGCACTTCACCATTTCTAAGCAATCCTTCCTGAGATTGCATGTATAAAAATGTGCTTATTTGGTTTTATAGGTTGACTTCATACATGTGATCTCTCCAGCCTGTCTTAGACCTTTTTTGAGCTTTGGAACACACCACAGACTTCCCCAAATTAATTGTGCAAAGTGCACAGTGTTTTGTAAAACAGTTCCTAAATAGATGCTCGGTATTGAGCAAGAAAGGTAAGGGATTGGGAAAGCATATGAGCTGCTATTTACAGCAGCTGGGTTTCAAAAAGTTTTAGCAAGTTACAAGTCCTCTTGGAAACAAGCAGGAAATATTCCATAATATTCCTTTAGTTCAATCATCATGACTAAGTTGGGGTTCTATAATGACACTTGTTTTAGCAGCTCAGACCACCTGAAGTGGACCTCCTGCTCGCTGCCCTGGCCAGCAGTGCTGCAGACACATGGCATGAAGGGATGATCAGTGCTCAAGGAGCTTCAGGCCATGCTTGAAAAAGCTTTTTTATTACTCTGCTTATCATCTTTAGAGCTCTGGCCGCTGTGTCAGGCTCATGGCAAGTGTGGAACAGTGGAAAAAACACTGCAAGGACGAGGAAGAGGGAAGATTGTGTCTGTAATTGCTCGCCTGTAATTATCTGCTATTGTGCATTCTGTTCCTGCTTCTCATTAGCATAGAACCGGGAGAGTATTTAATTGCAACGCGGCTCTGTCCGTGGCGTTATCTGCAAGCAGAGCAGATCAAATCAGCCTTGTGGGGCTGAGGGAGTGACGAACTGCTCTGGGGCAGCTGATGGAGATCAGGAGGGGCAGCAGGGCACAGCTGCTGGAGATCAAGAGGCAGAATACAAATCGCAGGGTGCTGGGCACCAGCCTGAGGTTACACAAGTGCTGCCTTGAGCAGTCTGTTCTTTCTTCTTTCCACCGATCACTTGGTGGTGGCAGAGTCCCACATCCCAGACAAGATCCCGAGATTGAGTTTTGCAATGCAAGGCTGATTTTCCAAAGCATCCACGGCTGGCTGTGGGGACAGAGAGCTGCGGAAAGCTGGGTTTGGGATTGCTTGCTCCCGGCTGTGCCTCAGCATCACGTCCTGTGCGTGGTCATTGCACAGTGGCCTTGGGATTCAGCCCTGGGGTTGCACAATGGCAGCAGCTGAGTGGAGAGGAGGAGAAGAAGGAACAGATCTGTGCTCCTGGGAGTTGTGCGAGGAGAAATGAGGCTGAAGAACACACTGAAGTCAAGTCATGACTTGCAGCAAAGAGGCTCTGTAGCAGTGAAATGTACCTGGCCACAGACTCCCTTTGTTGATGCACTTGATGGGGAACGACAGGAATTTGAGCTGCTCTGTGTGGAGCAGCCAGAAGAGGAAGGAAAATTGCCCACGCTTTACCTGCAGTCTGACCTCCAGCACAGTGAGAGATGCTAAAGCTGTCCCTTCCTCAGTCTCTGCTCCTGTCACCCGGGCTGGAAGCCCAGCTCAGGCTCAGTTCAGGCAGGGACAGCTCAGTGGCAGCCCCTGAGGTGTGGGCTGCCCCTGGGCACAGGCTGTAGGTCAGTGTGGTGTCGAGCCTGCTGAGCTGCTCCATGCTGTGGGCACACACCTGGGTACCAGGGGACTTCAGAGAGGGCTCTGGCAGCACTTTTGTGCTATGAAGTGAGGGGTGGTGTTTCAAACCAATGCTCTCTGCTCCCAGCTGCCCTCTTCCCCGAAGGAAAAGGAGTTTTTCTATGGCCTGGGTAGATCTGTGCTCAGTGCTGATCTGACCAGTGAGGATGATAAAATCAACACTCTTACTTTGGCGTGTTAGCCTGAGCATCCAAGTCACCACACGGCTCTGCAGCCACCTCATCTCTCACTCCCACAGCCTCTGTGCTGGTGCCCTGAAACGCTGCCACCACCATTAGACATAACAGCAGACTTAATTAAAGGGTGGCAGCCTGCCAGCATCCAAGAGGCAGAGCTGAGCCGGCTGTACCGCTTTCAAAGGGGTATTTAAAAAAAAAAAACCAGCAACAACCACACTGGGAAATAGCAGGGCAAGCCTTGTCACACTGACATTGCTGTGGGTCAAGCATCAGTTTTGCCCCAGGTCCACCCCCTGGGAAGAAGTGTTGAGCAGGGGCTCTGTGGTCCCTGACCCTGTGGCTGAGCCCACTCTGAGGATGCTCACAGGAACCCCTCCCAGAGGGGTGCACAGTGTGGTGTTGAGTCACATCTCCATCCTGCCCTGCTGGAGAGGGAGATGGAAAAGTGGATTCCCCCCATTTCTGCAGGCTGGGGTGGAGCTCAGGAGTTTATTCCCTTCTGTGACAAAATGAGATGATATTTCCATGGTTATCAGAGATCTAAACCTCTCCCAGAGATCCCGGGAGGAGTGAGGGACAGTGACCACCTGAGCTGTGTCCCAGCCCCGCTATGGGGTTGTCATGGCATCTGCCCCTCCATCTGATGGTCTCAGTGCAATCCTGACGGCAGAGATCCCCATGGATGGATACTGACAATCCCTCCTTGGAGGGCAAAAGCACTTTTGCATCCAGAGCCAAGTGCCAGCAGCTGCACAAAAGCAGGACAGGGACGAACCCACTGTGGGAGGAGAAAGGTAAAGTCCTCGGGTGTCACTCTGCAGCAGGCAGGTCCCTGTGGCACATGTGCTTCTCAGCTCGAGGCAGATAACAGACAATAATACCCTGGTTATTGGAATGCACTTAGCACTGTGCAATGCCTGGGTAAAGAATAGCTATTCCAACAAAAAAAAAAGACCAGAGAAAAAGAAACCAGCCTTTAGCTTCTGAGTCCTCGCTTTGCATCACCCTCAGGATTTGGTTTACTGTGTGTCCAGCATAATTATTAAGCAAGCTCTGATGGAAGAACTTTATTTACCCAGCCTCAAAAAGAAAGGAATCCTTAACAGTGGATTAGATCAAAAAAACCATAATTTATATTTCAATAAGTGCTTTAGATGTAAGATCAATGGCTCAAGGCTGATTGATAGGAGCTGTTTGCCAAGACCTTAGATCTAACTGTACCCAGGCTATCACACAGAATTTTTCTTTTCTAATACTGGTGTATTAGACACTATCCCTCTTGTGCAGATGGGGGGACGGACCAGAAAATAGCAATAGTTTGCATTGGAGTGTTGCTCAGCAACTGCCCCATATTATTTTTGAGTTATCCTTGAGCACAGCCTCTTTTCTCTTTGATCTTAAAATAATTTTTATTGCTGTTACTTCTCAAAAAAGACAATGTTTTAAAAGAATTGCATCTCCATTTGCCACGATATTTTTCTTTTTTAAAAATATATTTTCCCTCAAGCAAAACCAAAGCCTGATGTCAGGGAAAGCAGTGCATTGCTTGGCAGAGGAGAGGAAATTAAGGTCCATCTACTCTGCTAGAGCCTTTCATAGGGCACTGAGAGACAGTGGTTTAGCATCTTTTTCTCTACATGGTCCACAGACGACATTCAGAGGCAAAATAAATGTGTTTAACTCTTGCCTCCAAGCAGCTGGGTTTGGGAAGGCCAGGTGGTGTTAGAGCTCCCATTTTGGCAGCTTTTGATTAAGAAATGGCAGTGGGGTGATTTGTCAAGGGAGGAGAGTGCCAGGGCTGGGATTTTTCACCAGGCTGTAATTCCAGACGGAGCTTGGCATGGAGAACATTACGCTACGGTCCTGATTTGGAAAGAGCATCACATCTCATCCACCAGTTATTATGAGCCCTGCTGATAAATGCCTTTATGTGATACAAAAAGTGATGAAACCCTGAGCTGCTCAGCCTGAACCAGAGCTGCCTCTGTGCTCTCAGTGACACAGATCCCTCTGATTATTGGGGTGCATCTGGTCCTTTTCTCTCTCTCATTCATTTTCTGCTATTGCCACACACAGTGGGAAACAAGTTTTGCACTGTTTTGCTCTCTCCCAGGTACCACAGACAGAAGAAGAGCAAGTAAAACATCAAGTCCCTGAAATATATATATAAAAAACCCCTTAAGAAACATAGAGAAGAAAATAACCCAAGATTTTAAACAGCATTTGCAAATATGAGTCAGGAGCATCTTCTGTGGAACTGCTGCCAGCTACATGGACTAAAAATGGAATGATTCCAGCACAGCCCCTGCTCAGGGGGAACACAAACCACTCCTGAGCCACGTTACAGCCCAGCCAGAGGATGTCCTCAGAGGAACAACCAATTTCATCACTTCTCTGCCTCAGAGTAACCCTGTTAGGCAATCCCTCACCCGGGCAGAGCACGGGGATTTCTTCTTGCACTCCTTCCCCCGAAAGCAGCTTGTTTGCTTTGCTGCTGTTTGACCACCTGTCAGAAAAACAAAACCCTGAAACTTGGCACACAAATTAACCCCCGAGGCAGCAGAAGGGAGAAAATTTCTACATCTAGTAAAAATCTCAGCTGCGAAGGTCTAAAAATAGACTTTTCTTGCCTCGGGAATTCTAGCCTTGCCTTGTGAGTCGTGGTGCTGCAGCTTATTGCATTCATAATTTAAATGTTGGATGGGTATAAAATGACTGGTGTGGGAGTTATTCAATTTCTAGTAAGTACATTTACATTAAATAGTGGCTGCAAATACAAAAGACAGGAAAAAGTCCTTCCACTTCTGTTTACCTGAAGCAGTGAGAGCATGTACAGCCTCACAAGGCTGTTCCTGTGAACAGATAATGGTTTTTTTCCTACTAAAAACCTGACAAATTTCACTCTGGCTGAAAGGGCACTTGTGTCTCTTCTCTTGTCGTAGGTCTGCTCCAGACTCATCCCTCTCCAGGCTAGAAGAACTCTCAGGGCTGATATGAGCACTGCTAAGGATGGGTGGTGCTTTTAAACTAAAAGGGGATTGTTTCAGTGTAGATATTAGGGGAAGAAAGTTACTATGAGTGTGGCAAAACACTGGAACAAGTTGTCCAGAGAAGCAATGGACATCCCATCCCTGGAAGTGTGTAAGAACAGGGCTCTGAGCAACCTGGTCTAATTGAAGGTGTCCTTGTGCATTGCAGGGGCAATGGACCAAAAGTTTTAACCCAAACTATCCTATGATTCTAGGACTAATTTGAGGAAATCCAAGGCTCATCGGTTCCTTCCTCCTTCCCCCACTCTTTCCTGCTTCAGTCTTCACTCCTTCTGCCTCCATGCTCCCAGAAAAGGGCTGTTTTTCCTGGCCTGTGGAAAGCCACTGCCAAAATCAAAGCAGCTGCATTTGGAGAGTCCTTGCTGGACCCTGCTGGAGCTGCATGTGAGGGGCTGCAGCAGCTCCAGCCCCACTTCACCTGCAGCAAACAGCCCTGGCCATCACCCACCAGCATGTCAAGGCTCCTGGAGCTCTTTATTGCCAGACACCCTGGGGGTTTCAGTGATTTTTGTTTAGTGATGCTGTTTTAACTCAGAGAGTGCGAGCCTCCCAATGAATCACCTCATGGTCAATTAGAAGTTTCCTGTGGGTCGTGCCTTCTTGGACATTATTCCCAGCAGTGTAAATGTCATGCTTGGAGCCAAAATTGAGCTCTGTCAGCCAGGGAGAAACCCTCACTCGGTGTAAATGAGGAGAAAGGACCTGCAAAATCCCCTTCAGAATGTCAGGGCTGGAAAAAAAAACAAGTGTGTTTTGCATCCAGAGCTGCCATGCACAGGTAAAGCAGCTTTTCCTCCTTCTAGGTTCCCATCCCTGGTGACAGGAATCCATGGAAATGTGAAAGAGCCCTGGGCAGTGCTGCAGGCAGGATGGTCCCTCGCTGCTGGGAAGGCATAGCAGGCAGCCAGCTGGCAGGGCTCCTTCCTGCTGCCGTGGGGCCGGATGGCCGGGATGGGAATGCAGGGCTTGGTGCTTGGGAAACCCAGCATGGCCAGCCCAGCCAGGCATGAGATCTCCTGCCAAAGCTCAGTGCCTGGATTTTCACCCGTGGTCAAGAGCAGGGCTGTGGTTCGGGTTCAGGACATCGTTTATTTTGCAGGGAAATGGGGACAAGTGAGGATTTTCGCCGTCAGGGTGAGCCGCAATTTCCAGCACCCTGCCTTCATCGGTTGAGAAGTCTAATTTGACATTTAGCTTAGGGTAAAAAAGCCCATTTTTTCAGACTGAGTCCACCTCACTCTTCTGATACTCAATATACAAACAGAAACCAAAATGATTCATGGTACTTTAATACAGAATAAAACAAACCCCTTCCTCCACAACAGGCTCCTTTCTTCCCCTCTGAAGGCCATTCTTCCACCTCATCACTTGTTTTCTCCCATTTTCTGAAAGAGCTTCCTTGGACAAAAATAATGCTGGACATGTAAGACAACATTGTGAATATCAATGAAGGGTTTTTTTTCTTTTCCTTCTGCTCCCAGTTCCTTCTCTGGGCTAAAAGTAAATAGAGTCAGCTGTAGCTGACACAGAAGCTGACGAGGGAGGCACATTAGTTTGTCTGCCTGTCGGGGACTTCTTATGTAGCAGCCTTCAGATCCAGAGCCAAACTTCCCAACTCCATCTGGGACAGGATCTAGGACAGGATCTGATTTTTTTTCTTTTTGTTCATGCTCAAATGTCTTATTTACTTCATTACCTTTTTTGGGGGGGTGGAATTTCATGCTGAGACCTTTTTTGCACTCATTTTTAAAACCAACCTGTAAATTAGTATAATTTATTTTGGCAAAGTTGAGATGCTAGTTTTTGAACACAGTAAATACTGAGGCACTGTGAAATTAAGCTGGATCTTGTTTTGATGGATATGTGTGAATTAGTAGGTTACTAATTTGTTTGTTCTAGTGGTTGCCTAGGGACCAGTGGACAGGAGTTTGTTACATTAAGTACAAAAGACAATTTCAGCAAGTAATAGGTGCATATAAATATTTGCTGGATCAAAGGTGCTAATTTTACCAGCCTAGAGAAACTTACATGCTGAAACAGTCAATAGTGTATCAGCAAACACAGCTGACAGTCTGCAGCAGTGTTGTTCTGTCCTTTTTTTCTTCTGTTTTTTTGTTTTGGGTTTTTTTTTTGTAGGTGGTGCTGGTTGTCACAGGGTTAAAATCCAGGGATTTTTTGCAAAACTGCAGGGCTGAACTGTCCTGAGCCCATTCCCGGGGTCAGTAGGTGCCTGAGGTCTCTGTTGCATGGAGAGGAGGTGGCACCCTGGGTATCAGGGCAGTTGTCCTCATGCTGTGAACTCTGGCAGCCCTGGCAGCTCTGCCCCGTGCTGGGGGGCAGAGTGCAGATGTGTCATCTGGAACACTTGGAAAATACATGTGCGTGCCACAGAGAACATTTCTCTGCTGTCCCTTCATCCACAAAGCCAGCAAAATGGAGAGGGAACTGGTGCTGCCTCGGGGAAAGGCTGTGCTACTGAAAGAACAGTATTGAATTCAGTGAACAATTAAATTAAATTAACCACCATCAGCAACATCTAACCTGGGCAGCCAAAATCTGTCTGACCTGGCAGAGGGAATATCTAAAAGAAAATATCTCTTCCACCGTGGACTGTGAGGAGCTTCCCACCCTGCTCAGCTGCTTCTCCAAGCGAGATCCTGGGGATCGAGGGAAGTTACCAAGGAAGAGCTCAGGCAGGTTAAATTTTACTCCCACATCAATTCTGACCTTGCATCAATAAGTATAATTAACTTCTATTGACTTGAGTTTCCAGAAAGAAGCCTCACACAAGCTGCTGAATTGATCTGCTGCCATCACAGAGGGTAGTGTGGTCCCAGGAGCACAGGACCTGCTGCTCACGCAGATAAACTCGGATGTGGGAATTAATTCTAAGTGAGATGTTCTTGTGGCCAAGTTTGGCAAATAAACATCTATTAGGATATAAAGCATCATTGATTGATCAACTGGCAGCAGTGGTGCATAGGCTTTGGGAAAATAGAGTTTCTTCAGATCTGATGCTGGAACTCAGGCTGAAGCTCACATGTACCAGCCCTCATTAGAAGGGGGTTCCTAAAAGTCAATATCCCCCTAAGGAGTGTCCCAAATCCTATACAGGTGTGTGAAGGATTGAAGTCGTGAGTTCAATCTGATCTACCCCCACTCTCCCTGCTATGGATGTGCAAAAAACCCATGGACTTCCATCCCAGGGAAGACAGGGTATGGAACTGAGCAAGTTTGGTCCAAATATTTTTGTCCTGAGTACATCCTCCTGCTAATCTCTACTCAGCTCCAGGAACAGGAGTTTCCAGCACTAGAAGTCATACCTGGAATTAGAATTCAGGATTCAGCAGAGGGGTACCTCACACATTCCAAAAACCTGTGGATATGGCCCTTGAGGACTTGTTTTAATGGTGAACATGGAGGTCACAGTTGGATTTGATGATCTCAAAGGTTTTTTCCAGCCTTAACAATCCTGTGATTCTGTGATTGCGCCTAGACTTTGTGAGAAAACATGGTTTTTAATAAGCTTGCTGGCTTCCTGCAGAAAGCCCCTTGAAGTCTCAGGTTTTTAAGCTTTCACAACTTTGACCACAGAGATTCTCAAAACTTTATTTTATTTTGAAGGGAAGTGGTTCAGCCCCTGAACTGCCCTCAGCTGAATGGGTGCAGCTCCCAGGGGAATTATCACTGAAGCGGAGGATACAGGCTGTTGTGTCTTTTCCTTTCCATGCCATTACAAAGAACATGCTTATTCAGCCTTTCAACAGACTGGCTATTTCTACTTATTCAGCTTTTGCCATGTTCCTCATTATTTACGGATCCCTTTTTCTCTTGAATTGCTTTTCTTCAAGGTACTGGTTAAAATTCATGTGGCTCCAGCATTACCAGGTTTTTCATTACAGCCTTATCAGAATTACCAATGTCTGCTTTTAAAATATTTTTGTTATATTAAATAAATTTCTCTTACTGTAGCTGTTTCACATTATCTTCCTTTTTCAGTTCCAGCAGCTCAAAACACTCTATTACTGCCAATAGAACTCAAAATTCCTCTCTTTTAAGATGGGCTAGACTGCAGGAGGAAATCTTTATTATTCAGATTATGGAAGATTTGGATGTTTCCCACTTTGCAGAGTGTCTGGCTCACTCATATGGGGATGCAGGAAGTGAGAGAAAACTTGAAAACTCTGCTTTGATAACTTGGGGCTTATTTGCCCAGAGATATTTTGGGATTCCCATTATACTTTTAATTCACACTGTCCCTTAAACCAAATTATCTTTCAAGTGTGGACAAGCCCCTCACTCTTCCAAGGTGAAGCTGTTGGTGAACAGGAACGTCGGGAGCGTTTCCAAGGACATTTGGCACAGAGCTGTGAGGACACTGCTGTGTCTCTGAAAGGCTCTGGAGGCACTGGGTGCTGGGAATTCCGGCCTGGAGGAGGGACAGGCAGCATCGAGCTGAAGATGCTCGAGCCTTCACTAAACAAATGCGTTTGGTTTTGAAACTCCCTGGCAAGGAGTCACGGACTAAAAAGAGCTTCCCGTGGCAGAGCTGGACAACTTGCCCGAACGTGTTGGGATTGAGAGACTGCTTTGGCTACTGGATGATTTGGAGGAGGAGGAGGGAAGAGACCTTTTTCTCTGCAATGACTGCTGACAATCAGTATTTCTGCTGCAACGTGCCACATTTCCTTGCAACGTCTCTACATCAACATCTCCAGATTTTTTGGTTTTCCATTTTGCCCTTCCTCCTTTGTAACCCATTTAGATTTCCTAAATCTGCTGCAGTGACAAGGTTTGCTGGGTTCAGTTTTCTGAGTGGATTGTGTTTCTCCACAGGAGGGAAGTAATTTGGTTTATTGTAGGTGGAGCTGATGGTTGCACCTATGCCTGAGACAGTTGCCCAACACTTTCCACTGTAAACCCTCTGTTTAATTACTTTAACATTGCAAAACTTTGCCAACAAGGCAAAATTTCCGTGCCATCTCCTTTAAAAGGTAACTGCTCTCTCCCCACATTGCCAGTGCAGCAGGGAGACAAATATGGAGTTAGATTCTTCTCCCTGTCCAGTTTTGGGCTTTTATGGTGTTAGATTGCTAGAGAATAGCCCCTGGATATTTAACAAAGGAAGAAATTGTCAATTATAGTCATTTTTGCTAAGCTTGAAAATCTAGCTGAAATGCTCACAAACTGTCCTGGAGAAGGATGCCCATACCTTCAATTAGGACCTAAAAAAGCTATAAAAACTCAGTACATCTTGGTCATCTAATTGGTGGGTTTCTCTTGCCATAGTCCTTTTGGAGAACTCTTTCAGATCAGCTGCTTAGTCATGGCAAAGGCCTGCACCATCAGAAAAAATATAATTTAAATTCCCGCTTATTTTCTGTTTGTGGGGCTTTGCTGAAAAGTTGAAGTGGAAATATTTCTGTGCTTCATGTTGAGCCTATAATGTTGAGCAATCCAAGAGGGTGGCTGAATTGGGGCTTACTGGAAAAAATAACTTTTCTGGGCAAATCAGAAAATATTACAAAAATATTTGGAGTGACACAAATTATCCTTTAGTCCCAAAGATTTGTAGTCCCTAAAGACGAGTCCAACAACTTTGGGTAAATGCAGGAGTGAAACAACATGTGGGTTCGGCAAGAATGGATTGAGAAGGACCAACAGACACCCTTGGAGCCAGCTGTGCCCACCCCAAAGCACTCCTCAATCCCAATGCATGTGAGAAATTCCCAGTGGAGGTTTCATTAAAGCCTTACACTTGTGCCAGAGCAAGGAGCATTATTGCTGTTAATTCACGTCTCGTACATTGTCAGCATGTGGCTGTCTGCCAGGAACTGTCAGCCCATTTAGGGGTGAGTAATACTCCAGAATCAACACTATGCCAGCAAAAGTATTTGGGGATGGCAGGAGGGAGATGTGCACCAAAGGAGTGGTTCAGATTTTGTGATGATTTTCCCCACTGCCCTTGCAGCCATTCCCTTGTTAAAGAACATTTATATCCACCTCTGATGAATGAGTTCATGCTGCAGAATTAATCTGCTCATCCCTGTATTTGCTTTTCACAGAGAGCTGGATCAATGGTAAGAGGAGATAATTCTGAGGATAAGCATTTTTGTCTCATCTCTCTCCATCACTCCCTACCATTTCATATCCACACATGGCCTTGTGGACCATTTTTCTGGGGTTTCGAGGTATCCATTGACCTGCTCAGAGCCACAGGGCATGGAAGATGTCAGTAAGATGAAGGAACTCATAATTACAGGGATGCTGGCCTGAAACTTACATAACCCTGAGAATCTGCTTGATTTCATATTCACCCTGATCAAACTGCATCAGCTACGAGAAAACACGCGACTGGCGATCCCCACCTCAACAATCCACCCAGCAATTGATAAATCAAATCCGTATTGCTATTCTGCCTGTTATTAAGAGCGACACTTTCTCCTATGAAGGTTACGGTGAGAATTTGTTACCAAACTCAACTGCCAGCCCAAATATCGCAAAAATCACAGAGGCAAAAGCAAGCCCAGCGCGATCGCTCGTGCCGGAGTTCCAACCACCCCTGGGAACGCTCCCCGCGAGGCCTTCCCGCGCCGCGGGGGCTGCCGGGACCGCCTCATCTGCATAGCCACGCCCTCATCTGCATATTCCCTGCGCCATTGGCCAGCGGTCTCCCCAGCGGTGGCGCGGCCCGGGGCGGTCAGGCTTGGCTCCTCGTTAGCATTCGCCCCGCCTCCCAGCGGGGGGACGGGGGCGCTGATTCGTCGCCTTGGCAACAGCGAGGCGGTCTACGCTCTGCGATTGGTGGAGCCGCCTGTCAATCCGCCGCGGCCAGGGCCGCACTTCCGCCTCGGTGTCCGCGGTGCCGGCGGGGCCGTCGCTGGAGCCGGTGCAGGTAACGCCG
>VZRF01006729.1:105209-140269 GCA_013396875.1 Vireo altiloquus | reverse complement strand
GCTCCCGTCCCGGCGGCCGAGGGGGCCCTGACCGGCCGGGGTGTCTCGGGGCGCCGCGGGCCGCAGGCCCGTGCTGCAGCGTCAGCAGCGTTGGGGTGAGGTGCTGAGCCCGTGCCCGGCGCTGTGATTTCTGCCCGGTGCAGTGAATCCTGCCCGGTGCGGTGATTCTCCTCGGGGCTGAGCCGTGCCCGCTGCTGTGATCCCATTCCGGGCTGAGCCCTGCCGGGTTCCACCCCATCCATTGGGCTCTCTGGGGAAGGAGCGGGGTTTGAAGGACGTTGCTGTGCAGAAGGTGCCGGTCAGTGCAGCTCCGTCAGCTCCAGCGTTGGGCTTTTTCTAATTTTACCTTATTTTTCCGATTGCTTTTGCAGCTGGGTAGTTTAGCAAAGGAGTGTTCGACACCCGGCTCCCCAGAGGAATGTGCTGGGCTCAGTTTCAGAACAGTCCAGGAGCCTCAAGGGGCCTTTTAGGCCACAGCTGAAGCACAGAGAGCAGTCGGGGTTTATTTGGGATTGGCTTTTTTTTAAATTTTGTTTTTCAGTTACCTACTCAATGTTTCTCTTACAGAGCTCCTGAAAAGGAGACAAGCAAGATGGGAATAATAGCAGGAAAAAAAGCTTTTTTTTAAATAACATGCCGCCAGAACTTCTGCATGGTAATAAAGGTATAAATTGCCATTTATTTAATTTGATTATTGACCATGTTTATGCTCTCTTTATGTTTGGATTCAGGACTCCTTTTGGAAGCAGCTTGTTACTTGCAGCACTTGCAGGCCAGAATTTCAAATGTAGGTTCAAAATCCCCTCCTGGCGTTTATGTGTGCCATAACCTTGTGTTCCCTCTCAGAAGTATCCGCCAAAGCATGTCGAGTGCAAGCAGATACTCCTTTCACTTACAGTGAATTTTCTCAGCTAAATTACATATCCTTCACTTGAGATTCCAGGAAAAGTAGAAAGGAAACGTGGATCTGCAGTGTTGATTTGCACCACTCTTCCCATCGTGTTTCCTTTTCTAAGCCTTTCCATGCAAGGGAAAATCAATTTGATCATTCCAACTTAACCTTCCCAAGTTCTATCAATCCACGTTCACGTTGCCGTCTGGGGGCAATCGTGTGTGTTATCATCTTAACAAACTTTACACCAGCGTGCTCAGGGACTTCTAAAACCTCAGGGCAGTTTCTGGAAGCAGTGACTTGGGTGACTTCCAAACATGAAGCGCTGTGCCGTGGGATGGGAGTAGGAGAACTGGCTAAACTAGCACGGAAGCAAGAAATTCTGAGTGCTGATTTTCCCCCTAAATAAACCCTTGGGTTTTCAGTTACAGTAAACACAGCTTTTTCTTAAAATAGTTGTCAAGCCATGCAAATGTTTGACCACGTGACAGAAAGCTGAGGGCAGTCTGTGATAGGATCACGAGTGATTCTTAATGTTGCTTTCCTGAACCAACAGCACCTCATGATGGACTCGTAACTTCAGGAAGTCCTCAAAAAGAAACATTGAGATGTCTGCTGTCCAGGAAAAAATATGGCATTTTTCCTCCAGAACTGGCTCTTTAGCCATGCCAAAATAATCTTTGAAACAGAAGGCAAAAGTTTGAGATAGAAAATGGTGATTAGACAGCAAACCCTGTGCCTGCAGGTAGTTGAAGACTGGATGGGGTAAAGGTTTCAGTTGATGTGATACTGAAAAGCAATGTGGTTATTAGTTATTTGTTTGCTGACGTCTTTTGGTAACTGATCATAGAAGACAGTTTTCACTCTTGGATGGTTTCTTTAAGTCAGTTTTAATACTGTTACTGCTTTCTATGATATGTACTTGCTGGCAGGTCTTATGATTGAAAATGGTATTTCTTTCAGTCTTTCTTCTTGTGAATTCTACTGTGTGAACTTCACACATGCTGACCTAGAACAAAGGTGGAAAGCTTTGCTTTCTGTTATCTTAGTGTTGGCTGGAAATGTCCCAATCAGGCTTTTTTTGCTTTGATAAGGCTATATTTTTAAATCACTGTTTGTAGTGCCAGTCAGATGATTTTTTTTTTTTGCTGTTGTTTGAAAGCAAGAATAACCTGCAAGTACACTGAATTTTTAAGCAGATAATTTATTGGCTTTGGTATTTGAAGTAGTTTGTCCTTGAACAAATGCAATGTTACATCATGCTCTTGATATCTAGGCCTGTTTACAAGGTGCCATTTTTCTAGTCTTTCACTGAGCGTGAGTTTTGTCACCTGCATCATGGAGATACAAGAAAAGTCTGTATTTGACACTCATATGATGTTCTAAAACGCTCTGTGTTTTGTCCCTTCTTTGTGAAGTAACTAAAATGTTTGGTTCTTACAATTTTTGGAAGAAATGCGCAAAATGAGGCATGCAAAGAATACATGTTAAATATGGAGTGCTCAAGAACTTGAATGTTGTTGCTGAGTTTGACAATATGTAGCTGATCACAGGAGTATCTTCTCCGAGCTGAATGAATTGGAAAGTGAGAGCAAGGAACAAGTTGGTCACTCTGTATCTGTCACTTTGGAGATATGGGACTTTGATGCTTTTCCTGTTGAAAAAAAAATAAGAGGTTATGCTTTATAGCAGTTTTTTATTGAGTTTTATTATTTTATGGAATAGACCATCACAGAACTTGGAATTCAAGAATTCATTATCTCAGTCCTCTCATCTTAATATTTATGGTGAGACAAATATATGATGACTTAATTATTTACTTTGTATCCTTAAAGGCTTGTAATAGCAAGTTGTAAGAGAGCAACAAGCAATTAAAATGTGTCAAATGTGGCTTACCATAACTTTCAGTTATGCTCTTTAAAAATGTATTATTGATTCAGTGCACAAAGATAATGTCTTAATTTTCAGGATCAATAAGTTACAATAATAGACTAAGCTTACTTAAACTTCATTTTTTTTTTCTTAAATACAGTTGCAATTGGAAATTCATTTGCTGGTCTAGACAGATCATTTAGATTAATTCAGTATATTTTATTATGCACATAATTTAATGAGACAGGTTTATAGTAAATTGCAGCAGCTCTTCATTCAGAAAATGCAGAGGCTGCAGTGTTGTCTTTCTGGGCTTGTTTATCCATCTGGTGGGAGGAAGGATGCACAAAAGGTGAATTGTCCCTGCAGCTGCAGGAACAGAGCTGGGACCTTTTAGACTTGGCCTTCTTGGTTTTATAGTCCCAATGTGAACTGTCTTTTGCTCTGTTGGACACGTAATGTCTGTGCTTGGTGTTAGACCAAATGGAAACCTTGTCTGTGGTGTTCCTGCTCCAGTCCAGCTCTGTTGCTGTGCTGGTCAGTTTTGGATGAGATAAAGGCTCTTTATAAATGCTGTCAACCTCTGGGGTATTGCAGAGTTTGCATGCTTAGAGTATTTGTCAAGAAACGTGTTTCCAATAACTGGATAAATAACTTCATTATATTTTTACTAGCGTTATTTTTACACTTCTGAGTAAATTTTTTTTAGGGCTCCCAAAAGAATCTGTTAGTAGATCTCACTGTGTTTTGATTCTAGTGATAGTTAGAGGCAGTGGGGGTTGAAGGTGGTAAAGTGTGTGAATTCTGGAGTGTCTGTGGTTCACGTCAGCTCGCTAACTCTGCTCCCTACAACGTGTCAGGGCAATCAAGTGAGGATGAGAATTCCTTTAATAGCTCTCAATGATGAAACCTGTGTGTGTTAAGGCTGCAGAGAAAATCTTTCACCAGCCTGTTTCTAAGGGGCCCTTCAGCAGTGTGTGCTCGCTGGAAGGAGAATTTTTCAGGCGAGCAGAACTGCCTGGTGCATGGGTTCTTCCTAGGTTTTGCACTAGAACAATGAAACTGTTGAATGGTTGTTTAATAGTGGAACAAAAATGCCACCCCATCTTCAGAGGTGTAAATAACTTTGTTTACATGCTCTTGTTTTGTTTTTAACAAAGTGCTGTGCATGTTTTGCTACCCAAGTGGGTTAATGTTACTGAGCAGATAGCTGGGTGGATTCTTGATTAAAACTGGACTCTAAATGGAGATATCTGTCCTGTCTTGAGGTGTCAAAGTTAATTTTGTTTGATTTTTTTTTAATGATTTGACAACAGCAAATGTAGTAACAACCTTATACTGGAATCTATTAGGTATTTACTATAAATGCAGCTTTAAAGGAAATTCAATCATAGCATCAACTCTGACTTCCCAAAGCTTTTGCAAATTTGTGGTACCATCTTAAAACCCCTTCACAAATAGTCTGTTAGATGTGTGCATGAGCTCGTGCTGTGGAATCTGAGTGTGTGAGGAGTTAGTGGTAGGCATAAAAATATGTTTTTTTATATTGTAAGGTTCTGCACTGGGTTAGTCACTGTCATCCTCCTGCTTTATTTGCAGTATAATTGCTGTCATAATGGTTTAAGAGTCTCTGTGAAAGTTATTTGCAAAATACCTTGTAGAGAATAAATGTAAACCTGCACCTGTCTGGAGAGAATGAGTCCACAGAGACAAAGCTGCCTTTGAGGAGGAAGATCTATAAACTTAAACATGTAACTGTTTTTGCTGTTCTGGGGGTTTTCTCCAGTGATGTTTTATGCTGTAAATGTCTTCATGCTCATAAGCTTCAGTGATCAGTTTGCAGGGGTGGTTGCATTATGATGAGAAATACCCAAGCAGCCTTAATTTTGCCTTCAAAGAGAAGTGTTCATAAATGATTAATTATATATCTACCAACACTTATGTGCAAAGCCACTGTGCTTGGAGTTACTGATTACTGCCCACCTTATCTCTTTTAAGTAAGATAAAACAGATTCCCAGGAAACAACTAAGAAGTAACTTGCTTTACAATACAGTATTGATTGATTTTTTTTTTTTAACAGTGTGGCTAGAAATGAGCTGATATATCACTCCTGATCAAACCTAGCATTATGCATCATGCATAGAGAGGTGTGCAGAACAGAATTTTGTAATTTTTTACAGTCATGGGCTGTGAAATAGTTTCCAAGGGAAGGTTACAGAGTCTGAAAAATGCTATATCAAATGCTCTCAGGTGGAAAAATGTCTCAGATACTGAGGTAATGTTAAGAAAGGAGAGCATTTACAGAATTCTTCATGAATTTCAATGAAGCATTTTGCATCAGAAAATATTAGTCTGCTGGAATAAAGTTTCCTTGGTCTATTTGTTTGTTAGATTTGAAGGAAGTTCTGCAAGCTAGCATCCTTGGCTGTGGAGCAGAAGTTTTGGTTGAAATTAAAATGAGGAATAGCCATTGGTTCCACAGGTAATTGAGCACAATTCTGGGAGGATATTTCTGTCCAGTTTCATCTTTACAATTTTTATGTGAAATAAATAATACTTCTAGTAGCAGCACTGGAGCTTTGTGCTGGGGGCAATGATTAGTGTGTAGAACAGTTATTGTCATTTGCAATTGCTTGATGCAGAAACAAGTTTTGTGACCTTTACTTCTTTGAAAGCCAGACTTGTAATGTTTCAGTTATCTCTTAATTCCTGTGAAGCATCACCAAAAATTGGTATTTCTGAGAGAACAGAACATGCTTCTGCCTGCCATAAATTGTTCAGCTCATTTGTTCAAAGCTGACCTTTCAGATGTTCAGTTTGTTGTCATCATTGTTTCAAGTGCTGGCGCTGAACTGTCCCCAGGTCATTTAATAACTCCCAACTACATAAAACCCTGTGATAGGGACAGTGGCAATCTTCAAAGAAATGGAAAAGTGACAGTGGGCCGAGTGCTCAGCTGATCTTCACTCAGCCTCTCTGCACTTTATGTAACAGATTTGAGAAGGAAGTTGTCCTTCTCTTGCTGTGGTTGCAGAGAGAGCTTTATTTTGCCAAGACATCTGGAAGATGGTATTACGTTCAAACTTTGGAGTAAGAAACAATTCTCATTTGGTGAAGAAAATCCTCTTCTGGATTCTGCCGTTCTCTGGCTCGTGAAATTTTAAGTGCATAACAGTTAATCTAAATTGCCAATTAAATTTGCTTCTTGGCTAATTTTTGTAGCTGTTTTAGATCCAATGTTGCTGGTAACCTAATTTCATGAGTCAATTAAGATTCATCCTTGCTGAAGCTTTCATTCAGAGATGAAACACTGCAGTTTGATGTTTTGAGGAGATGTGTGTGAATCAAACACTCATGAATATTTATCTTCTAGTTCAAGTTATTTATTTCTATCCCTTGAAGTACTACAGCTATGTTTTATTTCAGCTGGCAACTCAAGAGACGATGGGGTTGGCTCTTATTCCACCAGTCATGTTGTAGACTGTTGGGATTTTTGTTCTCCTTTGTTTCCCCATTTCATATTTTTGGTGTTAGTGAAGGATGTGGATGTTTGATCTTCTCCTGGCTCTTTGGGAATCTCTTTCCAGACAGAAGGTGGATCCTGAGCCCAGGATATCACAGAATCCCAGAATGGTCTGAGTTGGAAGTGGTCTTAAAGCTCATCTCTTTCCATTTCCTGCCATGGGCAGGGACACCTTCCACTATCCCAGGTTGCTCCAAGTCCCATCCAACCTGGCCTTGGACACTTCCAGGGATGAGGCAGCCACAGCCTCTCTGGGTGACCTCTGCCTGGGCCTCAGCCCCCTTACAGGGAAGAATTCTTGTCCAATATATCATCTAAACCTGCCCTCTGTTAGTTTGGAAATTCACATTCCTCCTTGTCATACTAAAGTAATGAAAATGTTTTTTGTGAGGAAGGTTGCAAATGACTTTTTTTCTTTTTCCTTTTTTAAAAATTGCTTGCAATTTTTCTCTTTTCACATTAATAAACTTATTTTAAAATTTGCTGTGGAAGTGCACATCTAGACATGTGAAAAAGCTGATGAATGTGCTAGTTCATGAATTCTTTGGTGGCCCTCTTAATTCCAGTGTATTGAACTCTTAACACACTACCTGCTTATGCTGGTGAACCTCTGTGGTTGTTTTCATGATTACTTTGATTCTGTACTTAGTTTTACTTAAATGCTCCTGGATTTCACAAGTAGATTCAATATCTGTGTAATGCATAGGACCAAGTGTTTTATATGTCGTGTAGAGCTAGATCATGTGCTTTCAAAGCAAAAAAAAATAGGATTTTTAATTTAGCAATGTGATGTCAGCAAAGCTTTCCAGAATTGCTGCATGGTGAGAAATTTCAGCTTGAGGTCTGAAGGAAAAAGGCACTGCAGCTGTCTCCAGCCAGCTTCAAACCTGAGCTTGCTGAGCCACATTCCAGCCCAGTGAGCCACTAATTGTAAATGCTGGTCTTTCTATAGAAATGTAAATGTTTCTTTAAGGAGGAGTAACTTTCAGTTATCCAGCTGGGTCTTTGTTGAGGATTAACCTGGAAGAACGAGTTAGGATGGAGGAACTAGTCGAATTAAGTTAGTCAGGGTAGTTGCAGGTTTAAACTTTCATAGGGCTACAAGTTTTTGGGGCTCTTTAATTGGTGTATAAATTCCTAGGATCCAGGATCACATTTACAGAGGAACAAGCTGTTTTTATTATTTTTCTCCTAGAAAATGAAATTTGAGAAGGACCAAGCCTACGAGGTGACAAATTTGAGGGATTATTAATTTACCAAGATAAAGGCTCTGGATTCCCACACACTGGTTTTGGAAAGTAGCCATGAAGGTGGAATGTGCATCTCCTCTCAGAGAGATGCTCACATGCACGTCACAGAATGCGTGGAGCAAATTAGGCAGTTTATAAAGTGATTTGCAGAGTCTTGCGCTTTTGTTGTCCTGGTTTTAAAAATAAGTTCAAGTGGGAGGAAATGGTTTAAAATAGGAACTGTGCAAAGTCGGGCTGATGTATTTCTGAAAGAGAGTTTGTATACCTTCTGCTGCTGGGGACTGTGACCTTGTAGGGGACACTGTGACCAGTGCTTTGAAAAGCACAGCATGTTACTGGCAGCCAGATCACCTGGTACGTGTCACTGCCGAGTGACAGGTTCAGCTCTGTGCCTGACAGACCACTTTGTGTGACATTATTCACAACCATCTGATTGAC
Organism: Vireo altiloquus; assembly: GCA_013396875.1. Taxonomy (NCBI): domain Eukaryota; kingdom Metazoa; phylum Chordata; class Aves; order Passeriformes; family Vireonidae; genus Vireo; species Vireo altiloquus. Next base: position 132,293 of record VZRF01006729.1, on the reverse strand, counting down.
AGATCCGCTGCCACTTCGTTCTTCCTTGGTCATGGGACCTTGGATGGGACTGTGGGTGGTGTGAATAGTTTGTTACACTCTGTGCCTCAAGGCTTCAGGAGTCACTGGGAGAAGGGAGTCTGCTCCCGAGCTCCTCTTGGGACCATCTCATGTTTAGGAACAGCCCTTTCTTTTTGTTCCCTCTCCTGTGACAGACGTAGTTCTGGAAGGCAGGATGTCAATCTGAGTAATTCCCTCCCCTCTGTAGAACCTATTTCAAGGTGTACTGTGCATGTGTTTCTGCAGTTTTTACTTCAGCTGCATGCTTTGTTTTGTCCTTTGCCTTTGCAAAACATCCTCACATCCTTTAAGAAAGAGGCCATCCGTGGTCATCAGCCCAAATGTAATCATTACAAATGTAATCATTTGCACTCATGCGCACAAATCCCATAATAAATAAAATTAATTCGTACCAATCCGTAGCCTTAAAATATGAGGAAGCAGATAAGCTTTGTTGTTTACCTTGTAAACCACAAAATCTTTACTGGTTGTGGCCAGGAGTGTGTTGTCATCATTAAATGAGGAATTTCCAGTTCTCTTAAGATGCCTCTACTTGCAGCTTTTCCCTGTTAATGATAAGATGGTTCAGTGAGTGCAGCTGGGCTGAGATCCCCAGGAAAAGCACATTTCTGGGTGTCTGTGCCCTGAGCACCCAGGCTCAGCCCCTTGGCCCTGCCTGGAAAGTGAAGCTCACTAAGATAATTTTAGCCTGTAAACCAGCAAACCTCAACTGCTGAATGAAGTCTTTGTGGAAACCTGTTTGTTACATTCCTAATGATTACTGTGTATGCAAGAAAATGTCCAAACAGACTTGGTGTTTCTCCTACACTATAGAACTGAAAGGTGAGACCATGATAGGATGTTTTTGCTTTATGAAAGGTTTTCCAGAAGAGCAGCTGGTCCTGAACTCCTGAAGGCCTGTCTGATACAGGAGTGTTGCACCCTTCCTTCAGGGGCAATTGTGATAAAAGCTGCTAACCACATTTGCTGGTGTGCAAGTGAATTCTTCTGGGAACATTGGGGACATGGAGGAGGAAATACAGATTACAAATACTGAGTATGAAGCAACCAGGATGTTTTTGTCTTCTGGCATTTCAGCCTAGTTGAAAGTAACTTTTGCTGTTGCTCTTAGTAAGTGAGCCAGGTTTAATCCCAGCTTTCTGGCTCATGAAATATGAATGCTGTTATCACTGTGTGTTCAGCTACATGCAAATTCATGTTAATCTCTGCTATATAAAAGAACTGCATGTAAAATAAGTGATATAAGCGTGAAGTTATTCCTGGTGTAACTCAGCAAAATATATTCTTTTATCCTTTCTAAAATGTTCCTAGCACCTTAGGACAATTTGTGACTGTTATTTAAAGTGACTTTAATGAATATTTTGTATATAACTTATAGGCATATGATTGAACTTTCATTTTCAAATAGCAGTGAGCTTCAGGTGTGGTGTGAGGTGGATGTCAGGAAAGCACCACATAACTCTGCTTTTCATTTGTCTTTGATTCTATTTGTACTTGGTGAGTGTTTTTATGGGAAAGCTTCGTTGTCTCTGCAGTGAAACTGCACACTGTGGGATGTAGTTCCACTTCACAAGGCCTTTTGTAATGCAATTATTATTGTGCAGGAGAGGGGAGGGGAAAAAATGACATTCATCTCTACGACCTTATTTATTCTAAGTCTCTTTAATGATATTTGACTATTTTTTAAGTCATCATTTTTTTAAGTGCCTTCTGTACAAGAAAAGGAAACAACACAAAAAGGAAAGATGGAAGAAAACGGGGAGAATATAATATAGCTGTAGTGCTGATATGGGAGGGCTGTATCTTGTACATCTCTAAGCTCCTTCTGGAAGTACTGGCTGCTGTTGTGCTAGAAGGATGCAGAGCTTGCAGACAATTGAAACTGTGAATTTCTTGCATCTTCAAAGGTACTTGGAGGGTGAGGACTTGTAAATATGACATTATGGTGCACAGATTGATACAAAATCCTGTAGTAGCAGGAATATGGGAGGTTCCTAAGGGGAAAGTGATAAACTGAAACACCTGGCCTTGAAAGACATAAACCACTTATTAACTTAGATGAGTTCCATAGTGGGCTGGTTTAGCTTCTCCTTCTGAATGGATAGTTAGAAGAACTGTATGTATGTGAGACATTCAAATAGCTTTTGTTCTGGGCAGCGAGGGGGAAAAAGACTTGAAACACAGTCTAGTTTCTGCAAAGAAGAAGGAATTGGCTTCAAACATGGTAAACTCTTCTCCTAGGAGCAGAGTGCCCTTCTGGCTTTGTTTCTCTTAATTGGAATGGAATTGTGCAAGTTGTAATTACTCTGGAGAAACTACTGTCACAAAAGCAGTGGAATCTTCAGGATCAGAAAAAATTGAGACTGACAGATTGAGGTTGTTTTGGAGGAGTTATCGATAGCATTGCCATGCTGTCATTTGTTGCTGTGTACTTGGCTCGTTGTTGGAACCTGGTGAACATTTAGAGTGGAAACGAAATTTTCTCATTCTTCTCCTTAAACTAGAATTGGGTGAGGTGTATTTGTGCTACACCATTGCCAGCCATCTGGAAAAAAAATCTAATTTAGTCTGTCCATAAAGTAGAGCTGCAATGCTACATAAACCTGTATGTTGTTTGCAGAGTCCGTGGTTCTACTGAGGAAAAGTTTGTTGGTTCTTTACTTTCCTTCTATAAGGAAAAATCTCCAGTTGGCTGTTCCAGAGTGCATAGCAGTAGCTTATGCCAGAGAATACAAAACTTCTCTCAGGGTCACTACGTATTGATTGCATGATGTAGAGTCAGAGCCAAGATTTTCATGCAGTGGTCAGATTTTGAGATACAAAGGTTCTTTCTTGTTCCCAGCTTTCTTGGTTAAGGATGCTGGAAGGCTTATCCTCTTGCTAAGGAGAATTTGTGGTTTGCCATCTGGCTTTTTCTTCTGTCATTTCTCTGCTCCTTCTAGCTGTACTTGCCTGAAATTTAACTTGCTGTAAATAAGACATATTTTACAGTAATGTGTATGAAGTATTTATACAGAGAGAAGTGTGGCACAGCAAATTGACTGTTCTTGTGGCAGGTAGTAGTTGTCTTCAAAATTATTGTGCTATCAAAGAAAGCTGTTTACTTACAAATGCACAAATCCTTCTTTTGCCATGGAAAGGAACAGGAAAATTAGTGTTTGTCAAGTGTGAGTGTTTGTACACAGGAGAACTGTGGAAGCTGCTAATTTTGTTTCCCTGTCTTGTCAAATAGATCCTCTAAAGTGGCTGGGTGTTTGCAAGAGAAGACCCTGACAGCACACAGATATTTAATCTCTAAATCAAGTTCAACGATGCATTAGAGGAAGCTGCACTGGCTGCACAGAGATTTCACACTGAAGGATGAACAGTGAAGAAGAGTTTTATGATGCCGTTACGGGTGAGTGATGGGCACAGTGCCAATAAATTGCATTGTGTATGTTGTACTATATAGCTGTTAATAATAAATCAAAAGTAAACTTGTGTTGGTAAAATTTGTCGTGCTGTCTTCTGAAAAGAAGAAAGGGAAAATTATAACTTGTGTTCAGGCTTAGAAATTAGGGTTTTTTTGTTAAAACTTAATGCTGGTTATTATTTCATCACTGTAATAGTCCTTTAGTGGCTAGGTCTTGCTTTCGTTTTCTGTGAAAAGCAATTTAATAGCAGCTTGAGAAGTAATGCTTTTAAGACCCTTTGAAAGGTGAAATATTTTCTGTGGGTTGTTTTTATTGTTACTTTATTCTCTTTTTTATTATTATTTTAATGGAAAACTTATCCTGAGGAACTGAAGTAGAAAATGTTTTTCTAGTCAGAAACAAATTACTGTAGAAGTATATTTTCAAGACAGGGAACTAAAAGTCCTTGCAATCCTGTTTTTTCTAAAGAAAGCAAACATGAAGCACTTCACACTTGAGCAGTGTATCAAATAGTACTTTGCTTTGAACTAATAAGGATGAATAGTTATTTATAAGAACTTTAGATGGTTTTAGTGGTGAAATAAAATGCTTGAAGTATTTTAATAAAGAAAAAGGAAATCCTCTTAAAGATCTCAAACAATTTTAAAGTCTTCCACTGAAATGTCTCTTGAGAAATCATGTAGCAGAGGTGAAATGAGAAATACTGAGTGTACAGTGGTTAATGTAAAATCACAGGAATGAAAAGAGAATAATGGTAAGTGTGAAAGCTGAAAGAATGGAAGTAACATGGTTGATAGAAATGGGTAAAGTAGACTTAGACATGGTTGGTTGGAAATCCGTGTGAGGAGTAAACAGAGGGGGCTGGGTGAAGCAGTGTGACTGACAGCAGACTGTACAGGACTTGTCACAACTGTGTCACAGATGAGAGAAGGAAATTTGGTTTGCATTCATGCCAGCTAGGAGTGATGGGGACTAGTACTCCAAATTCATCTGTAAAGTCAAACCATTGTACCATTAAAGTCTTGCAAACACAATGGATTTTTTCTGTATGTCATTAGTAATCTTTCAGTTCCAAGAGCTCAGGATCACTGCCATAAATGAGCTAGGTTTTCTTTCCATTGAAAAAGGTGTGGAAAGGAATATGCCTCTAAGCATGAGGTCTGTGCTGTACAGCTTTGATGGTGATGAATTCCTTTGTCCCTTGCTGCAGAACTCCACAACCCTCAGTGTTTTACTCAGCTGCATTTAGACACTCTGGTTTTGTCCTCTTTCCTCTTCTCCCCTCTATCTCAAAAGATTGGTTCCCCTTGCAAGTGCTCCAGGTGGTGGTGACTGAGCTATTGTGCATGAGCTGTTCTTGTACCTGCAGTTGTGGCTGACTCTGCTCAGAACTGGGGTGTTTTGTATCAGTTCTGTGAGCACACCTTGTTCCATCCTCAGGGGGGAATGTGCTGGCAGGAGATAAGTTGGTGTGTATATATATATGTTATATGTGTTCCCTTGGAGCCTGGTACTTGGTTTAAGAGGAGTGCTAAGTTTGGAATACTTTGCTTCAGATTTGTTCTCCCTCAGGGCTGTCTGTCTTTAAGGACAGATGCTCAATCCCTTTCTCCTGCTGGGTTTTAGGAGATGCTGACAGTTTGAGTTACTTGCACAGACCTAGTGAAGTCAAACCTTGTTCTTTGTAGCTGTGTCCTGTCCAGGTCAGAAATATGACTCAGAGAACAATTGAAATGGACCTCTCTGCATTCATGTTCCCTGGCTGCTGATGTCTGTGGTAACTCTTTGCTCTGTTTATCTTTGACATGGGGCTTTAGTGGAATTTTGTAGGTGTTGATGGATCCTGGTAGTGCCTGACTGTCTCTTAGTTTTTTAATAGTCTGGACATGGTAAGGGTAGATGCAGTACTCCCAGGAGATCAAGTCCACAGTCAAGGTGTCTTCTGAGCTTCCAGGCTTCCCAGTGAAAACTTCAGGATTTGGGCTTCCAAATTTTGATTTAAAAAAATTAAATACCCTTGGCAAACTCCTCTGTCTGCTCTTTCCAAGGATGCTCTCCTGGTTTTTAGGTCAGGCCAGTAGAAGGGCAGAAGCTGCCTTAAGATGTGCTTGTTCTGCTCAAAGTCTAGGATTGGGATGTGGCTGCCAGGAACGAGCACATTTTCCTGCTGTTTTTTAAGTGTTGAGACCAAAACTGTGTGCACCATACTTTTGTCTTCCTCCTACTGCATCCTGGGCCCTGGTTTCCCTAGAAGGAGCTGCAGTGTGTTCCCAAAGCTCACTGATTTTTAGGAATTGGGTACTGTGGTTTGTGTCCTGTAGGGAGTAAACCAGGCTTAGAGCACTTGGGCTCTGTGGGAGTTACTCTGGAGTTCTGCAGCACTCTCAGCAGCCAGCCTGGGTAGTTCCCTACCTCCTTTAATGTAGTATGGACTCACTTCTTGAGGAAGTCACAGCTTTTCTGTAGTTATAATTGATGATATCCACTACTAGAATATGAATCTCTCCTAAGGAGACCCCTGATTTTTGTTACGGTGGATTTAACTCCTTGGCTGAGAAATTTCCTGCCTCTGACACTGTCCTCATCTCATCCAGGAGACATGCTCATGGGAGAGAATTGTGTGCTGTGTGGTTGGGAATCATCCTCCTGGCAGCTGGTTTGTCCCTGACTGGATGATGATGGCACTTGTGAAGGTGCAGAATGGACTGGGGTGTCGATGAATCGAGTTGGTGACAAAGAGAATTTTCATAGGGAAGAGTTTCTTTGCAGTCAAAGGTTATTAACATTGTGGACACTTGACAGCCTTACCTCGTGAATGAGTACTCCCCTTGGGAATCACTTGGGAATGTTACCTGTGATCTCACTTAATTCCAGACATCGCAGCTGTCAATAATGTACTTTTTTCTCAAATTCCAGTGGGAGCCTTCTGTGATGCAAGATCAGGATAAAGGTGGTCAATCCTTTGATGAATTTCAGATTCTTTGGAATTTTGTGTGAGACAAGGAGCATATAGCTATGATCTATGTCACCTTGGGTGTGTTAATGTCATCACAGACATTTTAAAGACTGTGTGCCTCTTTTAGAGCTGTATCCTTCATTAATATTGTCATGTATCTTTTTGCCAAAGTGTTTTGTGAAAGAGTTGCCACAAAGCAGGAAAATGCCTGGCTGTTTACCAGGGTAATTTATTTTTGGGAGCATGGATAGTTTAATTTTGTTTTTTTAAATATTAGCCTGCAGTTCCATGAAAATCAGTTCAGTGCCCATGAGGCTCAGCTGGTTAATCCAGCCAGGTGTATTTGTGAAGATGCTGTTCTCTGTTGCTTTCTCATGGGGAGGAGGAAGTGAGGTTATCTGCCAAACTGATACATTTTCATTCTGTCGGGATCAGACTGAATCAATGGCTGTGTAAGTATTGCAGATGTTGTGAAAGGCCAACCTGCCTCCCATCAGCTACAGCTTGTGACAATGCACTTACTTTGGAAAGTGGAGAATGGTTAATTTCTGGCAAAGAAAAATAATACCTCTTGCTTTACTTGCTGCCCACACTTCCAGCTTTTTATCCCTATTCCTTTTGCCTTTTTTAGATCTGAAGGCTCTCGGTACCAAGGTATTTTGATTCCCTTTCTGCCTTGGCTGACAAGGCTTAATTAGTGCTTAGGGAAGTTGCTGACTGTCCAAAGGGGAGGTCTCATGTCTCTGTCCATGACTCACAGAACTGGGGCCTCTGCTGCCTTCTCTGATGTGCAGCACAGTCTGAGTGGACTTGTTTCATTTGCAGGATGTGGAAGAGGAAGGCTAAGAGAACTAAAGTTACTGGCAAGTCACTTTTCTTTAAGCTCTTTGAAATAGATTATGTCAACACCCAACTCAAGTATTTTACTTTAAAAATTTAAGACTTTTTAAAAGCTTCAGTTTCACTCTTAACCCACGTAAGTGGAACTTCTGATTAAGCTAATGGTTGACATTGTATTTCTGTCTGTGGTCCCCTATCCTCTTTTTAAATCTCCATTTTTATCCTCACTCTCAATGGCTTTTCAGTGTGAAAACTGTCCTGTAAGTAACTCCCACCTACTCGGTTTCTCAAGTTCAAAGCTTTATTGGCAGCTGCTGTAAGGCTCTTTTTGGAACTTAGAAAAATGACAACAAATCATTTCTGTAAGCTGTTTTCCTTCCAGATCTACCTTCTCTTTGAAGAGCAGTCTCTGGATACTTCTTCATAGAACTATAACACTTAAAACTTCACTGAGAAGCATCTTCTGAAACTTTCTCAATGGGCTTCTAGTGGATAAGTCATGTGATGCTAAGGTTGAAAGTGTAGTTGAAAGTCTATGATTATCTGTCTGTGTACCACAGTGGTTTTGTTTGTTTTTTTTAAAAATTAATTAGGTAGAAGTACAATCTAATAAAAGCAAACTTACCCTTCTGATGTACTTCCTTTTCTGGAACAAGGATTTAATTTTTGTTGTTTGTCTTCAAGACGTTAATTTGAATTGGCATTTATTTACTTACCAATGACATATTGTTGTCCATAAAAAATATATATACTTGAATCTAAATTCCTGTTATGCTTTACAGGAACAGGACAAAACAATTCTGAATGATAGGAAATAGGATAATGCAATGAGCATTGATAGGATTTGCAGGGTTTCAGATACAATGTAAAGACTGAAATTACAGTAACAATTTTCAGAACTATTCCTGTATAATCCAGTGGACTATTCCTGTTGTGAACTTTACTTTTACATTTAGGTGTGTTTATCTCGTTGAAGTGATGCTGTTCCTTACATTGTGAGAGCTTGATCAGTTTTTTGGATGAGGGCACATGTACCAGAAAGCTCATTCTTTTTTTCCCCCAACTTTATAGTTAAACTAATAATTTATTTTGCTGCTTGTACTGTAGCAGGTTCAAAAAAAGCTAATATATGGTTAAAAATACAATTTTAAAATCATAAGTATTTTGTTGTGAGTTGACTGAAGGTTTTTTTAAGACAGGTGTTTCAGGGTAGTCTTCATTTTAGTGACCTGAATCTATATGTGACTGTCATGCTTTCCAATTGAGTACTGAGACTGCCAAGGTGTGGTTATTGCTGTGTAATTACATTCTTGTGACATCAAGACGTAGGAGACAGGGCAAGACATGACATCACCCATTACACCTGCTGTTTACCAAATAAGATCCTATCAGTGGGACTTCCTGCTGCAGCTTTGAATGTTATTGCCATTGTCTTGATCCCTGAGAAAAGTGTAGCTTTTTGTTTCTGGAATGTGGACCTTGCATGAATTGCTCTAGTAGAGCAAAAGCAGCTATTTGAGAAGTTAAAACAAAGTTGAAATACAGCTTTTTAAAAAAGTTAGTGGCAGAGGGTCACAGCATTTTAGTCTATTTAAAATTGCAATTGAAATAATCTTTGTCACAACTGATTTCTTTACTCCATTAGAGTGTTTGCAGACTTTTTAATATTTCAGAATCTTTCTGTACCCACAGCTGGACTCTGGGACAGGCCATAAGCTGAGTGATGGCAACTGAGCACAAAGACAAGAGGCTGCCCAGGTTGTGACAATGAAAGGAATCCAAAAATTACCATGTATTCCTTAAAACCATGGCAAAAATGGTATGCCAAAAAATACCCATGTTTTCATGTTGTTTTTTGATTCTGACTCTTAAATTGGAAGCTGGAAACTAAAATCTTTCTTGAGGAAGAATTGACCTTTTTGGCACTCAGAAAGGGCTTAATGATCTTAGAATTAATTTCAGCAAAGATGTTCCTTTATTACACTGAACGATCATCAGAGTTTTCTGTTGTAGTACTGTGGCAGTTGTGAAGGATTGTATTAATTGATCATTTTAGGGTGCTCTGTGGTGATGCTGTTGTGCTTTACAAGTGTTTTGTTTCTGCAGTCTGGGTAGCAGCTGAGGGGAGGCCTTTTGGTGTTGTTTGAGACCAAGGGTGGGCATAGAGGTGTATAGAATGCTTTTTAAATCTTCTTATTCAAAGCAAACGCAAAAATTGTCATTATGTATATTATTATGTGTATCATTTATGTGACTAAAAAGTAAAATCATTAGACTGGAATCTTAGATTGTTGGTTTAGTCCAACTTTTACTTAGGCTGCTTGATACACAAGTTTGTGTTTTACAGATTGCTGGTGGTTTAACATTTTTGGGATTAAAACTGTTTCAAGGAAGTTGCTACAAGCTGGGTTTCAATGGTGTTTCCAGTAGCTCTTGACCAAGTGGATGGAATTGGGACATAGGAAATGCAGCCACCTCCTGGAGGTCATGCTGTAGGTCACTTGTAGAACTGAGGGAATAATTCATCCTGGTCTCCACATGTTCCTGCTGCAGCCATTAGGGAAATGTTATGTGGTTTGCACATATAGGTGGGAAAAAGAAATTCGAAATCCTACATTTCTGTGGTTCCAGTTGCCTGGGTGTTTGCCCCTGCATTGTGAAATGGCCATTTTCTCTTTTTTCTCTTTTTCTCCTTGCCTATTAGCAGTGTAAGTTTAATTTATTTAAGGTCTTTGAGGAAAACTACATAACTGAACCAAATTATTGTAATTACACTGCAGCTCTAAAAAAGAGACAATGCAGCTAATCTGATTAGGAGCTACTTGAGAGCTTTTTAGATTCTAAATTAGTTTTGTATTCAGCAGTGTGAAAAATGATAATTCTTGATTCTAATGCAATAATTGGCTCCTAATACTCCTGGAAATTATGTCACTTAATAAAGGGTTTTCACTCTGATACTCTTTGAAATAACCTAACCTGGTCTAATGTACTTCAGATGTGAGACTTTCAAAATGTGAGTGGCACTCTGTGGCATGGTAAGGTTCCTAAGAAAACTGTTCCCTTTTGGTTTTTATACAGGCTTTGATTCTGACAACTCTTCCGGAGACTTTTCAGAAGCAAATCATAAAGTTCCAGAAATGCTTGATCTAGATCCACACCAAAGCAATAGGACTGGAAAGCATAATGGAGAGACAGAGATACAAGAGAATGGGATTAAGAGGCACAGGTAAACACGTAGAGCTGCATAGGAGATGAGAGGTGAGCACGTGCTGGCTCTGCCTTCTGGGGCGTTGCTGTTCCCATGGGAGAGGGTAATTCTCTGGAATTGAAAAGTCATTTCACGTGTCTGCTTCCTGTGCCAAGTCTGCTTTGCCTCCTTCATAAGTTGCTTCAATACCTCAAAAGAAAATGGCTTGTTGTTTAATGGGCTGATAATGACATCAGGTTTGTTTTTTTTTTTTTCCATTACAGGACATCATTACCTGCCCCAATGTTTTCTAGAAGTGATTTTAGTGTGTGGAGCATATTAAAAAAATGCATTGGACTGGTAAGTTAGCTTGGAGGAAGCATCTTAATGTCTGCTGGTTAATTTTATTGCTTAAACATCAAGACACAGAATAACACTTGGTTCATTTTTCTTCTTTTTTTTAACTAGGAAACAGTTTTAAACTACAACTCTCTAAATCTCAACATTTATTTGTTAACAGTACTGTTTCCATATCTTCTTTAGCTTCTTTAGTTAGAGCATGTGGATTGGCATTTCTGAAGCTGTCCTTTAAGAACTAGGCTAAAGCCATTAAAATGTAGTCAAATATGTTTAATTGACACTATGCTTTCCTACCTGCTTTTTTTATTCTTTACTTAGCAAAATGTGATTTAGGGCTTTATTTTATTAATTCATGTCATCTAGGAGATACATCTATACTCTCAAAACTCCTTTTGGTGGTCTGAGTGACCTGTCCACTAGAACCTTTTACTTGGGCCAAATCAATTTAAGTCAGTTAAGGTTAAGATTTTTCTTTCCTTACTGCCTGTGCCAAGGTGAGGAAAATGTTGCATTAGCTTCATCTGGTGGCCTTCTGCTTTCTCCTAAGTTTTTAGCACTTACATTAATGCTTTAATGCTCAGTCACGAGTGCAAATTTGTAATTAAACAGCCGAATTTGCTTGGGTATAGTAAAAGACTTGGGGATTGGAAATCTCTGCATTGATTTTGTATCTGTCTTGTATCCATGTGTGAAACCAGAAATGATCTGACACAAATAACAGGTTGCTTAAATAAAGTCACTAAAATCTGTTAGAGCAATTCAAATACTATTCTTTATGTAACTGTTCCTTTCAAAAAATAATAGATAAATTTTGTGCAAATAAGCATGTGAGGGTTTCCAAGGAGTGTGTGACACTTCAGTATCAGCACGGAGCAGGGTGGCACATTATTGCTGCTGCCTAGGGAAATTTTAACCTCTTCTGCTTTACACAGACCACAGCAGAGAAGATAACATTCTCTGGGAATTTATTAGGTTAGCTGGATCAATGTTTTAAGCTGTTATTTCAGATTGCAAGTAAGGTTCTGCAGTGCTTCCAACCCCTTCCAGCTGTATCATTTGGAGATCTGCTCCAGGCTTGCCAAATATGCTTTGAGGAATACTATAAATAAACTCACCCACAACTTATTTACAAAATTCTTGTTAACTTGGTGTTGTGTCTAAGCAGTCAACCTGCCCTTTGGTTATGTAGGAGCTGTCCAAGATTACCATGCCCATTGTCTTCAACGAGCCCCTGAGTTTCCTTCAAAGGATAACAGAATATATGGAGCATATATACCTCATAAATAAGGCTTGTAGTCATGCAGATCCCCTGGAAAGAATGCAGGTAAGAACCTCTACCACCTTCTGGGTAGTTCAGAAGGTTGTTTTTCTCACAGTGTTTGATTTTAAGACAATTTCTCACTTCAGTGTATTTCTTTCTCAGGGGCTACTGTAAAAATGCCCATTTTGTCTGTCTGGATGAATTTCTTCTTTCATAGTGGCTGTATCAAATATTTGTGATACTTTCACACTCCATGCTGTGCATAGAGTTTGAAACAAAAGTCTAGAGCAGGAAAATGCCACAACTGACCGTGCCCAAGGATCTCAACTAATTTCTTTAGCTGTGACTCTTCTTGTGGTTGCAAAGATGAAATTTTGGCTTTATGTCACTCTAAGATGGCTTGTTGAGTGGCCTCATGATTTTGAAGTTAGTGGATGCAAAATTGTTGTGACAGAACCAACTTTTGCCCCTCTTTTCTTCTCCAAACCTGGTTGTTATTGGGAGTAGGGTATATATACATATATATATATATATACCTGGCTGGTGTCACACCAAGGAAGTGAATATGGTGACACCTGTGTACATCACGTTATGCTGGTATTGCTCACAGCTCTGATTTATTTAAGTGAAACTGGAGTGTTTATATTGCATCCTGTGTTTGTGGGGTCTATACCTCCATTTCCCAGCCTGCAGGAGGTTCTCAGTGTCACCTGAACCTGCTGGATTGGTTCAAGAAGTCTCATTTGTGCTGAAATAGTTCTTACCTGGCACTAGGAAAGCAAGGCTCTGTTCCCAGTGAGCTGAGGGTAGGGGGTAATCAAAGCAGGGGAAAAGTAGATTTAAAAAACCAGGCTGATCTCCTAGAGGTAGGGACAGAATGTAACCTGGCAGAACTTACCACAGCAAATAATTCCTGTTGGAAATGAGATTCTTGATGAGTGCTTGTATTTCCCCACTTCTATATAATTTATCCCATGGCTTACAAATGTTTTGGCCTTAAGCAAGATAAAGCAATTCCTTTTTGGAATAATAATGAAATACTGCAATGTGCAACAAATATAATATATTAAACTTATGAGAATAGTGCATTAAAACTCTAACAATGTGTTCTTAATTTGCTTGCAGGCTGTAGCTGCTTTTGCAGTTTCTGCTGTAGCTTCTCAGTGGGAGAGAACTGGCAAACCATTTAACCCACTGTTAGGAGAAACCTATGAGTTAACCAGGTAGTAATTGCTTTAAATTGGGAGCTGGGGTTGTTTGTGTTCTTGAGTTAGCAGCCTCTCACTTGTTTGGTTGTAGTAAAATACCACTAAAATATATTTCTTAGTATAGCTAAAATTCTTTTCCTCAGACTATCTCAGATTTTCTGAGAAATTGTTATAAACACAAATAATTTTATTTCTAAGTTTAGGTGGAGTATTCTTTGAATTTAGAGAAAAATTGGTTATGGGCTTCCACCAGACACTTCCTGAACAGACACTATTAATTAATTTAAATATTGTTTTGTTGATTATGTAAGATAGATAAATTAGTCTGAAGGGCTTCCAGCTTCCTCAAACAAATGGGTGATATGTGTGCAGTGGAGTAAAGAATTTTCGGTCAGATCTTTTCATGCTGCCCAAAGGGTTTCTGTATTTTTATGAGTTATTTCAGTGAAACTTCTTCAAATGCCTTTCTGGGTAGAAATCTGGTTTGGGGTATAAAAAGAAAGTGTTCAGAGTAGAAATCCTTTCATTTCATTAATTGTAAATGTGTCATGGAGCTAGAACAGGAAAAGTCTCACCTTCAGTTTAATCTAAAAATATTTCACTTTTTTTTAAAGTATCAACTCTTTTCTCTTGCAATATTAAAAATATACTTACTGTTTAATGCTCTTCTTTTGTTGTTGCCAGGGAGGATTTAGGATTTAGGTTTATATCTGAACAAGTCAGCCACCACCCACCTATTAGTGCATTTTATTCTGAAGGTCTCAATAAGGACTTCATATTTCATGGATCAATCTATCCCAAACTAAAATTCTGGGGAAAGAGTATAGAAGCAGAGCCTCGGGGAACAATTACTTTGGAGCTTCTGAAGTGAGTATGAGAAGTAAATAACTTTTTCTACTTATTGGTGATAACCCTGTTGGCTTTTCAGAGGTGATTACCTAAAAACCCCTTGTTGAAGAGGTTGTAAGAATTGATTTAGAAGTTAATTTTAACTGCTTAATTTCAGAGGTGTTTATTTTAATTTGTGTTATGCTTCCATAGCTGTAGCACTTTGACCCACTTTTTCCACCATGAAAATTAGCATTTCTTACAAATTGGTTGCTACTGAAAGCTAGTTCTGTGAAGGCATATAAAATTTAGATATAGAGATAAAATTCTGTTACTGGGCTGTTCATGCTCATCTCAGTTTTCAGTATTGCTGTTGGTTTTGGTGATTTGTGTGAATGTTTGTGTGGAGAGAGCTGCATCTCACAATAACTGTTCTGGGTGGTAAGGGAACAGGAGAAGCTTGTCAGGATTGCCACTTCAGAGAAGGATCAGCTTCCTACTGAAATCAAGAATGTCTCTCCAGATTGCTCCCAGTCTTGTCTCTCATAAATTATGTGACATCCCATGAGTTGTTTTGTGACCTGATGGCACAAAGGCTCTGGAACTTCCCCAAGTGGGACATGAGGATGCATTAGAATAGCTGCAAGTAAAATATTCTGCAATTAGTGCTTTTATAAAAGCCTTTCTGAGGCCTAACTCTGAGGTGGTTTTGAAATGTTGTCTTAAGAAAGTTCTAAACGTTTGGTTTCAATAAAAAACCAACTTGCCTGCCATAGCAAACTTTCACTTTTCCTGTACTTTCTTTTGGAGCTGTTGGCATCAAATAGTCCAAAGCTTGTAAAAGTATGAACTGGTCTTGGAGATAAATGGTGATGGAAATATAGGAAATTTCTTCTGAATGCAGAAGGAACTGTGAATGTTAATGCACAGTAGTTACCAAAATAATGTTTGTTCCTCAAGAGCCTTTATTTAGAAGACTATTACAATTCTTGCTGAGCCTAATCAATTCTGAGATTTAAACTGGAATATAAACAACTAAAGCTTTTTTTAAAAACAGTTGCTTCAAGTTAGCAGCAGAAGTTGAAATCAAATTTTGAGCCTCTCGGTGTTGTGATTCAGACCATTCTCTTGCCTTGAGGAGTCTGAGAACTGCTCAAGGCCTGAGTGAACAAGGAGCTGTTTGGGAAGCAAAGCTCTGAGTCAGTATTTAATTGTGCCTTTAACCATGACTATTTTTCAGAGCATTAGAAGACACTTTTCTTTCACTTCTCCGGCACAAAAAGTGCTTCAATTCTTCAGCACTGACCATAAGTGCCTTGTGTTGTGTTTTGGTTTATACTGTTGAAACTTCTGGTGTCAAAAATGTTCAGGAGTAAAACTGTGTTTAAAGGCTGGGGGGATGAATTTGAAGGACTCTGGTATTTTTTCCCCCAGTTGAAGAGTAGTCATTGTTCTAAAGACTCCTTGAAGAATAGGAGTACTGGGAAATAATGAGAATTCAATGATCTGTTATTTCTCTGTACTGGAAGATGACAGATGGGTTGGAAGCTTTAAATGGGAGTGTTGTCTCCATACTCACTGGAAGTAGAAGTACAAGGCACTTCTTACAGAGCACACTGCTTTTTCTGTATTTTGTGTTAAAATAGAGTTTACAAGAATCCATCTTTCCTAAGATGGATTGATTGCCTACTAGGTATTGCCTTCAGTATTTCTCCTACCAGCATGGAAAGATTAGTGTGAAGAGAAGGCTTTGACTCTGCTGGTGACAATAGGAATCCTGTTGTTTAACTTTTTGATCATTTATAGAACAATGTCTTTTAAGGATTTAGAATCTGTTAACTCACCTTTAAAGCTTTTCACAAAACAATAAACCAAAAATTAAACCAAGTGGAAAATCAATTCTTGGATTCTTTCCTTCTTCTCAGTAAGTCTTTGGGGAAAGGATAGAATTGAGTAGATGAATTTCAAAATGTCATGTTTGTGGAGCTTGCAATAGTGCTGTTGTGTCCCACTGGTGTTAAACAACCAACTTAAAAAAAAAGCAAAAACCACTCACACCCCAAAATTACCTTCAGTGGCACCAGAACAGGCCACAAATACTGATGAGGAAACTTGTGACATGTTTGTGGAAATGCAATTTACTGCTGCAGCAATTGAATAGAAGATAGTATTAAGCATTCATTTGTTAGTCTGGTTCTCCTGCAAATATTATGTTTTATCACTTACAACTTTAAAAGTGCAAATCTAAAAGATGAATTCCTGAGCTGCTCTTTATGTAGGGCTGAAATTCGTAATCAAAGGCACAGCAACTGTAAAACTTAGGTGAGAAGGAAGAAAAAGAAGGGCAATACCACTGTATTAACTTGCACTAATATTTGGATACAACACATTGTTGGCTTGTAAAGAACAGTTTGTTTCTCTTCTGTTGTGAAGCTGAGTGCTGGCTGTTCAGAGGAGTGCTAAATATTTGCCCTACCATGAAGGGAATTGAAAAGAGGCTTGCATTCCATCTCAAGCTCAAGAAAATGATTTCTTTCTCTTATTTCCTTGACAGGCACAATGAAGCTTACACGTGGACAAATCCAACCTGTTGTGTACATAATGTAATTATTGGTAAACTGTGGTTAGAGCAGTACGGAGTGGTAGAAATTGTAAATCACAGGTAATGCTGGTCATGAACCTGGGGGCTGTAGGGATTCTTGTGGTCATTTGTGTTACAGAGCAGATTTGATTTTTGTCAGACACACAGGAAGGTTTGCTTTGTAGCTCTTGTGGGGGTTTTTTAGTCTTTTTGTGGGGTTGGTTTTTTTTCTTCTCCTGCCAAATGCAAACTCTCCCTAGGCCTGGGATTACTCTCATAATATTATTAATGAAAAGGCACAAAGCCAGATGGCCTATGGAGAGCAAAGGTTTCACATTTGGGAGTTAACCATCCCAATTTAGCCCCATTGACAGAGAACAGAAATTAAATTTAACTCCAGAACCATCAAATGGAATAATTGTCAGAGGCAGATTGGACCTCCATGGTATTGATTGGGATTTGTCACTTTTTTTAGTTTAGATAATGAAGAATGTCTTAAATTAAGGGCACAGCTCAGAAAAAGGACTGCAGAGTTGGGAAATGAGAACTTAGAGAGTCAACTGCTCTGCCAACTGCCTGTATAAAAGCTTTTTATTTATATAAAATAAATTACCTTCTAAATGATGAGGTGGGGAATTTTGTGATAAGTATTTACATATTAATTGACATTGCTCTGTCAATAAATGAGAGCTTCAGTCCAACAAGCTGCTGTTTGATACTTCTCATAGCACCAAATCTGCAATCCTGTCTCCTGTACTTGCACAAAATGTTTTAGTTCTGTGGAATTTTGAAATTTGTGTGCCATTTTTAATGCCCTGGTCAGATAAACCATAGTTAAATAAAAATAA
Organism: Vireo altiloquus; assembly: GCA_013396875.1. Classification (NCBI taxonomy): domain Eukaryota; kingdom Metazoa; phylum Chordata; class Aves; order Passeriformes; family Vireonidae; genus Vireo; species Vireo altiloquus. Next base: position 114,751 of record VZRF01006729.1, on the reverse strand, counting down.
TTATATATATATATAACTACCAGCTAACTATAACTGTATTAAAAAAGCTAAATAAGGTAAAAAAGTTAATTTTCTGATGTATTTAGGGGCTTGGTTCTCTAAACATGTACTTATTTCCTCCACAGTACTGGAGATAAATGTGTCCTTAATTTTAAACCGTGTGGACTGTTTGGGAAAGAGCTTCACAGAGTAGAGGGATACATCCAGGACAAGCAGTAAGTGATAAATCCTCTTGGTCTCTCTGTTTTTGAATGCTGGGGCATTTCTTTTGCTGTCATATTGACCACAACTGATGTGACTGTGAAGTTGCTACCAATATAATTTGTGAACCATTTTTGTTCTCTGTGTCAGTATTAAACCCCCTGATTCCAAGATGATAATTTTTAAGATTTATTAGAAAAACTCTCCAGTCCAGGTTTTGGAAATAAAGGGAAAATGCAGAATAGTTGCAACTGATGTACTATTATACCATCATAATTCCAGTCTTCAGTTTAAAATGAGAATGTGGTTGTTAGAAGTTTTTAATTAACCCAAACCTGTTTTGTGACTCTGAGCCTCTATTATAATTGGCTTTGATGTACCCACATTCATTTAACAGTGGCAAAAGCACGTGACTGTCATGAGGATCTGTTCTGGTTCAGCAATGAGCTGAAACCTTTTCTTTGCCTATGAAACATCTGTGTTTTCTAACAATCACCCATTCTGTGAAATCTGCAAATAGAAACATAAAATGCAGTGAAGTAGGAAGCTGGGTATTTAATATAGATCAGAATTTACAGGGCTTGGCTTAGAAGGCTCAATAAGAAGGAAGAGCTCAGTGTCCTTTGCTTTCTCTGCAGCAAGAAGAAGCTGTGTGTGATCTATGGCAAGTGGACAGAATGTTTGTGGTGCACTGATCCTACCACGTATGAGACCTACAAAAAGAGTGAGAAGAGAGGTGGTGAGCAGAAGAAGAAGTCGGTAAGGTGAAGGATTATTTAGGGAGAAAAGATTCTGAAATGTCAGAAATTAAATCAGAATCTCTTATTTTGGTGAATGAAGGGTTAAAAGTGTCATTTGGTAGGGGTTGGGTGGGGCAGTGAGAAGGCACTTGGAGCTTTGGGCTTTGCAGGCTGTAGTGTGAGCTGCTGGCATGGAAGGGAGCTCACAGGAATGGTGTCTGCTAGAGATTGGTCATCAGCCATCAAATATCAACCCCCAGGCTGATGTTTCCCAGTCCCTGAATGAGGAAAGTAGCTCTACTGCCAGCTCCAGCAGCAAAAATACTAGGATTTGGGCAGTAAAAAGAATAATAATTTTGTTTAAGTTAGAAAACCTTTTTGGTGATGCAGATGCTTTTCAGAATTTATGATGTAGAAAATCTTTACAACAAAGAGGTCTGGAAGCATGGAGGGTTTTTACTTCACATGAAAGCAGTGTCAGGTAAGTTGCTGCCAAGTCCTCAGTGTCACATAGAAAATGGGAAATACTGTATGGTGCAGCAGGGGACTTTGGGTTTCCTGATATCAAGTTACTCACTGAAAATGAAAAGTTAAACAGAAGCTAATCATTCTTGATGTTAAGAGGCTCAAGCTTTTAAAGTATTCACATCAGAAGAATCTAGAGCAACAACAGGCCTTGCTTTTGGCTCTGGATTCCATCATGGTACAAGCTTATATTTTGACTTTTTTTTTCAAATAATGAGGTTCTGTTCATATTAAGAAAATAATCTCTTTCTTTCCTTCCTTCCTTCCTGTTGAGACTATATTTAGATGGGGAACTGTCTAACAGTAAACCAGATGTTGACATGGAAAGTAGCCTAGAAGTGTCTTAAAATAATGAATACTCAAACCAAATTATTGAAATTAGACTCTTAACCATATGGAGCTGTTTTCTAGTATATAAAACAGGCCCTGTTTAACCTAGTAGGGTATTTTTGATTGAAACAAATGGCCCATGTCAGAGAGGGCAGAAAGAAAATAGAAAGGGGATGGGAGTGAGGAAAACTCCTACTGTCACTCCAGGATGTTATTGCCTCAAACTTCCCTTCTGGTTGTTGTGGTTTTAAATGGGTTCTCATGGTGAAATCCTCTAAAGTTCCACAATGCAGCTGTCTGTGTCCTGCAGCAGTCAGATTCTCTCAGATTCTGAGAGCAGCCTCCTGAACATTGGATTTTTATGTGTGCAGAGCAGCAGTGCAGCTGGTAACAAAGGAACTTTGAAGGAAAGACACTGTATTCAGAAACTTAGAGACACAGTCTTCACAGTGAGAAAACTGGCAGTGATAATTGTGATTGGAGTCTGGATCATAGGAAATCAGACTGAAACGAGAGCCTGTCTTCCTTTAACCACACATCCGAATGTTTTGCAAATGATGAAGCAATATCCAAAAACAGGTGTGCCCTATTTATGACTTAAGAACTAACTCAGGAACTGGTTTAAATTTCAGTCTTGGCTCATTTGCACCTGAAGAAATAATGGTCATGTGAGGTAAAATTAAGCTATGGCATAGGATAGAAGGAGCAGCTGGAGAAAACACTTCTGAAAGACATTAATTACTATTATTACTACTACTGATTTTTTAAAAACAGATATTTAAGTTTTGTTTAAGTGTTGGGAGACTATTTGAGGGTATCAGGATCAAGACATAAAAATTAAAGGGACTGTATTCAGTGAGGAAAAGCAAACAGGAGGGGTGAGGCAGAAGTACAGGAGTGTTCAATGTCTCAAATGTGAACAGATTCTTCAACAGTCACTGCAGAATTCTAGATGAAACCATCCAGTGTTCCTTTGTTCCTCTGCCAACTGTTATTTCTGTTTCAGAGTGAAGAAGATATTAAATCTGAAAATGATGAGGCTGATGATATGCCAGAGGTTCAAGACACAGTGCAGTTCATACCAGGCAGTAAATTGCTTTGGAGAATAAATTGTAGGCCACCAAACTCATCACAGGTAAGTGTTTCAATCAGCCTGTGCCTTGCTCTTGCTGGAGACCTATCCAGGGGAGTAATGGTCCAGGGTACCCTGTTGCAGTCTCACTCCTTGGCATAGGGCCAGGCTCTGGCAGTTCTTGCTGGAGCACTGAAATTACACTCCAACAAGCTCTGCTTCAGTCCTGTGCTGAAAGCAGCCATGCTGTGCCTGAGCTGGCATAAGGAATGCATGCTCTGAGTGCTGCTGGGTGCTTAGGTTAACCTGTCTGGGAGATCTTTGCACTGAGAGTGGCTAAAATGTGGATACACATTCCCTTCTGCTGGCCCTGCTGTTGCAAGACAGGCTGCCACAGGGTGCAGTAATTGGATATTAATTTCCATAGTTTCAACAACACTTTTTGGTCTTTTAGGTGTGGGTGGTTTTGTTTTGTTTTGGTTTTTCCTAAAAATCATGATGTTAAATATCAATATGGTAGAAAATCTGTCTTAATCTTCACAAAAAAAGACTGCTTAAAAAATGAAAGCTGTGATTCTATCCCCATCTGCCCTTTTTGTTCCTTCCCTCCAACAAAAAATCCAGCTGGTGTTGTAGGAACCTAACCTTGCCTTCAGGGCAGCCAGTGGGAGAAGGTTTGACTCAGCAGTTTCTCTTGGAAGTTTTGTTGTATCCATTTGTTGTAGGGAACCCAGCACTGCTCTGCTGGAATAACTTGTGTGTTCTCTGTGTTTTGCTGCTCAGATGTACAATTTCACCAGTTTTGCAGTGAGTCTCAATGAGCTGGAGAAGGGCATGGAAGCGATATTGGCTCCCACAGACTGTCGGCTGCGTCCGGATATCAGGAACATGGAGAATGGGAACATGGGTGTGTGTCTGCTGCAGGAAATACTGGCACACGAGGTGCTACAGTAAGGTTTGGGAGGGATGGCTGAAGAGAGGATGTTTCTGATGCAGGAAACACTGCCTTCAATTTCTCATTCCCAGAGCAGCCTTAACTTTTCATCCTGTGCTCTGAACATTCTGTTGAATGGTGTATGATGTCTGTTTTGTCCCAGTAAAGCCTGGGAGAGCAGATGCATCCCAGGTGGATCCCAGGGTTGCTATCCTGTGTTATGATGTGTTTGCATGTTTGTTAGCTTGAGAGGAGCTGCAGACGTGCTCCACTTGCTCTGGAGTTTGTCTGGAGAGACATGTGGTGAGCAGACGTGCTCTGCTGCTCTGGTGTTTGTCAGAGGATGGCCAAATACTGAAAAAAATCACTCTCCCTCTCATGCCTAATCTGAGTTTGTTCCTGCTGTCTCAGTGCAGTGTTTCTGAGAGATAAAACACCAGCATTTCAGTTTCAGCTCTGTGTTTGGAGCAGCAACTTCTCTGAAATTAGTTTTAGGTTTTTTGTTGCCTGAGACTGTATACAGCAAATGCTTTATTGTGCCTAAATGCATTTCTTTCTCCATTGCATTTCTCTGGTCTTTCTGCATTTTTGTTTCTGTTTTGCTAACCAGTTTCTCTTGAAACTTTGATTAGATGTGGCAAGCAAAGAGAAGGAGAGACTAGAAGAGAAACAAAGAGCTGCTCGCAAGGAGCGTGCGAAAGATGAGGTGGAGTGGCACACACGGTAAGGGGCAAGGAAGGGGGAATTTTTAAGCTTGGAATAGTTGGATACACTGCTTGAGTTGTTTTAATTCAGGACAGCACGTGTCTGATTGCTTCCATGACAGTGCAATTTGTAGTGTCACTGAAAGCATTGCTGGGTCAACAATTAAATATGTAGCTGGAAGCCGAAATTGCTGATAAGTCTGTCCTAGACAAATTATCTAATAATAAATGCTGAAATCTGTCATGACTAACTACTGTGGTAATGCTGGATTTTTTTTTTTTTAAACCTACAAAGGTAATGTTTTTGTTTGAATTAATAAATGTTAAGTGTCATCTCTCCTTTAACCAATTCCTGTCCAGCTTTTGGTAGTTGAGCAAAACATTGTGGCCCTCTAGGGCCTTTTATTTTCACACTCTTTGTATTTCTTAGCTTGGATACTTCAGAAATTGCTTTTTTGATTGCATATTCAAGTGATTTCTGAGTCACAGAGTGCATAATGTGTGATTTGGCTGCTGCTCCCACAGGGTGCTTTACACAGCTGCCAGTGCTGTGCAGTCAAGTGTGTGCTCATGGCCAGTCGCTGCAGTTGCTTCCTTCAAAGGCAAGAACTTTGGGATGCTCTGTGATTTTATGAAATTCAGAAGAGAAAGCATTCTTTTCCCAAAGCCTGGAGGAGCAGCTACAGATTAATTCCAGTTAATGCCTTTAAAAATCTCTTCCAGAGAATATAAAATTGGTTTTGGTCAATGTGGTTAAAAAGAGAGCAGCTGTTAATATTTGCAGGGCATAGCTCCATGGAACAGAAACTGTTTCCTCTTGGGACAAATTTCCAAAAATGGTTGTGTAACTGATTTTGCATTATTTTAAAGTAAAACTTAATATATATAGAGTATCAATGTTATTTTTACTTTGAATAGGACAGCAATTTTAAAATCCATTCTGTACTTCTTGACTTCATGCGGAAAAAAGAGGTGCTCTACAAGGGGGTGATAATTATGTAGGAAGTTCAATGTTTTTCATGTTCAGAACATTTCCTGAGAATTTTTTTGATAAGCTCTGGTAGTGTATCTTTAGAATACACTGGTATTTTGTGAAATCAATGTCGGGATTTTTTTTCCCCTGTTAATAACTGTTCACTCTGTTTGCTTTTTTCTTTTATTGTTTCTCTCCTTTTTTGTTTTACAGATGGTTTCATCAAGGCACTAACCCATACACTGGGACTCCAGATTGGCTGTACTCAGGTGGCTATTTTGATAGAAATTTCTCAGACTGTCCAGACATATATTGAGATTCCAGAACCAATTGCTCATCTCATCCGGACATCTAGTTACTAGATTTCATTCCAAGCCAGTTACTCTGGTTTTGTTGATAGTGAAAACCAGCTTTTCTAAGTAAATTTTAACAAGAATTCTATCAGTCAACAATCAATGATTTAATTATCACTAACGTTGGATTGCCAAATATTTAAATACTGTTGTGCTCATTCCATAAAGCTGCACCTGGAATCATCAAGTTTTCACTAATTTTCAGAGGGACCTTTGGTTCTCCATTTCCTCCCCTAGTTTCTCTGGCAGGATACTCGGTATCCAGTAGAGCACATAACACCCTTGAAAACTACATAACTTAAAAAAAAATAGAGATAATATCCTTGTTACTTAGTACAATAGTGAAGAAGCTGAAGTTTTTGGCACTCGGAGCAGGGATGAAAAGCCAACATGGTACCAACAGGATGAACCCCAATCCTGTCACATTCCCCGTACTGTATGTAGCACTCCCCAGGGATGGGAGCTCTCGGCCCCCCTCTCAACAATTCCATAACTGAGGGACTCAGGACACAAAACCTAGCCTGAGCCTCTCACACTGTAGTTGTCTGTTACAGAGTCTTCACAACTTTGGGACACTGTGAGCATTAAACTGTATACCTGTGATAAATCCCATAGAGCATACCTTAGGAGAAGGGAAGGGCACACCCAAAATGTGCTTTTCCTGAGGTCAAATGCTGTTCTTACCATAGGAGAAGCTTCGGAAGCAATAGCAGGAATGTCGAGGTGGTTATAATGTACAAATATATTGCTTGCTACCACTTGGAGGCTTAACTCTTCTGCACTACCTTTGGCAGCTTTGGCACTGTGTATGCTTCTAGACTAAACTTTCCTTTGGAAGCACTTCTGTGTGTGTATCCGCACAGGTTCATGTTTTGGGGAAGTTTTGGTTTGCATGTTTCTCATTATTAGGTCATGTCTGTTTTGTATGTTGTGAAAAAGCAGAAACAATTTAAAGCTTTGGCAGAGTTATACCTATTACAAGTTTCTTGTGAGCACGTGATGTCCAAAAGTGGGATTTTCTTTTTGTTGTTCCATATCAAACCATCGAAGCCATATAATACTGGAAATGATCAATTACTGAACTGATGCATTCATTTTCTCTCAAGTGATACACTTCAGGGGGCAGGGTGGGAAGAGAGGCTTGAAAAATTAGGTCCAGTAATTAAAACTAATCCTAATGTTTCTGCTTCTTTTATGAAAGTTCTTAATTGAGTACCCAGGCAAAAATGGAGAGTGGCTGTGCTGCTGTGAAGTTTACAGTAATTTAGAAATTGTTGGTGTTAAGTGCCAGCAACATGAAGAGTTCAAGAAAGAACTGGTCTGATTTATGTCCAAAACATCTGGGATTTCATCCAGAAAGTAGATTTTTGAAGTGTTTCTCTCTCAGCCACAGGATTGAAAAGCAAAAGAAAATTAACATATTAATAGAGAAATTCTTCTATCAAATCATGTGTACAACAATTAGATTAAATTTGGGGGAAATTTAGTTGTCTTCATTGGAAAAATAAGAGAAGCTGTAAAACTTCAAGGCAGTAAGGACGGACATAATCTGAATCTTGTTCATGGCAACTTGATTCTGTTGCCAAACTTTGTACCTTGTGTTGATGGGAGTCCTCAGAACTTGAGCTGGACTGAGTGGCACAGTGGGGTTGTGTTTGTTCCTAGTAAGGGCACAGACAATTCTGAAAAGACACTGCTGATCCACATGGAACAGCATAAAAATAGTTTTGATAAAAACCTGAGCTTTAACTACAGTGTCAGGCACTGTAACCCCTTTCCAAACTCGCTGCACGTGCTGTAGGAATTTTTTGTTTGGTGAGGATTGAAAGGAATCACATATTAGACCAATGAGAGTTTAAAACTTGCTTAAACTACATAGTATGTTTAATGCTGGAGTGATGTTTTTAGACCAATGCATATGAATCGAAATTGCCTGAATGGAAAAAAACCTATACAGATGTTCTGTTTCTAAGAGGAGGTGTGCAGGTTAGCATCCCTTTTGTCTAAGCCAGGATTTAAATTCAAAGACCTAAAGCCTTGTCATTATGTGAAAGCATGAAACAATTGTACCAACGTGTTTAATCCAAACTTCAGTATAGAATCTTCATGGGATATAAAAAGAAACTGGGAACATTTCCAATGTAAAAACACTTCATTAGTTACATCTCCATCCCTTCTCCCCTTCCTTTAGTCTAAAGTTTTCAGTAAAATTTCAGATTAGTTCCAAACTCATTCTTCTAATTTATTGTTCTTCATTGGCAACGCTTTCAGAACCTTTTCCCTGCGCTGCCCACGTGCCTCTGCTCGGCCAGCCCTGGCATTCCTAATGCTCTCAAAGTCCAAAAGTTTTATTTTCGATGCAGATCTCGCCTCAGTAGTTTATGTGTCAAAACATTAATAACTTTGCACCTTTTGAAAGAATGTCACTTTTATAACTTGATTAAACACTGTATATAAGATAACTGTGTTAGTATATGTTAATACAGCTACATAGAGAAACCAGCTAGAAAGAAATTATAATAAATACTTAATAAATACCCTTTGGGCCTCTGGATGGTGAGAGAGATTTTTGTGAGACTCGTACAGAGCAGCTGGCGGGGGGCAGGAGGACTCTGGCTTTGCTCACCCAGCTCTGCGGCCTTTATCTTGATTTTCTCGTGATGTTCACTGGACAAAGATGGTTTAAATTGGAGCTTTGGACGCCTCCAGACCACAGTAGAGGTGTCCAGCTGTGGTGGACTCTCTTGCTCAGCACCTTTCCCCTGCAGTTTGTGGGGTGATGTGGGTGCAGGACAGCGAGGGCTGTGCAGTGCCCGTGGTGCCAGGTCAGAAACCTGCAGTGGCTGGGAATTGGTGTTGGGAAGAGCCTTGGGAATGCTCCTGGCACTGAGACCTCACATTGGTGTGGCGGTGGAGAGGGAGCTGGAGCTGGGGAGAGAGTGGACTTCTGGTAAAAAATGTTATGAATGAGAAAGTTAACTCTGTGGTTGCTCTACAGCGTTTGTGTCTTGGAGGTGATGTCCTGTGGTAAATGGGGAGCAGCTTTTCACACATCTGCCATTTATAGAATTCTTGTCACCCACATTAATGAGGACAGGAAACATCTATCCTAGATCACCCAGAGAGAAGAGAACTAATCAGTATTTATTCTTTTTTAATAATGAAAAACAATTTCCCAGTAGATTTTTTTTGCCAAAAACCACTTTTAAGAAACAAACCCAAGGTTCTTCGCCCAGTGGTGCCGCTCCTGTTGGGAATAGACCTGTGTTGGCCAGGCCTCACACCGCACACCGCCGGCCCCTTGGAATCACCTGGGATTTGGGTCAGGGAGCAATACTGAAATACTGTGAGGCAACCCGGGCTTTGGGCATGGGCCCGGCCCGCCTCCGTGGAAGGATTTATATTTTGTTACCATTCCCTGCCTGTGCCGGGAATACAGGTGCTGTTGGAGACACACTGGCCCTGGGCTGTGCCTGGAGCAGGGGCTGAAGGATGGGATCGGGCTGAGGGGCTCTGGCGGTGGGGTGGGGGGAGGGAGCCGCCATGTTCCGTGACACAGCAGGGGCGCCTCGCACCGCCCCCCCTTTGATTGGCAGCTACGCCAACCAATCGCGAGCAGCCGCGGCGGCGCGCGCCCCACGCGGGGCGGGGTTCCGGCGCGCGGGGCAGGAAGAGCTGCGGCGGCCGCGGCGGAGGAGGAGGAGGAGGAG
>VZRF01006729.1:0-105085 GCA_013396875.1 Vireo altiloquus | reverse complement strand
GCCCGCGGGTCGGTCAGCGCGGGAGGGGAGGGCCGGGGGGTCGCCGTGAGGCGTCACCGTGAGGGCCAGTCGAGCGCGGGGCAGCCTGCGGGGCTCTGCGGGGGTGCTGGAGCCGCAGGCTGGAGATAAAGCAGGGCTTCCTGCTTTGAACCATGGTTCGAACTGAAGAAGGAAGCGCCAGGGGACGTTGGCTTCATTTTCAAGTGCCTCAGCACACGGGCTCTACTTTATTAGTGGAGGGCTGTAGAGCCGCCTGTCTTCATCCAGGGTTCTGCTTTAGCTCAGTTGAATAACCCTGAAATTGTGCAGGACAGATTGCGTTTGTGAAGCCACCTGGTAAATGCTGAAATTTGATATTGGGAAGAGAGGATGTGGAAAGATTTCTCATCACACCTGCTGCTCTCTCTCTTTGCAGGATGTCTTCAGGCGCGTTATTTCCAAGCCTGGTGCCAGGCTCTCGTGGCTCCTCCAGCAAATACTTGGTGGAATTTCGGGCAGGGAAGATGTCCTTGAAAGGCAGCACTGTAACTCCAGACAAGAGAAAAGGCCTCGTTTACATCCAGCAAACCGACGATTCCCTCATTCACTTCTGCTGGAAGGACAGGACTTCGGGCAACGTGGAGGATGTGAGTATGAGCTTGTGTTTCAGTGCTGAGGTGTTACGTCATGTTCTCATCTGCTGGCACTGTGGAAAGAGCTCCTCCAGGACAAATTAGGGTGAGAATGTCACTGACAGACTTGCACTTCCATATCCTTTCCACTCTGAGGAGCAGATGGAAGAAAGTTTGTGGGGGAGAGCAGAGGGCTTTGGGAGGTGGAAAGGAATGCTGATGTATTTTCTCAAGCATTTGTTTTTCCTGACACACTTTCCAGGATTTGATTATTTTTCCTGATGACTGTGAGTTCAAGAGAGTCCCGCAGTGCACCACGGGCCGTGTGTATGTATTGAAGTTCAAGGCAGGATCAAAACGACTCTTCTTCTGGATGCAGGTTTGTGGGAAGCAAACGACAAAGGTCTTGGATCCAAATACCCCCAGTATGACTCATACCAAGAGCAATTCTCTTGCAGGAGCCGAAGACAGACAAAGATGAGGAGCACTGCCGTAAGGTGAATGAGTATCTCAACAATCCCCCCATGCCAGGGGCATTGGGTGGGAATGCCAGCGGAGGCCACGAGCTCTCAGCACTAGGAGGTACAGTCCATTCTCTGCTCCTTCATGTCAGAGGCTTTTTTTTTTTCTTTTTTAATTTATGTAGAATAAGCCCGTAGAGTTCCCTAGGAAGAAATCCCTGATGGCTGTGGAGGGTGAGCTGGGGACAATGTTAATACCAGAAGCATAAATGTGCTTTTAGCAGAATAAACTGTGCTGTTAAAGTAGGTGTAGGCTGGAAGTTAAGACTGCCAGGAGAAATCTCTTTGTTTCCAGTAGATTCTCTGGAGTCTTACCTCTTTATGAAGCCAAGTTACATTTATCTTTTATGAAGATCATGAATCAGTAAACACTTGAAACTGTTTTTCCATACAGAATGTGATGCCAATTAATCTCCTGCTGTTTGAGCTGGAGTGCTGTGAAAAAAACTCTGTGAATATGTTGTGTTTCAGAATGTTTTTGTTTTTAGGTGAGGGTGGCTTGCAAAGCCTTCTTGGAAACATGAGCCATAACCAGCTCATGCAGCTGATCGGACCAACGGGCTTAGGAGGACTTGGTAAAATGCTTTAATATCTTTATGCCAAAATGGTATTTTCTCCTGCCAGGTTAAACCTTACCTGACAATATTTTCAAGTAGTGCTATTGATCTCAATAGTGCTTCTTTCACATGAGGAGGCAAGGCCCTGCCTCAGAGATGAGCTCAGGGACAGAAAAGGGTACCAGATTCTACACAGCACTCATCTCTCAGGGCTTGATCTGCGAGGAACCTTGGTTCTGCTCCTTGCTGCACTGAATTTTCTGCTTTTTTTCCCCTTGTTTTTTTCTACTCCTTTTCTTCCTACTAAATATTCACTGGAGCAGGGGCCGAAAACCAGTGATTCATTCCTGGGGAATGTGCTGGTTACCAAGCTGTGGGGTTGCTTGTGTTGTCTCTGATTTAGTGAATATTTGTGTGCAAAGTAGAAAGAGTTCAAGAGGAAGCAGTTGGAGTGGTCCTGCCCCACAGCACTCCCCAGTCAGAGGGGCAAGGCTCAGGGCAGGGATTTCTCTCCTGGGTGCCCCTGGGGAGAGCTGGAATCAGTGGTTTCTGAAGGGGACTGAGGGGTGTGTTGGAGTCCCTGCTTGGTCTGTTCTCAGTGCTATCCATGCTCCAGGAGCATTTTCTGAGAGGTCAGACCCTCAAGGGGAAGTAGGCAAAGGAACACAGATGGCAGTGATTAAGGTTCTCTGCTTAAGCTCAGAAGTCCATTTTCATGGATCTGGCTGGTGTCTTTTTAATTTGAGATACAAGTCTCATATTGGTGGGATATTCAGATGCAAATCTCATGTGAGTGTTGGAAGGTTCTGGATGTGTTTGGAAATGATCTTCCTCTTGAAGCTTCACCTAATCCTGAGACTGTCCTCCTTTTCTCAACACTTTTCCTCAGCAATTCTTCTTTCTTTGCCTTTACATCCAGCCATAAGCCAGATTGATATGTAACAGAAAGAGAATCATCTGCTTGCCTCTGCAAACAGTGGTTGTGGTGAATCCCTGGGGATCATTTCCCCTGGGAGCCTTGTCTTCTTCACATCTCATTTGCATCTCTTGGGGCTCTGCATAGCTCCAGAGGAGCTCTCTTGCTCCTGGGTCACTTCTACCATGAAATGGAGCTGAGCAGTGTGTGGTGCAGCCAGGTGAGCTTCACCTGTAGGGTGATTCCTGTAGGGGGAATCTCTGGGATGAGTGACAGGAAGTGTTGGTTCCATGGGATTGTTCCTGTACAAGGAGGGACTGACCTGCAGGGTCTGCAGCTGCAGCTGGCCACAGGTTTGCTCACAGAGTGCTGTTGTTCTGTCCTCTGTTCCTGGGTGCTCCCAAAGGTGGGTGAGAAATGCAGGCCCTCTGTGTGTATAATCAGGTGTGGTGCAAGGAACCACTGATGGGAGTTGTGTGGTAAATGAGTGTTTGGCTGGTGTGGCTCAAAGGAGTTGTGGGGGGACATTGGAGTCTGTGACAACTCTGGGGAGCCCAGCAGCCAGGCCTTCTCCCAGCTGAAGTTCTTGACCCTGCAATAAGTCCTTGGTAGTTGGGATGTGTGATGGAGGAGGCTGATTCTGGTTTCTCTGGCACAGGGGTGTTGGTTTACTGCTGGTTGCTCCCCTGGTGCGTGGAGCTGTCCTTCCTTGGCCTGTGAAATGTTTAAGAGCTTGTCTGATTCTGTTGCTGCATCTCTGCGTTAGGTTTGAAGCTGCAAACCCCTGGTCTGTGCCCAGAGAGTAGTGGCAACTCAAAGACACCTCTGGGATCTTCTGCTGGGGGTCTTGGCTTTAAAGTTCCTAGAAAAGTTGGATTTTTGGGATAGCAAGCAGATAAGAGGAGAGGGCTGTGCTGCAATGATGTACATACGGCACAAACCGGAGTAACTTCATCCTTGTGTACACCTAGAAGTTGAGTCATTTCTCAGATGTTCAGCTCTCTAACAGGGATGCAAGCTCAGAAAACAAGAGTCTGTTAATTTACAGAAGGGGATGGGAGGGTGGGTTGGGCTCTTTCACCCCCTCCTCTGTTTTAGCAAATAAAACCTTTCAGGTACAAGAACAGCCTCTCCAGAGAAGAGAGGTGCAGAAAACCTGAAGAAATAAATGTCTAAACCCATTCTTCTTTTATTTTACGGAAGGTGGGCTGGGCGCACTGACGGGGCCTGGGCTGGCCAGTCTGCTCGGCAGTGGGGGACCCCCAACCAGCAGTTCATCATCAAGGTAGGAGGCCTTGTCTGCCCTGGGCCTGCTGGGCTTTTGAAATGTGAACTTGCCACTTCTGTGGGAGGAATTGTGGCTTACTGAATGGGGAGTATGGTGGGAATCAAGGCTGCTTATTACCTCTCTAAAATGAGGTAGGAGTTTTTCATATTGTAAGGGTTTGAAAAGAAGCTTTTCAGAATACAAGAGGTTTTTACAGGAATTAATTATCCTAATTATCTTGCCCAGCTCTCGCAGCCAGTCGGCTGCAGTGACTCCATCTTCCACGACTTCTTCCACCCGTGTAACGCCTGCCCCGTCCGTTCCTGCGGCTGCCTCCGTGACCAGTCCCAGCCCCGTTCCCAGTTCGGGTAATGGAACCAGCTCAGCCACAAGCCCAACCCAGCCCATTCAATTGAGTGACCTTCAGAACATTTTAGCTACTATGAATGTGCCATCTGGAACAGGAGGACAGCAAGGTAACAGTGTTCTGGCCAGGCAGCTGTTGGATCCAGGAGTCCTTTGGAGCTGTTTTACTGTCCTGTCCTGTTCCACATTGGTTTGAAAGGTCTCTTAATTTTTTTCCTGGTTTTTCGTGATTTTTTTTTTTAAATTTCAGTGCTGTTCTTGGCTGCTTCAGGAGACTTATTCTCACTCCAAAATTGAGAGGAAGAAAAGGTGGTGGCAGTGTGTTAATAAGTTTTAATACTCAGACCCTGACTAGCTAATTTGATTTACATGACAAAAACATGGCGTTTTGGGTGTAGTCTAATGGTCAACCCTTTGTTTTCTCCTAGTGGACCTTGCAGCTGTTCTGACTCCCGAGATCATGGCTCCCATCCTGGCCAATGCTGAAGTTCAGGAGCGATTGATGCCTTACCTTCCCTCAGGGGAATCCCTGCCACAGACTGCGGAAGAGATCCAGAACACCCTGACGTCTCCTCAGTTCCAGCAGGTAGATGCCTGGTTCTGGGGGCCAAGTGCACTTCCCCCTTCCCCATCCTCCTGATGCACCTTGCCCTGCTTTTCCAGGTTCCTGACACTGTTCAGAGTGGGAAGTTGCTCAGGACAAGTGGAAGGGAGGAGGGAGATGGTTTAATGGAGCACTAGCTCTTCCTTCCTGCAGTCACTCAAGGGCAGATGGGAATGGTTGTTACTTTTTCTTTTGGAGTTGGGCTTTACCTTTCTCTCTACTATAAATGCTCTCTGGCAAATGAAAGGAGTAGTAGCAAACTCATTATTCCCTTTCAACAAGTGACTCTTTAAAAGTAATTTCAGGTGACTGAAGGGAAGAGATGCTCATAGTTACTGCACTGCATCCCTTGAAACACCAGTGTGCAATTCCAGGACACTGTGTGTGATTAAAGCTGGTGTCTTACAGAATTGATTGAAATTTGTCAATTTGCAAAATTGCAGTAGCTTAAATGATTGTTTTAGATTAAACTGTAGCAACTTCCATGCCGACAAAAGGAAGTTTGATGATTATTTAATTGGTGATTATTTTATTGGATATCTGTTCCCAAGCCCTGTGCTGACGGGACTGCTCTCCTCCTGGGGTTACTGTTGCAGGAATCTGATGCAAACTTTTGATGCTGTTGACTCTAAATTCACAGGCTTTGAGCATGTTCAGTGCTGCCTTAGCTTCAGGACAGCTGGGCCCACTCATGAGCCAGTTTGGGCTACCTGCAGAGGCAGTAGATGCAGCAAATAAAGGCGGTGAGTGCTGGTGGGAGCAGGATGGAGGGGATTGTTGGGAATGTTGGCACTGCACACAACCACTGAGTGTGGGGTCTAAGGATCAGCTTCTCTCTTAACTCTCCAAAGCTGATTCTTGCACTGATGCTTAGTCCCAGCAGACACAGTGTGAGATGTGATGTGCAGTTAGGGAAGTTGGGGTTCTGCAGAGATGTGTTTGCCTTGTTTTCCTGCTAGACATGCAAAAGACTCTGGAGGCGTCAGAGTCACCTTGTTCAGGAATGCCTTTCTTGTGGGAGTCTTTAATGATTAATCTGAAATCAGAGAACAGTCAGGACCAGCTCTAGGGGAGGGGGGGGGTCTACCTTTTCCCTAAAGAACTTTTAGCATCCCTCCCATTACTGCAGGAATTCTAGTCTTAGGATGCCCGTGCACAGTTCCAAGTGTATAAAATCCTGTCTCAGAGAGATCTGGATCTGTGTTACTATTTAAAATTTTCCTCCCTGCTAATTCATTGTAAAGCAACTGTTTGCTTTCTAAGTAATGAAGCTTTAACTGTGTGTGGACAATGAGCTCCAGCACAGGAAATGCATTAATTTGTGCTTTTTACTTTTAGATGTAGAAGCCTTTGCCAAAGCCATGCAGAACAGTGTCAAGTCAGACCAAAAGGAAGGAGACTCTAAGGACAAGAAAGATGAAGAGGAAGATATGAGTTTAGATTAAATTATTTGCTCTTCCTTACAGATATTCCTAGATACTAACTTAAGCAACTGCAGTAGGATTACTAACTTCATATTATGCTTATATAAATCTACAAATAAAGGAATTTTCTTTTATCTGCCATACTGTTCCTTCCAATCTGTACAGTAATCCCTATACTACTGATTATCTCTTTTCCAGCTCATCAGCCTCATTCTTACGTGAAAGAGAGTAACATAAAACTTCATTTGACTCCAAAGTATGTACCAGTGATTTACAAAGACCACCTTTAATACTAAAAAACAGGTCATAATTACATTTGTTTAAGATGGACATGTTAAAAACCCATTTTACACTATTTACCGCTCATAAAAAAAAAACCCCCACAATATAATGATATAAGTTACAAGTCCATTTCAGAAGCAAGATTTTGTCCCCAAGTGGCCAGAGATATATATACACACACAAATATATATATGACGTGTAAGTGCACTGGGTGTCGTGGAAGAAAAAAGCTGCTTCAAGTGGAGACTGCACTACACCAGGGCTGAGGGAGGCTGAGCAGGAGCCAGGGCGGGCGAGGGCCAGGTGCACACCTGGCCAGATGTGGAGGCAACCTTTCTATTTCTTCCCTTTCAAGCAATAGTTTTCTTGCTTCACACAACAGGACTTTTGTCAGTGCTACCAGTGCTGAATGCAAGCGCAGAGCCAGCGGTGGTTGTGCCTTTCTGCTTTCCCTCAGCAGTTCTCCCAGCCTATTCTGTTCTTTTTTTGATTCTTATAAATTACTCTGATAAGAAGATGCTAATTCTGCGAACAGAATTTTGTCCAAGTTCCCCCGTGCAGAGCTCTTTGCATAGCAGTAGCAGGTGAGCTGTGAGACTGCCCTTGGGGGGAGGTTACATGTGCCCTTGCTTATAAAACCCCAAAACCGACAGAATTAATCCAGTTTGCCCTAATTGCATTTATTACAAAACAGAAACTGCCTGCAGCCTTTATCAGCAGACAGTCTGTGACAGTTTATTAATAGCCTCAAGTGTTCGGTGAACTAAATCTATGTGCGTTGTACATGTGGGGTGAAGGGAACAGGATTGAGGACGTGCTGCAGGGCTGCTCTGTGCTCCAGCCCACGCTCCCACCACGAGCCACGGGGCAGCACAAGCCCTGTTGCAGATCCTTGACCACCCAGGAAGGACTCACCTGTCGCCACATCCCGCTCCAACTTCTTGGTTCTATTTGTGAAACATCCCCCAAAGTGCCCCATCCTCCCCTGCCCTCCTTCCCCTGGGATTTGTGGCCCCTCTGGTTTGGCCCAGACTTGTGCCTGCAGTCACTGGAGATAAGTGTGTCGGAGCACAGTCAGTGCTCTCGAGTGGTGACGCCGGGGCCGGAGCAGCGTTCTGTCCCTCAGGCTGGCTGTGGATGTGGCACTTAGGGCACGGGGCAGCCCTTCAGGCTGACAGAGCCCCGGGCAGTGCCAGCTCGAGGCAGGTCCACGTGCCTCTGGTTAATCAGCAAGTTCCTGACACAGCCCACGTAGTGAGGGAGGGGAGGTAAGAGCAGCCCTGTGCTGGCCTTGTCTGTCTCTGCAGAAGGAACAAGGAAAAGCAGGCATTAATCTGGCAAAGGCTTAAATATCTCTTCCTTGCACCAGGAATAGAATCTCCCTTGTCCTTGGGGTATTTCATCCTGGAAATATGCCTTTCCCCACTCACCTGGCAGCCCTCCCAGGGAGAAGGTCGCCCTTGTGCTGGGTGCAGGAGGCTGGCTGGGTCCCACGGTGTGGTTGCCTTCCGTGTCCACATCCACTTGGATTATGTTTTTCCATTTCGTAACTTCAAAACAAAACAACGGTCAGTGCTTCTTCTTTACCCATGGAGCAAGCCCACCTCTGCCCTCCAGCCCAGACCAGTGCTGGAGCAGAGTAAAACTAACGGGAGAGTCTAAGGGCCTGGCCTGGCTCTTGGGAAATGCTGAGCCTGGACAATCTCTCCCAAAACCTCACCCAGCACTGGTTGAACAAGGTAAGGGTTTAAAACAGAGCTGTGCTGAGGTGGGGCTGCAGCTGTGCCCTCAACCCCAAAAGCTTGATGCAAAACAGCACCTGCTCAATGGCAGCTCTGTTAAATGCTGAATTTCCTGTACAGGTGTGAATCCTGCAATCCCCACTCCCAGCTGTGGGCTTTGAGACCTTTGGACACACTCGACATCAAAGCAAATTGGGCTTTCACTTTAAGCTGGACACAGTCCAGAATGGATCAAGTCCTGTGGCACATCCTTGGCTTTGCCAGCTGTTCCAAAATGTGGAAGAACAACCTATCTCTCCTGGCCACCAGATCTGACAGTGCTAAGATCAGGCAGTAACTCTTGTTAATTAGGAAACTGACCTCACGGCAGCTACAAACTTCCAAATTAAGTGCATACAGCAGAGGGATAGAGTTTAAATCCCCAAACCTGGGCTTGCCCTGAGCTCCCCTAGGAGGTGTGGGCTGAGCAGGAGTCAGAGTCACAGAACCAGGGGAGCCATCACCTCACCTGCAATGGTGTGCCACTGCCCGTCGCAGAGAGCTGGGCATGTCACTGACGCGGAGAACTCATCAGCCCCAGCGTTCGCTCTCACAGTGACCTGGGGTGAGACAAACCCATCAGAGCTGCAGAGCTGAGAGGGACAGGCAGGAGATCCCTGCTGACTCTGAAAACCTGTGGGGAAGCCACCCTCTCAGTACCTTGGTGTCCTCCATGTAGAGCAGGAGATGGTGGCTTCTCCTCGTGCCAGTGTGGAAGATGAGGCCGGAGGCACTGCGGGGACGGACCTCCAGTGTCACCTCCAAGTCCTGCTCAGTCATCACTGCATCAGCTGGAAGAGAAATGCCATGGGTGAGGAGAGGACCAAGGGGATTCCCATGGGATGTATTCCTGCTGGTCCCAGCCCGCTGCAGGGTACCTAAGGCGATGGACCCGCCCTCTGTGGCGAAGAAGATGCCGCTCTCCAGTGCGCCCTCGTAGCATGGTGTCACCCCAAAGGTGCGTGAGGGGGGACCCAGGGGCCTCCCGTCCAGCTGGGGGTTCCTCAGGCAGCCATCAAAGCCGGAGGTTGATGCACCCTGCGGAGAGAGGCCACGGGACTGAGCACAGAGCGGGCAGAAGCTCCCAGCATGAGGTGATGCCACGAGACTGGAACAGGCAGAGAGGTTGATGCCATGGGACCGCCAAGCCCTTACCGGTATGTGAGCCTTGGCTTTTCCAGCTGGAACTCCCCCCACGTACAAGGGGGTCTGGGCCACGAAGAGAGCTGGGGTGGCCACTGCAGCATCCTGGGCTCGTAGCCCATCGATGACCAGCTGGGCCCGGCTCTGGTCTCTGCTGAAGAAGACCTGCAAGCACCAAAGGTCAATGACAGAACTGGGAGCTTCCCGGGTTGGGAGGAGCCCCAGGGCTGTGCCCAGGAAGGGAGGCCTCGGCTCAGAGGTTCAGCCAGCCCTGGCTGTATTTTCACTGTCCCCTTTGTTCCCCTGGGATTGCAGTGTCCCACGTGCAATCAGGGCTGCACTGAGCCAACCCCTGCAGGGGCACCTGGAGGAGGAGGAGGAGGAGGAGGAGGAGGCAGTGCTGTGGCTGGGGAGGTCCTGCTGAGCCCTGTCCCTGCTCACCGTGTGCCACCGCCGGTCGCGGTACTTGTCCTTGCTGCGCACACGCAGCCGGCGCCGGCCCGTGTCCACCAGGAAGACAAAGCGCCCGTTGGAGACAAAGAGAGCCATGGAGGAGCCCCTCTCACCCGCCACGTAGAAGAGCAGCCCATTGGAGGAGTTCAGCTTCACTTCCAGGGAGAAATGGGACCTGCAGGGACACAGAGTGAGGGGAGCACCCAGCTCTCACGCAACTGCAAGGGACGCGTGCGTCAGGCCATGATCCCAGGGCCAGGTTCGCACGGGGTGGGCACGGGGCGAGGCTCACCTCCACCCAAAGGAAGCCGGGATCTCATCAAACTCCCAGCGGCTGCTCGGGGCTCCCCCGAAGCGGAAGGTGCCCCTGGCTGCGCGGGGCTGGGGGTGCAGCTGGCACAGCCCGTCCTGGTCGTGGCGTCGGCCCTTCGGCGCAGGCTTGCCCGGCACCTACACAATGTGCACCAGGGAACAGAGTGAGGGGAGCAGGAGCATCCCTGCACGTGCCAGCAGAGCTGAGCGGCGGCATCTGAAGAGGATGAGGAGGAGGATGTGGGGAGTTCTGGAAGCAGCTAGTACCTTGGGTTTCCGCCTGTCCTTCTTTGGAGTGACTCTGAGCTGCTGTGACTGCTCGCCCAAGGGACAGCTCATGGTGACATTGATGCTCTCCACGTTCTGCTGCAGGTCCACCACCATCTGTGGCTCTGACATCCTACACACGGCAAGAAGAGGGCATTATCACACCAGCTGGGAGGTGGGAAGGGGCCGATCCCTGCTGTCTGGAGTCGCTCACCGCTTGACGAAGACATTCCCGATGCAGCCAGTGAGGTTGCTGAGGGCACTGGCATCTGGTGAACCCCCGAGCTGGAAGAGCCGACGCCCGTCCTGGCGCCGCTGCCGCCGGATGGGCCTGGGGCCTGTCCTGGCATCCTGCAGCTCATCGTCCACGTACAGACGGACCCTGGGGGTGGCAGCAGGGGCTCAGCAGGTCCCCGTGGCCATGGGCACCCCACAGCACCCACAGCAGGACACGTACCCACGGGCATTGCTGTAGAAGGCCACGTAGTGGGCCCTGCCATCCGCGTAGGTACCATCAGTGGTGACTTCGCTTCCCAGCACGTTCAAGGCCAGCTGGCCCCTCTGGAGGGACACCTGGCACGTCCCCTCCTGCAGAAAGCATCACCCAGCAGCTTGGCAGCTGAACCCCATGGAAAAGCCCACTTCCCACTGCCCTCCAGGAGCTCAGGGTGCAGATCTCACTGCAGGTTCACACCCTGGCCCCACCAAAATCCTCTGTTTTCCAAGGGGAAGCAGCACCCTCCCCCGCAGCCCCACTACCAGGATATCTGGAGGCCTGCAGGTGCCCACCTGGGTGGAGTGGTGGTAGAGCAGCCCCTCGTGCTGGCTTGTCTGGAAGCTGAAGCCACTGTAGAAGTTCTGCAGCCCCGGCACATCCGTCAGAGCCAGGGTCAGGTAGCCGTGGCCATGGACGCTGACCGAGCGGGCAACCTGTGAGGGACAGCACAGAAACAAGGTGGGAGCCTGGCCCTGGCCTTGCTGGGGTGCTGGGAGGTGAGTGAGGAGCTCTGTTCCTTGCTGGATCTGGGTGGTGCTATGGCCAACCATGTGGAGCAAGCACCTCACCATGACCCCTCTGCACTGAGGTTTATGCTTGTTTCTGTGTGAATGAGGGGAGATGGTGCCTGTCCTGTGCTCCCTCTCCCTGACAGACCCTGTCCCCAGCATGCTGTCCAGGCTTTGTGCTCACCAGCAGGTCCGAGGTGCACCCGTAGCTGACACCCACGGTGCTCATGCGCTTCAGGTCGACGTATTTGCCGAGAGCCTTCAAGCCCTTCATGCAGCCCCGGATGGGCCCACCCGTGGGGAAGAGAGCTCTCAAACTGCAGGAGAAGCAGCAGTGTTAACAAGGACAGCCCCAAGCAGTCACAGCCTTGGGCAGGATCTGGCCCTGCAGCTCTTCAGGCAAAGTGCCTGGGAAAGAACTGTGCTGGTCACAGGTCATTCCCCAGTGCTAAGGCTGCTTCAAAGCACCCAGCACAGCAAAAGAGGACTTGGTGACACCCACCCTCATCCCTCACCAGAGATGGAAAATCTACCATCCTTAAAAGCTCAGGATGACAGACAGGGAGAGGAAATCTTCCCCCAGAGTTTCAGCAGGGTTCTAACAGCCCTGGTTGTGGCTGAGAAAGGGCCAGGACCACCACCAGTGACTCTGGAGGGAAACATGCTGACTGTTCCACCCCATTGTGCAGGCTGGACCCACCTGGGGGGCAGCACATCTGGGGGCACACCCCCCAGGTAGTAGGAGACAGCATTCTCCAGGGAGTTCTCCTGCTCCACCACAAAGATGGTGAGGCGCTCCACCCGCACCAGGATGCGCTTCTTGTTATTCATTTTGAGGAGGAAAATCTGGATCTGGAGACAGAGGAGAGAAATGATCCCTCAGTCTGGGGCAATTAGATACATCACAGAGGGCAGGACAAGGTGTCTAGTCAATGGCTCAAGTCAAAAAACTTCTTGCAGCTCTGCCCCGCTCAAAAACAAGGATCCATGTGCCTCCCCACCCTGGACGAGGAGCCCTCCCCTCCAAGTGAGCCCTGTTCCCTCATACCGCTTTGTTTGTGGTGCTGCTGATGGTGAGAGAGGAGGAGTTGCTCGGTTTTGCCATCTCCAGGCCAGTGCTGAAATCATAGTAAAGTGCCAGCTTCCCATCCCGGATGGCCAGACACAGGAATTGACCCTGGGGGAGGCAGGATGCACACTCAGCAGGTGTCCAGGATGCAGTTGTGGCACTGAGGCCACCTGCCCTTTAATACGGGCGGGAGCAGATTCCGCTCCCAGTGCCCTGTTGACATTATTTGGGATTTATCTGCCCACAGCAGCCCTGTGCCAGGGCACAGGGATAACACTGCAAGCTGGAAACGCTCCTTGCAGCACTGCCTGCCCCAGAGAATCATGGCCCAGCTTGGAGTGTCTCCCAAGTTCTGGGGAGCCCCTCCAACACCAGCCAAGTGACTACTGTGAGGTTTGGGTCTAGCCTGATCATGGCTTTAAACACTAGTGCTGAAATTCTGCTCCAAGCAGCCCTGAGATCTCCAAAGCCCTCCTGTCCCCAGCATCCTGAACTGGGAATGCCAGCAAGCAGGCCTGGGATTGTCTCAGCCCACCCACGGAGGGATAAAAGCTCCCCAAGGGAGCAAGCACCTGCCTGGTTCTCCAGGAAGAAGATGATGCCATTGTAGGAGACCACACGGATCTCCTGCTCGAAGCGCTTGGTGGTGCCAAACTGGCTCTCAAACTTGATCTCGGCGTAGCCAGTGCCATCAAAGTAGGAGCCGTCAGTCAGCCAGGGGTCTCCCGTGGACTTGGACCTGAGAAACACCAGAGGCATCGATCCCAAGCCACGTGCCACGCTCTGGAGCAAGCAGAGCTGAGGGTTAAGTGCCTTGGAGCAGGGCTGCACCCGGTCCGGGCGCGGTGCTCACCTCGCGCAGGGTTTCTCGGCGGCCGTGTCCAGCTCGAAGGTGCTCTGGAAGTTGTACAGGCTCACCACCTCCTCGTTCAGCGTGTCCAGCTCCAGGCACCCGCGGTAGTTGGGATAGCGCAGAGCAGGAGGAGGCTGGCAATTAAACACAACAGTTAAACAAGTTTCCCTCCTGTAAGAGCCTCCAAAGGCATCGCTGGCAGCTCCTAAAACCTGGTGCACCCTCCCTGCCGCCTGCCTCACCGTGAAGCTGGAGGGGTAGCCGCCCACGTAGAAGACGACATTGTGTGGGTTGAGGTTGAGCAGCCCCTGCTCTCCCTTGGCCACGCTGTCTCCCTTGATCTCGTGCACCCTCTGCCTCTCCACGATCACCGACATGTGCCCGTACTGCAGGATCCTGCAGCAGAGAGGGATGGTCAAGAGCAGGCGAGACCCCCAGAGAGGAGCAAACCCTGTCCTCCCTGAGCATGGGCCCTACCTGTTGATGCTGATGGTGACAAACTGCTCTCCAATATCCTCATCTACACTCAGAGAGGCTGGTTCCTCATCTCCGAGTTTGTAGATCCAATGCACTCTGCGGTCCTTGAGCACAATGCCCATATAGTCTCCAGTGGCCTGAGCTCAGGGAGAGACAGGGCGACATGTTGGCATTTGGGACAGGCAGGAGCTCTCCCTGGTGCTCCCAGGGCTGCATTGGACAAACCCCTATCCCACTTCCCACCCAGGCTGACAGCTGCATCCAGGGGCTGTTTCTGCTCCCCACACAGATATTGAGGGAGCAGGTGAGGGGATGATGTCCAGGCATGATCCCCTGTTGGTGCAGTAAGGGCTCTGTCCACGCTCTGGCCCCATCTCACCTCCCGGCTGCCCAGGTACAACACGAACCGCCCCTCCTCTGCCTCGTCCTGCTGGCTCCTGGGTTCGGGGTTTTGGATGTAGAATTTGAGGGATGTGTAGGCTGCCAAATCCTGCAGATTGCTGGGCATCCGGACCTGCACCCCTGAGCTGCCGTTGAACTTCATGGGCACTTTCACCTGTAGGGACAGAAATCCAGCCCTGTGGCACCAAACCCACTGCCATCTGTCTGCTCACTGCCAGTTCTACCAAATCCCATGAGAAAGGGACCCTGCCTGGTGGCCCCAGACACCCTCCCCTTTGCATGCCACCCTCAGGCAAGTCCTCCTCCACCCCAGGCCCCCAGCACACCACGCCCAGCCCTCACCCTCCCCTGAGCTCACCTTGCTGGCAGCGTTCCTCGCCTGCGTGATGAGCTGCCGGATCCGCACGATGTTCTCTGACACGGTGGCGTTTTTGTTCCTCCTGTTCTCCAGGCTGCTCAGCTTCTCCAGCAGCAGGGGAATGGTGCTCTCCAGGCTGGACACTGGAATCAAAGAGGAGCCAGGAGTTTTGGAGGTTAGCGAGGAAGGGAAATGTGAAGCTCAGGCAGTTTGAGACATGCAAGTCAAAGCAGCAGTAGCTGGGAGCAGTCACAGAGAGATCCCCGAAATCCATCAGCCTTGAGGGGGGTGTGAGAATGCTCCAGTGCATGCAACCTCCTGCACTAAAGCTACAGGTGATACAGACATTGCAGTGAGAGGAAAAAGAAAGGGCCAGGACTCAAAGCATCCAGTATTGGCCACCTCCCTCTGCCTTTGACCTGGAGCTGCAAAGCACAGCTTTCAGAAATACTCTGGGGATATCTGTGCATGCAGTGGCTCATATCAGACTCAGCACTCACCAGATTTCCTGGCATCCTGGACTGCCTGGTTCAGGTCTTCATTTCGGAGGCCTCCATACTGGTCTTTCCACTCATCCAGGTTCTTCTTCATGGTGCTCAGGGTATCCTCCACTCTCGCAGCTGTTTCGTTGGCCTCAGCAGCAGCTGCTTTGGCATTCTGGATTGTGTCCTTTGTGTCCTCTGCAAAGAAAGGAGTATCTCTGAAGTGGTCAGGAGCAGGGAGGAAGCACCCTTGGGTCACAGTCAGTGCATTAAGAAGGGAGCAGAGAGAACCAGTCCAGCCACCCCAGAACAAACCTTGCTCCCTGCCCAGCATGTCCTGCACAGACTGGAGCTGGGTCAGGAGCTTTTCCTTCCTCGCACGGAGGTCAGCCAGCTTATCCCTTGCTGTCTGCAGGGTGCCTTTAATAGCTGCAATTAAACAAAGGCACATGCTGTTTGTGGGAGCTCAGTCCAGCCCGAAGGACATCAGACCGTGTGAGGAGCCTCTCTCACCCCCGTCAAGTTTGCTCTGCTGTCTCCTCACAGCCTCATCCAGGCTGCTGCTGTTCCTCTTCAGTGTTCTAGAGATGGCCCCGAGGTTTTCTGATATGACATTCTGTGAAACAAACACAGGACTCTGAAGAGGAATTCAAGTCTCTGGCTCTGACTGCACACAAAATGCTCATTTGGACAACTGCAGCAGGTGTGACAGGGAGAACCAAACACAGAGTCTGGCCCCAGCCGTGGCAGACTCTGCTCTCAGGCACAGAACACAGTGCCCACGAGACAGAGGGAAGGGAGTTTGCTTTTTGCCCATCTTCACAGGGTTCCCCACAGAACATACCAACAGGGCCTCGCTGGCTGCCTCGTCAGCATCGTGGGCTGCTCTCTCTGCTTTCCTCACAGCTTCAATGATGCTGGCGTAGGCATTGGAGGCATCGACCGCCCGCTGGATAAAGCCATCCTGGTTTGTGTCCTGGATAATGCTGTGTTGGAAGGCGAAGCCATCAAGTCCATGGAGAACACTCAGGCTCCCCGTGACCCACAGACAAACCCCTCTGGGCTCCTCAACACAATGTGTGCTCCACTGTAAAACTTTGGAGGTGATACCCTGCTGCTCCCCTGCCAGGGTGGGGCTGCAGTTTGCCATCCCCAGCTCTGGTGGGAGACAGCCTGACCAGTGAGGGTCAGGACAGGTGCCTCACCCAGACAGGTTCCTTGCGAGCTCATCCAGGAGCCGGGCGTGCTCCTCCGCCTGCTCCACGATGGGGATCTTGCTGCTGGCCGGGGAGAACTTCTTGACCCGCTCGGTCAGGGGCAGCTTTGCCCCATCCAGCAGCGCTGCCAGCTTCTCATACTCCTGCAAGGACACCTGTCACTCCTGAGGGCTGCCACCCCTCGCCCTCTGCCCGTGCCAAAGTGCCTCTGCCACTCACCTCCTTTGCACGCTCCATCATCTGCAGGAAGTCAGAGACCTGGGCAAGGGCGTCCTTGGCCATCTGCAGCATCTCCTGCACCAGAGCATGCTGCTTTTGGAGTTCTTGGCTCTTTTGCTGGACACAAAGACCCGGAGTTAGGGACCAGCAGGGCTGGGACAGCCCTCCCCATCACTGATGGCCATGGTGAAGGTTTACCTGACTCTCCTCCAGGTTGTTTCGGTTCAGGCTGTTCAAGTCCTCTGTCTGCCTGGTTTTGTTCACGGCCTCGTTGAGGGCATCACGCAGATCCATGAGCTGGGAGCTGTGCTGTGCCAGTCGCTCCTGGATGCTGCTCACCAGGTCCTGGTTGGACTGCCAGCGGGCATGCAGCTCACTCCTCACCCGATGCAGCACTGGGGAGGGAGGGGATGAGAACTGCCCTTTCTGTGCCTGGCTGCCTTAAAGCCTGGTTCTGGTCTCACTTGGCAGGTATCAAGGCCAGAAGTGACCATCTTCCATCCCTCCCTCCTTTTCAGCCTGGATAGCACAGGATCTTGTCCATGATTGTCTCTCTCAGTGCTGGTGAGAGATGGGATCTCCTTCCAAGACACACAGGCAGGCCTGAAAAGCTCCAAACGATGGAGAAACCCCACCTCAGGCCTTGATTACTTCCACTGTGAAAAATTCCTTATTTCCAACAAGAGCCAATTTATAATTCCAGCTTTCAGCTGCTGAGTTATGTTTTGCCAGGGCCTGTTAATTAGAAGTGCTCTCTTCTTGCAGTGCCAGGTTGGGCTCACTGCTCTCACTCCTGCAAGGATGCCCTCAGGACAGCAGAGCTACTGTGGGTGCAGGCTGCAGGTTGTTACTCTGAAGCCCTCTATGGGGACAGCAATTGGGAAGAAACATGGTGTGACTTATTCACATCCACATGTGATGTGAATACATCACATAATAATGGTGATTCCTGGTTCTGAGTGTTGTCATTTTTGTTCATCAAATAGAACTAACCAGTTAGTTCTGCTCTGAAATTTGCCTTAAGGGAAATGAAACCACAAACGATCCCACTGGAGTGTCAGAGGGAACTCTGAAATTCCTATAAAACTTGCTTGGGTTGCCTGGTTCTTAACAGCACTCTCAAAACACAACCATGATGTGCAGTGTGTCTGCGTGGGCTCCAAGCCAGGAACACCCAGACCCAGCAGGATCTGGGCAGCCCTGTGCACTGAGCTGGACTCACACTTCTGAGCCTCCTCGTGCTCACGCCTTGCCAGCTCCTCCTGGGCTCCCAGGCTCCTCTCCCTCATCTCCCTCAGCATCCTTTCCACCTCGGCCAGCTTCTGCCGGAACTCCTCGCCGCTGGTGGTGCTGGCGTTCGCTGCCCCAAACGTGGCCATCTGCCGCAGCAGGTCTGCAGAGAAACCCACACCCCTGTTAGACTGACCAAACCAGGTCCTCCATAACCCTCTGAGGTTTTTGCCCTCACAAATCACAGACAGTTTTCAGGCAGCACTCACACACCAAATTGCTTGAGATGAGCCAGAGGCACTGCCCCATGTTTCTGCCTCCTTGGCCACCACCAGTAACACATTCTACATTCTGAGCATCTTTATGTGGCTTTACCCCCTCTCCCAGACCCAGCCATTCTGTTTAGCTCAATCTCTCTGGAGGCTGCAGTGCAGATTGCCCCTGTTTTATGCATTTCAATAACATTTGTGGAAGTTTAATGTGGTTTTTTTTCCCTAGACTTGTGTTTAGCCAAGCAGCTGAGACTCACAATAAGCCTGGTCAGAGTAAAAGCTGTGATTCTGCAGGGATCTTATTTGTATTTTCCCTTGTTCTCTCCATGGCTTTTTCTAAGCAATGCAGTGCTTGGCACTGTTTAAAACCAAGAGCATGGCATATCACAAGGAAAGAATCCTGAAGTGAAGATCCTTCTTTACATACCTGCAATGCCCCTCTGGATGCTTTGGATGTGCAGCAGGAGCTCTTCCCCCCTCTGGTACATCTCCTTCGTGTGCTGATCAACACGGGTCGCTTCTCTGTGAGTCATGGTCATCTGCAACAAAAACTCTGTCTTAGCTCAAGTATGAGATGACATTTTATGGGATTTGTCAGTGGGACTCCTGCTCCCAAAAGGCACACAAGGCTTGGGAATGTGTAGCTTGTGAGGTCCAGCCTGCCCCACGCTGCTGTCCTAGGATGCACTGAAGGATGATCTTATATATGCACCTAACACTGCAACTTAGTTCTGGTCAAGCAGGAGATCCAACCTGCCTGAACTAGGCTCCTCACACTCTGCAAAGCCCTCATTTTGTTAACAGGGGGACTTGTGCTCTGGCAAAGAAAGATGGAGAAATACCCTACTTTGTGCTGCAGAGCATTCAGGTCCTGTGTGAGATCCACGTTCTCATCCTCCAGCTCGTCAACCCTTTGCCTGACCCTGCTCAAGCCTCTGTGGTACTCACGAAGCTGGTTCTGGGGAAAAAAAAGAGACCAAATCAGGCCAACAGGACAGGAAACACGGGCAGAAGGTGATGTTAAATCTCCTACGTACAGCAACAGTCATTATGGTGCTGTTGAGGCCGTGCAGGCGAGCCCAGGCGATGGAGCTGGCGTTGAGGGTGACCAGCTGGCCACGGATGGACGGGAAGGACATCTCGATGCTCTGCAGGTCCTCCAGCAGGAGCAGGACACAGCTGTCACACACTGCAGGGAACACAGCAGTCAGCACAGGCCCTCTCCTGGGCTTCCCTCACCTGTTTCCCCAGGACAGGGGGACAGAGACCTTCACACTTCATGCTGTCGGGGCCGTTTGCCACCAGGACCTCGTGCTCGCGCAGGCAGACGTCACACTGCTTCCCCGTGAGCCCGTTGGGGCACTTGCACTCCCCGGTACGAGGGTCACAGGAGCCCCCTCTGCACTCACACTCTGCAGGGTCAAAGAGAATCATTTTGTGCTTTTATCGCTCCAGAGAGAGGGGAAGGAGAGGTTTTATTCCAGCTGTGCTTATCTACATGCCACTGCCGGGGGTTTCCCCTGTGCAACCCAGAGGTGTGCACAGGTCCTCAGACAGCTGCCAGCTGTTTTCTGCCTTCGACAACTGGACCAGCACCACAGCCCTGTCCCGGTGCCAGGGACCACCCCAAACTCACTTGTGCAGCCGCCCTGGCTGAAGCCCCAGTAGCCCGGGGCACACTGGTGGCAGCGGGAGCCGCTGACCCCGGGCAGGCAGCTGCACTGGCCACTCTGGGCATGGCAGCTGCTCCCCACGGCGCCCACGTCGCAGTCACACCTCCGGCAGCCCGAGCAGCCCTCGAAGCCGTAGTACCCCTCCTAGGGAAAAGCAGGACATGGATGCCCTCATCAGCGTGCCTCTCTCCTGGAGCAGTCATGTGGGACTCCAGCCTTGCCTTCTGAGGTGGGTTTTGAGCACCACAAAACTCAAAGCAACATGGTGAAGACATGGAGATGCAGTGAGGACCCAGACACACCACGGCACTGCCCTGCAAACCTGCCCTTGCCCAAGCTGGATGCACTCAGGGAAATGGGGTTTACTGCAGTTTCCCAAAGGGTGCTACGTTACTGAAATACTGCCTCCACAGCTTGCTGCCAGATCTTTAACAGGCTTTTGCCATGTATAGGACAGCTCAAGTAAATGCAGCCTTCACCAGCTGGTAGCCAGCCCTGCTCTGCTCACAGACCTCGGGGATGACACAATTTGGCTGCCCCTCATCCCCCATGACAAGGACAAGCACCATCCCAGGGCCCAGGTGACCCTCACCTCGCAGCGGTCACAGTGCTGGCCTGTCACTCCAGTCTTGCAGAAGCACTGGCCAGTTTGTGGATGGCAGGAGTCAGTCCCACAAGGTGAACAGTTGCACTCTGTCAGGGAAAAATACACCCAGAATTTCATTGAAGAGCCTGTCAGCCACTCACAACACTTACTGCTAACAAGGAATCCTATTTCCCCCTTATCTATCAGTCAAAGTTAAAAACAGTCTCTCTCCTCTTGGATTTGCTCCTCAGAACAACTTATTCCCGTGACCCCTTTTGCAAGCTGCAGTTGGGCTGCTGTGCCTCAGAGGGAGAGGGGCAGTGCAGCGAATGGGCTGTGCAAGCCCCCACTCCCAAGGGAGCACCAGCACTGCTGCTGCAGCAGCTGCTCGTCGTAAGACTCTTGCAGCCTGGGTGCAGTTTGGCAGTTTGCATTCAGAGGTAGATTGGAAATCATGAAGTTGTGATACTGGAGGGCAGGGGGTTTTTCCACAGTACCAATTATTTGAAAAGACCTCTGAGATCATCGAGTCCAACCTACAACCCAACACCACCATATCAACTTCCTCATCATCAACTTTGGAGAATGCTGCAACGTGCACAACCAACTCAACTGGGGCAACACACAGCCTGGCTAAGGGGCTAAACTCATCCACAGTCTGTCTGTCCACCCTCCCCCTGCTCCTGTGCTGGCTGCCTGCCCCACTCACGTGTGCAGTTCTTGGCTACCACGGCGTCCCCGTAGTAGCCGGGCGCGCAGAGCTCGCAGCGCGCTCCGGCCGTGTGGTGCATGCAGCCCGAGCAGGTGCCCGTCAGGGAGTCACAGCTGCTGAACAGCATGTTGGGAT
Source organism: Vireo altiloquus (assembly GCA_013396875.1). NCBI lineage: Eukaryota > Metazoa > Chordata > Aves > Passeriformes > Vireonidae > Vireo > Vireo altiloquus. The sequence continues at coordinate 83,891 of VZRF01006729.1, read as the reverse complement.
CCGTGTTCCCACTGCAGTCACAGGGCTGGCACGAGCTGCCAATCACCAAGGGATTGCCGTAGTACCCCGGGGCACACCTGGAGAAACATGGCGAGTTACAACAGGGTGAGGATCCTGCAGCTCATGCCTGCGCCCTGACTGGAGTTGCACAACTGGGACAGTATGAGCACCCAACACTTGTAACTGCTGCAACCCTCGGGGATCTCAAAGCACTTTGTGTTTTGCCTCGTGGTACCTCAGAAAGGTGCCTTTATCAGAGGCTGCAAGTCAAGGCAAAGCACAGGTAAGTCATACACCCGCGGTAACAGAGTTTTAGCAGTTGGGCATTTGCAGGCTGCAAAGGACTGAAGGAAATGCTGCCAGAACAAAGCACACAGGTCAGAGCCAACCATTTCTGCTGCAGTCCTTAAGGGGACAACTTCTCCTCTGCCACAGCAGTGGCTGCACAGGGTTAGTGTGGTGTCTGAGGCCCCCCAAACACGGATGTCACCCCGCTTACCGCTCACAGCTGGGTCCAGCGTAGCCTGGCTTGCAGAGGCACTGCATGTTGGAACCCTTGTGGACACAACCAACAGCAAAACTGCAACGAGAAGAGGGACACAGGAAGGTGCAGTTACCCCTGATGCCGTGCCAGGGGAGCTGATCACTCATTGTGGGCTGTTGGAGCTTTGGGTAAGAGGCCATGAGCACGGTTTGGGGACAAGGACAAGGCTGGCATTGGGACACCTGCCCTGGTGGGGACACAGAGTGGTTCCAGTGGTTAAACAGTGAGGCCAAACAGGCAATCCCATCCTGGGGTTCTTACTTGTTGGAGGCAACTGAAAGAGGGCACGGGCACCCAACACACTGCAGGGGTTCTTGGTCAGAGGGGCTGCCCATGTAGCCATCCTTGCATCGCTCACAGTGGTCTCCTTCTGTGTTGTGCTGGCAGTTCTACAAGGAATAGGCAAGGTCTGAGCTCAGCATTGACAAGACATGGTGGATGCACTAAAAACTCCCCATCAGAATGTCTAAGTCCTTCCTCTATCCCAGAACTGACTTGCACCCTAAGAAGGGTTGCCAGTGAAACAGTACAGCCAATGTTCTGACTCAGGCATGGTTCTGCCAGCCCAGTTAGTACATAAAGAGCTTTTGAATCACATGCTACAGACCTCGTAACTCCAAAATATCACACTGCTCTGCTATTTACTTACAAGGCATATCCCAGAACCTGGCAGGCACTGATCTGAATGGCCATTGCAATGGCAGGGGATGCATTTTCCCAGAAAGAGCCCTTTGGTGTCCCTGTAGTAACCTGGAGCACATTCCTGAAGAGACAGAAAAAGGCAGAGATATGAAAAACAGCCTGATACTTTTGGGAAAAGCAAAGAAACTAAATTAGTTTCCATGACAGAACTCCCATAGGGTTGCACTGATGGAGAAGAGATTAAAAGCAATGATGAAGATTTTTCAGTGCAATTTCTTCCTGCTTCTTTTAACCAGAAGTGGCCAGAGAGAAGGACATTTCAAGGTACTGCAACACCTGAACGATTTCCCTATCATGCTCCTTCCAAGAAGGCAGATGCAGCTATTGCACCTCTCCAAGGTGCCCAGTCTTGTGGTGGGGAAGTGTTCTTCCTTTGGAACAACCTGAGCTGTCACTTCAACTGAAGCCCTCAGGAGCCAGCTTGGAGGCTGCTGGTGCCTTGGCATCACTGCTTTGCACAAACATCCAAACCCCATGGCTGCCACACACACCAAGCACGAGAGGTGCCTGGGACACAAAATGTGACTGTGAGACTCCCCTCTGGCTGGAACAGCATGCCCACTTCCCCCTTACCTGGCAGGAGTCTCCTTGGTAGTTAGCTGGGCACAAGCACAGCTCCACGTTGCTGGCACGGACGCCTGTGGCCGTGGCTGTTGCCACCTCCAGCACCACACGGCGCAGGGACACGGAGGAAGAGAGCTGGGAGAAGAGTGCCCGGATCTGCAGCTGCTCCAGGTTTGCCAGCACCATCATGAGCTCCTCTCTGGACACAGGGTTGTGAGTCTCTGTGTGCCTGAAGTTACCCTGGTGGGAGAAAACCTGGCATTACTGGCAGGAAGCACAGGCACTTGAACATCCAGCCCAGCCTCCACATCCCTGCTGCTGAAATCTCTCCCCTTTGCATGGGTGAAACGGCCTTAGCAGCACCTAAAATGCTGAGCTCAAAGCCATTTTCCCTCTATCTACATGAGGTCTTGTCCTCTCCTGCATTATCTAAGCACACAACCCATGTGTGCAAACTCACCTCCACCAGCTGCAGCCGGCCTTTGTGTGCCTCCCCTGGGGACGGGTAGGTACCTTCCAGAAACATGATGCTCATCTGATTTCCCTGGGAAAAGCAAGGAAGGCATTAGTCACCACCTCACCCTGCTCCTGCATTAGCAGGGGGCACCAGGGAATTTCTTGGGCTGCACCTTCAAGATCACATCTGGCCGGGACTCCATGGGAATGAACACATCACCCCTCCGAGGGTTGGAGTGCAGCTCATAGCGAAGGTGCCCTCCATAGGAGGAAACCTGAGGGAGAGACAAATCCCACACGTTGCTGCAAGTCCACAGCCCTGAGACAAGACAGAGCTGTCCATGTTCAACTGGAGTGTGAGCGACGTCTGCACGTCAGGCTGCTGGCAAACGTGTTGGCAGCATGGCTCCCCATTCTCTTACCTGGTCCCCAAGGTAGGAGCTGGGTGCAACCCAGTAGAGCTCCTGGTAGGCATCTAGGAGGTTCTTGAGGTCAGCAGTGACGAGCTGCTCCCGGGGGTTCAGAGCTGTTGGCACTTCGTGGCGGTCGCTGCTCAGCAGGAGCCATCCGTTCATGTCAACAAACTGGAGAGGAAGAGCAACTGTGGGTCTTCTAGTGGAGTTACAGAAAGTATTTGGGTGTTGATGCTCCAGAAGAACAGGTCCCAGAGCAGCAGAAAGGGGAATAACAGGCTCACACCTCACATGCATCCTGATGAAGCCACTGGAAGGCTGATCATCACCCCCGCCCAGCACATGAGACCCCAGAGACCAGGAAAAGGGGCTGAAAGCAGGAGATGGGCACAGGGAGTCAAAGATAACCCTCCTCATGGTGTATCTTCAGTAGGATTAACGCAGGACAGAGACCCGAGGGAAGCAGGGAGCCAGGTGGATGGGAACACACCTGACCTGCAGGCTCTGGTGGCCCCAGCCCCTCTCACCTCAGCTCGGTGCTTCTCGGCGCTGCGGCAGCGATCAGTCGCACCAAAGCAGAAACACTTGGTGCAGCCCTTGGGGTTGGTGGCATCCAAAGAAAACGTCCCCAGGCGGCACTGGTCACACCTCGGGCCCTCCACGTTTTCCTGAAAGACAAGCAAAGCTCAGCAGCGTTAGCAGCTTGTCACAAGGCCTCAGTGGAGGACAGAGATGGCTGTCTGAGTGATCAAAGCACAGTGATGTGATGCTGAAAGATGATGAAGCAGTCTCTGAAAAGGTTTGCTTGCACAGCAGCCATCAAACACTAAATTCACCCGGAGAAAGCACTTGTAAGCCATACAAAGAGGCTGGGCAGGCAGCTCAGAAAGCTGTTTGAGTTGCTCTGCTGCCATGAAGCCAGGAGCCAGTAGGGCTGACAGCTCTACCTCCAACAAGCTCTGACACAGGGCTGGACTCAGACCAGCCATCTCCCCCAGTGACAGCCAGAGGAATGAGCCTTCATGGCTGGGAAGGACGAGAAGGTAAGAGTTTTTCAGGGTGCTCTGAATGCACCACCCCCTGGGGCAGGCTGGCTGCAGCTCAAGCACGCAGGCACTCTTTTTCTCCAGCCCTGCTCCCTCCAGCACACCGGGCACACACAGCCCCTGCCACCCCCAGCCAGAGCAGGAGAGCCGAGCCAAGGAGAAAGGCCCCACATGGAGGCACCCAGGGACTGACCTTGCAGTGACACTGCCCCGTGACCGGGTCACACCCGCTCGCCTCAGTGCCAGCCTGGTGGCAGTCGCACCGCCGGCAGTCGGGGTAGTGGTAGTAGCCAGGGGCACAGAGGTCACACCGTCTCCCAATGATGTTGGGCTTGCACCTGGGTGGACACAAGAGCCAGAAGAGCTTTCAGAGCTTTCCTCACCCCATTCTGCACATTTCCTCCCTTCAGCTTAACGTGTCCCACCACTCCAGCAGGGACCAGGGATGCCCCCAGATGTCCCCAGCACCAGGACACGGCTCCCTCACCTGCACTGCCCACTGTCCACATCACAGCCTGGCTCTGTCAGCTCCTGCACGCCCGGTCGGGAGCAGTTGCAGTCCTCACAGCCGATGAGGGGGTGGCAGCCGAAGGTTTGGGGCTCGCAGACAACACACTCTGGCTTCAGGGTGTGGGGAGGGCAGATGCACTGCCCTGTCACTTCATCACAGAGACGTGTCCCGCAGTCACAGGCTGCAAGGGGCAAAACAGGGCTGGGTTTGGGGGAGCCAGACCCAGGAACCCAAGGCGAGCGTGGGGAGCAGATACAGAGCAAGTGCTGGGAAGGCAGAGCAGGGAGAACTCACGCCTGCAGTTGGGGAAGCCCCAGTAGCCGGTGGCACAGCGGGAGCACTCGCGGCCGATGACATTGGACTTGCAGGGACACTGCCCGCCGAAGGGCTGGCACTGGCTGCCCCGTGCCCCCGCCTCGTGGCAGCGGCACGGCTGTGCCCCGTTGTTGTAGAAGAGGGACAGAGAGATGGCAGAGTCGCGGCAGAACCTCGAGGACGTGCTGGGGCTGTAGGGGAAGGAGAGAGGAATCAGGGTTGCACATCCCCACGGCCTCCCCACCACCCCATATCCAGCATCTCCTGCAGCAAGGGGTAGTTAGTGGGAGGGAGAGCCCTGTGACACTGAGATTCCCCCAAATACCCACGTTTGGTCAATAGAATAAAAGCCTCAACCAGCCCCCTCCTTGCCACACATGAAGGGAAGGGGGTGCTGCTCCCTGAGGAGTGTGCAGCCTGCGGACAGCAGAGTGGGCACCCAAAGCCAAGGATCTCACTTGATGTAGAAGCTGTTGATGCCACAGCTGCTGATGAAATCATAGGACTTGTCTAGGGGTTCCTCCTGCAGGTACTGGGAGGTGTAGCTGTCCTCAGGCACCACGAGGATATAATCCTGCAAAGCAAGGGTGAGCTGGGTGAGCCAGGCTCTCAGCTCAGACAGACAGATGCCGTCCAAAATGACTCCAAAGTCCAAATGCACCTTTAACCTTTCATCCCTTGCTGGGATAGAACATAACACAGCAAGTACTGCAAAGACCAGGAGTCACCTCTCTGTTGAGGTATGTCCATCAGGGTCCATCTATCCTAAAGTTCCACATGAGGAACAACCCAAATTTACTGGAGTAAAAACAGGCAGAACACTCCCAGAGCGCACCACTGGCTGTGTCTCAGCAGGAGGCAGTCTTTATCACCTCAAATTTCTACGAATGAAGGCACCTGGGATCCAGGTCTGTCTTTCAGCCATTTATCCAAATTTTGGTCAATCTTTCAGTCCTGTTGCCTGAGAATAACAAGGGCTATCTACTCCCACGATGACAAACAATATTATCAAGGTGTAAAATATTCCTAGGGCAGGAATAAGGCTTATTCTGGATTATCACAAACTATGTATGCAAAGTAACAGCTTCGATTTCTGCCTTGTTTTGATATCAAAACCAGAGAAGACAACTGTCATATACAAAAGCTGCCCCTGTGAATTCTGCCCTCAATTCCACACCACTAAGTTTGGAGACTGCAACTTTCTAGGGTAGTTCAGAGACCGAGTGAGGGTGGGAAACATTACGGAGGTCGCACAGTGACAAAAATCCACGGAAAAACTCCCTGCTGAAGCCTGGTCCAGCATGCTGTGGGAGCTTCAGCAGGAAGAGAGGCTCACCAGCCACAGCTGCTTGCCCTCTGGCACTCGAACAACCACAGTCAGATCATTATCAGTAACATCCAGGACGATTTGGTCCTCAGAAACCACCAGGCTCCGGCACCCGTAGCCATGTGGGCAGAAATTCGCATTGGTCTGACCTGAAAAGACAACAAACGTGTTGGTCCCACACGTGCCTCGAGTCCCCATCACAGCCTCCCACTTGGGAAGGGACAGATCAGTCTCGCTTCATTTCTGCGATCCCCGAAGAACTCGCAGTTATCCTCTGGCATGGAAAACTTCCAGAGCTTCTGCCAGCCAGCAGCTTCCCCTGTCGCTGCCCTTCTCACCTTGCCAGATGCGCCCACCATTGATCAGCACTTCCACGGGGAAGGTGGGGTGGTTGGGCTGGTAGAAGTGCAGGATGAAGGCGTAGCGTCCCAGGGTCTGGATCTGGCTGTTAAACACCACTGCAGCCTGCCCCAAAATGGGAGAACACAGACAAGGATCAATGCCTGATGCCTGCACTCATAGCTGGGATGGTTTTTAATTAATTAATGCACAGATTTGTGCTCTTATTGCACAACTGTCAGGTCTTGAGAATTCAGTGAATCAAACCCCCCATGCTTCCACACTGCCCCCTCTAATGCTGCCACCTGAAAAGCTTTTCCTGGGATCCCAGACAACCAAATAGGGTTGGATGGAGCCAAGACATGCAAATCCACAGGAATTACAGGTTCAGGGACAAGTTTAAAGTCCAGATTAAATTCTGAAAATGTTAATTGATAAAGCTGTTCAACAGATAAGGAGAATTGTTCCCCGTCCCACTGGTCCAGTGTCACAGCAGCAACAAACCAGCCCAGTCCACGCCTGTGCCCCTACCTGTGGGGACTGCAGGAGGATGAGCTCTGCAGTGGGGTCTAGCGCTGTGGGAGGACGAGGAACAGGCTCCAATGGGACCCCAGAAGGAGCCACATGGACAGCCTGGGCCAGGGGCACCTCTGGGGCGATGGGCAGAGCCTGGGCCCCCTCCAAAATGATTGACTGAGAAAGCTTCAGGAACCTTGAGGGGACACAGGAGCTGCTGAAAAACAAGCGGTAAACAGGATGTGAATATCTCCAGAAAGAAAAGAGAAGCTCTGGGGTCCTGGCAGGGAAGTACACCCTGTAACTCCTGGCGGATTACAACGTGTGCCTGCTGAGGGAAAGCTCACTACCAGCACTCCTGGGGCTCTGAGACATGGGCTCAGCACGAAGAACAGGAGCCTGGCACAGGCTAATTCTTCTGCAAATATTTGTTCAGTGTCAAAAACTTGGACACAGTGAGTGTCTTGCTGTATGTAAGCAAGCACAGGAATGCCTATTTGGGATGACACCTGAGTGTCTGCCCCAGGAGGCAGAGTGGGGCTCAGGTATAGGACCATCAGTAACTCCCAGTCTGTGCTGAGAGCACACAGGCAAGGAACTTCACCTCAGCTAGAGATTTCTTTCTACTGCATCAAGAATTTAAAAAGTCTCTGAGCCCAAGGGAAGTGGGGGAAGCAAACGTTTTTGGAAACAGCCCCATTCAGGCTGAAGCTAAAGGGGACCTGAGACTCTCACCTGTTGGATGAGAAGGTGCCATGGACGCTGATGCAGTGCACCTTCGGCTCGATGAGCTCCACGGTGAACTGAGCAGCAGGGATCAGGTACACTTTGTGCTGCCACACACAGAGAGACACCTGGTTAGGTGACAACCTCTGCCACTGGAGCCACAGCAGTGCCTGTGCCCACCAGGCACTTCAGCTAATGCGTGGCAGTCACACCTCTGCTTTCTGCCCCTTCTTTCTTGGCACAAGCCTCATGGCATTTAGAAACTCCCCATATTGATGGGATTTTTCTGTCCCTGACTAAGCGACTGTGCGTGTCTTAAAGATAAAAAAGGAACTGCCCCTCTGCAAGAGCAGCTACTTCTCCCCATCTCCTCTCCACTCCTATTCCCCATATTCAAAACACCCCACTGACCACATTCTCCACTTGGACTGGTCATGATGCAGACTAAGAGCCAATGTCCAGTCCAAACAGGACTAGAAAACCCTTCTACAGGCTGGATACCAGTCCAGCTTTTCCTCCCTGTGACCTGTTGACAGAACTGCCCTCAGAGGGGGCCTTACCAGGAAGAAATCAGCCAGATCAGAGGTGAAACGAACAGTGGCCTCTGAGGTGAGTTCAAAAGTTGCCATTCGACTCTGGGAATCTACAGCAATCCCTCGACAAAGGAAACTGTAAGAGAAACACATATTTTGAAGCCAGCCTTGAACAGGGTCATGACCCATTTCTCGTCCTGCCAGCTATATGTCCTGAGGGGATTTACACAAAGTCCCTGGAAATCTTTTGATGTTTTTTTTCTGGCTGCTCATAAGAATGAAGTTTCCCAAGGACACCCCAAACATTTGTTTCCTACTGCAAAGGCTGCAGTCTGAAGTCAGACAGGGTTTGACCTGTCTAAAATAAACCCGCCCGTAGGTCATTCTCTACGTCAAGGTCCCTACCAATGGATCCAGCTGTAAACAGATGCAAAAGATTATCTCCTGGCAGAGGGATTTGAGGGCTGTGCTGGCACAGGTGCACACTTCCCTGGGATGGGATGGCCAGCCACTAAATCCATGTCCAGCTGGAATGAGCTCGGACATACAGAGCTTACACGGACAACACTGAAGCTTGCTTTGTTAATGTGATAAACCAGAAAAAGTTCTGGAGGGGGGACTGTCCTTGCCGTGGCAGAGAACTGAACCCTTTCTCCCTTGAGGTGCCCGTACCTGTAGACACAGGGGTAGAAGGTGAATGTGCCCTGCTGTGTGGCTGAGTGTGGTGAGCTCACGGCGATGCCCACGGTCTGCAGAGCGTTGGTGTTGGCATATTCCACCAGTAGCACGTACTTCCCAGGCTGGGCCACGGGCAGGGACAGCTGCACTTCCACCTGGAGGACAGAGGGATGGCTGAGGGAGTGTGTGCAGGATGCCCAGGCTACAAATCAGCCTCCTCTGCAGCTCAGGAGACAACACAACAAATCTCATCGAATCCTTGCAAGCCTTGACACGTGAGACTCTGGGTTTGAGTGCCTTGAACAAGGCACACAAGCACACAGCTCCACGGGTGTAAAGCCTTTCTGGTCATCTGCCCAGGTGTAGGTAAAGCCCCAGACACGGGGGGCAGAGGGGTGAGCACTGCAGTGTATGGGAGAGGGATGAAACCAAAGTGCCACTCACATCACTGCCACTGCAGGTGGCCATGAGGGGGTGGGAGGGGGTGAGCTGCTCCGTGGGACACAGCCTGGGGAGCCTGTTGTCCAGCCTGCACACTGCATCCACCCCTGGCACGGAGGGGAAGCCCTCCACGGACAGGTACTTGTACAAGAGGCAGCTGGAAACACACAGAAAAAAATTGCAGAGTACAAACGGTAATCTTTAACCCCGGGCCAAGAGGAGCTGAGCAAGCCTGATGCAGCACAAAAATGTGCAGATCCTTACTTCTGGGTGGCTTGTTCAGGGGCTGGCTGGTAGGTACAAGGCTCTGTGACCTTCAGCTGCAGGATCGGTGCTTCATAGTATGAGCTGGGCAGCAAAACCAGATAGTCCTAGGAGGAGAGATGGGAGAGGTGTGATGCTCGGGACACTTGTCCCCAGGGAGCTGCTGAAGCCCCCACGGTGGGTGGAGCACAGGGTCTTACCAGCAGCACACCCTCTGCTTCAACAACCAGGGACCAGGTGCTGGGGTTGAGAACGAAGGGCTCCCCAAAGCTGTTCTGGGGCACGGTGACAAAGGCTGGCTCCGTGCTGGGAGCAAAGACAATCTGCTTGGTCTGCTCTGTACCTGGAATGGGAGGGATGAGAGGCTGTGAAGGGACTGGAATGGAAAACCTGGGGCTGGACATGGGAGGCTATGCTCAGAGAAGCAGCTCTGTGGTGCAGGTGCACCACAATCCCACACTGTCCTGGAACAGAGACATCCACTCTCAATCTGCTCAACAGCCTGATGGGAGAAATAAATATAAATCACTGCAATCCTTAATGCAAATCCAGAGCTCTCACAATGTGCTCTGCATCCCCAGACTGCAAAGCACAGAGTGTTGCAAGCCAAGGAGCGTTTTGCCAGCTAGAAAAGGAAAGAATTCATCTGTGAAGAGTTAATTGTGACACAGACAAAAAGAATTGCCCAAATACATTTTTCCTCAGGGAAATTCTGACCTCAGCTCCACAGGTAAGATACCTGTCTTATGGCAAAGGCCCCCAAGGTGTGCTCCTGCCTTTCTTCCTGCCAACAACAGACTCTGCACTCACGACTTAGACATTATTGTTAACTGAAAGGACAGAATGGGTGCAAAGACTGATCCTGCTGATGTTGGACAGCTCCTTGGCTCAGCTGGCAGTCCCACGACCTCTTCATTAATGGATGCAATCACAATACAGCACCTAGAAGCAGACTGTGTGCCTGCCCAGCAGCCTCAGGAGCTTTTGAAGAGCACAGGTGAGAGGAATTCACCGCGAATGGCTGCACGGCGAGCAGAGGAGATGAAGAAGGAAATGGAGAATGTGGCACACTGACTGTCCTGGTGTGGTATGTGGACATCAAGGCACAACACAGAGGGCCAGAAGCTAAAGCAAGGGCTTGTGCTACAGCTGGGATGGATAATAAGCCCTTTCCATGTGTGACATGCCTGGCATCAGCTGAGGCCGGGACCTCGCTTTCCCAGAGGGAGCAGAGGTGAGGATGCAAGGAGTGAAGAGATTTCCCTGAACTGACATCGGGATTGACTTCCTGACAAGCTGAAGTTTCACATCCCTTTGAGGCAATACACAACTCCAACTGAGACGGCTTCTGGAGGAGGAGTGGAAGAAACCAGGCTGAAAATTCCATACTTGGAAAAGGCTTCCCCTTTCACAAGCCACATCTTCAGAATTCTTCCCAGGCTCCTTGTCCTTTGCCATGTGAAGTCCTTTCCATCCAAGCAGGAGGTGGCTCAGCACTCCTGAAGCTTCCCAAGGATGCTGCCCATCTGGCTCCCATTGTGGTGCACCAGTCTGGCTGCTTGCCTTCAGCACTAGAAAAATCAAGCTGCTTTTGCACAAGAAGTGAAGCATTTTTTAAGGCAAATGAGCTCTGCTGCTGGATTGGACAGATTAAATACTTCTGACCCCTGGTGGGATCCTAAAGCATCCAGGACCTGGCTCCTGCTCTTCTTGTTCTTCTGCTGTATAATATAACTGGACGTAAAAATAAGCCATTTTTTCTTTCCAAAAAAAAAAAAAAAGAAGGCATAAAAAGAACATCTTGGCATTCCAAACCTTGCATATCACATCAAAGGCAGGATCTATGTCAGCTCAAGACAGAGGAGAGAACTTCACACACTGATGAATTAGTTGGTGTTGACAGCCTTGTGGTGTGCATGTGTGGTCTGGAGGAAGAGCTTCAGCATCACATCAGGATGATGTGGCTGTGGCATCCAAAGGGGGAAAATCAACCAGCCAACCACCCATCACGGCCTCAGGTGCGTTCCCATGCAGTCTTGCTCAGATTCTTTCCCACAATATTTGCTGTCCAGGTTTCTAGGCTTGTCCAGACATCTTTTGGTGGCTCCTGTCCAGCAGCTTGTGGCTTGATGAGAGGACACTGCACCAAAGTGCAAAGCCTGTGTAACACGCACAGTTCCAAGCCCCACACCACGTGTGAGGCCAGCAGCCTGGTTCTGGAGAAGCACACGAAAAGGCAGGACTGCCACAAACAAAACAAAAACACATCCAGCTGCCGAAGTTTGGATCCACTTCCCAGCTCTTGGCCCATTCTGGTTTTGTGGTAAGTCAGCGCAGTTTTGCCTGGGGCACTGGGGCGATCTTGTGCCGTGCTGGAAAGGTTGTACGGAATTGCACAACAGCCTTATCTCCCACCAGCCTGGCTGGCATCAGTCCTCAGGGAGCAGCCTCGGGGCTGGGCCCACCTTGCTGCTGCTCTGGTAAATAAAGGGGGCTGCAAACTCAAACCAGCCTTTCAACTGGGAGGGCAGGACTAATGGGTAAAGCCATATGGAAGCATCTTCTGGAAAGGATGATGCAGAAGGTTGCCTGGGATGGGGAGGAGGTGGCGATGGCACAGGGAAGCAGAGCAGTCTTGGATCCTTACCTCTCCTTCGTGGCTGATAAGCTGTAATTTTGCCATACACAGTGGCCCCTCCTGAATTAATATACCTCAGGATGACATGGAACAGATAGAGCTCTGCCTCCTTCACGTCTACAGTGACTCTGATTTTATTCTGCAAAAAGCAAAAGAGCACACGGGGCACACGTCACTGAGGGGGCAGCTCCTGAGCGCCCACCCACTCTGGGGAGGGCCTGACCCGCCTGCCCTACCTGCCTGCCTGCCTGCCTCTCTTCCCCCTCCCTCACCAGCCCAGGGCACGGCTCTGGCCGGCCACCTGAGATGGGCACACTCGGGACGGACACACCTTGGGGCAGGAGAAGGGGCAGAGGAGCAGTGTCGCAGCAGTGTGGGATGCTCTGAGTTAGTCTAGAAGTGAAAAATGCACTTACAGTTGTCACAAACATTAAACTTTCCTTCCTCAACGACCGAGACCCTCCCTTCCACACTGGCGGGCCCCCGGCTGACGTAGCGGAAGACGAGGCGGAAGAGGTCGGGGGAGGTCACATTGAGAGTCACCACTACCTTGGGCTGGTGGGAGAGAGAAAGGGGAGAGAAGCAGAGCACACCTTCAGTTACCTCCACCACCCTCACTGCCAGCCCAAGCGCAGCCGCTCGGCTCACTGCTCCCAAAGCCACATGCCACAGCGCGAGGAGGAGGAGGAGGAGACAAGCACAGGGACCCTGCTGCTCACAGCACCTCACGGCACCATCCCCTCACTGGGGCCAGCTGCCGAGGGAGCAATCTGCCTGCAGAAAGGGCTGGGAGAGCTGTGATCACCTCTGGAAGATGCTGTGGCACAGCAGGGCGGCTCGGCTGCCCTGGGGCACACACCACACGACAGGGGAAGGTTATAGGAAGTTGTGGCTTTTGTTACCAGCACCTTGCTTTTGGGTTTAGTGTGCTGTAACAAGCTACCAGCTGCCAAACTCCTGCCCTTGTGTTCATGGGGCTCTGCTCAACTGCTTACAGAAGAGGCTGGGAATTGAGCTGGTGCCTCGGCCTCGGGAATGTGCAGTGCTAAGGACCAGCAGGGCTAACAGACCACACAGCTGATAGCACATCTGCCCTCCACCTGCCTGGACACTGCTTGGCAAAACCCAGCTAAGGACATGTTTAATCGAAGAGACCTAGGCTTAAATAACCTCCTGTCTACAGGGCAAAGCTGGGCTCTGCCCAGGGATTTCTAATGAGGGTTGTGCATTTTTCAAAGCTTCGGTTATACACCATCTTGCTGCTGGACGGCAAACTGGAAGGGTTTTGATGATGACAAACTACAAGTGAGACCTGCTAGCAGAAAGCCACATGCTAGCCCTTCCACTGAGGTCTCTTTCTAGCTCAAACACCAACACTGGATGCAACACTGGAGCTACGAGCTTGAGCATGAGCTCCATCCTTAAAGTTTAAGGTTGGGATTTTCTCCAGGGAGCCTACAGGAGTTCACTGCTTAGCTCCTACCTAAAATTCAGTGGGAAACAGCCCCTCTGTTAACCCTCTGTTACTTCACCTAAGCACAAAAATGTGAAGAGAACTGAAAGTACATGCACCAGAGTAAGGAGCATCTCACATGGGACAAGACTGTCAGAGAATCACTGCCCTGCACTCCATCCCCAAATACACACACACTTTCGCAGGGGCCATGCAGAGGAAACAACCAAGGAGAGAAAAACAGTCAACAGATTAAAGAGCTTCACTTATAGAACTTACACAACTCCAGGTTAGCAAAAACCATTGTTACAGCAAACCAGCTAACAGCAAGGGCAAAGGCTGAAGGGTAACAAGAGGTCCAAGCTGAACATGGAAGCTGAGGAGGAGATAACTTATTTTTGGAAAAGGGAGGAAAGGTTATGCAGTTATAGGAAAGCACAGAGTCAGTTGAAAGAGGACCAAGGAAACTGAGAGACAGTGTTTATAGACATCCCCATAAGTAATCACCACCCTACCACCTTTGTCTAACGGATTAGAATGTCACGGGATTCCCAACTTAGGATCTTTCCCCTCATCAGTCTATGCCACCCCCAGCACTACAGGAAATATCTGCACAAACAGGCTATATATACACTGTGCTGTTTACATTGGCCATCCTGTGACTTCGGGGGCTTCGGGAGCACTCGGGGTGAACGACGTGTGCCAAAAGCACATCAGTCCTCCACCGGCCACATCCTCCCCAGGGGGAGTCGGGCTGGGCTGCAGCCCCCAGGCGTACCTGGATGGAGGACATCTGTGCATATCCTCGCCAGCTGAAGCCCTCGAACTCCAGGGGGTTGTAGCCAAAGCGCACGGCCCGTCCTGCCGGCGTGGTGCCTTCCTCCAGCTCGAATTTCAAGTGGTGAAGGTCAGGGAAATAATGGTCCCGTGCTGGTCTGGAGAGAAGAGAGAGCACCATCACCTGCTGGGCTGGCCGGAGGGAGTGGCAAGAGGACACCTCAGCCAGGCACACGGCTGATGTGACAGCAGCCCAGACGACAAGGTCCCCATGCCCGTGGTGGCAGAGGACACCGTGGGAGGCAGAGCACGCCGAGGTGCAGCTTACTGGGTGCAGGTGGGACCCCGTGTGCTCTGGCGGCAGCGACAGGCTCCACTGCGCTCCTCGCAGGACGGCCCCAGCGCCCCGCCGACGTCGCACCGGCAGCCTGCGGGAGGAAGCGCCTGTTTACATTCCCGCCGCGCTAACGAGCTCCTGGTCGCTAATCAAAGGCGCATCCCAGCGGGCGCAGAGCCTGGGGCCACTATTTTTATTCCATTGTATCCGTTTTCATATCTGGCCCCGGCCCCACTTGGATGGTCTCTGCCTTCCACCTCAGCGCCGAGCTATTTCCAGGCGGCTGAGGGAACAAGGTCTGCAAACCCTCAGGGCCGGGTGCTGCAGCCCTGCCACCTCTCCCTCCTCCTGGCCCTGCCAGCACCACGTGGGATGGCTCAGAGCAGCCGGATCTCCTCCTTTACCTCTTGCCATGGACATGGTGGAGAGTGGCCAACCCCACGTATCCATGCCCGCCCTCTCCCAGCAGGAGGAAGGGGCACAGCTGTAAGGATGTGACCAGTGGTCTAACACACCAATTTCTGGTACTCAAAAGGGTACCTTCCCTGCTCGCTGCTTACTCCCCAGCCTGACAGACCCGTGTCCAGTGGTGGAAAAGCATGACCTCAGGTCTCTAGATCCACAGTAATTCTCAGCCCATGCTCTGGGCCATGGTATAGAATCATAGAATCAAGGTTTGAAGAGACTTTTAAGATCGTCACATCCCAACCAGCAACCCAGCACTATCACTGTAACCCTAAAGCACTTAACCACATCACCCCAAAAATGATGACTCAAAACAGAAGGTGGGACATCTCTTGCCCCTTCTCTCTGAGGTCACCAACTGGTCAGTCTGTGAAGTTCTTGTGGACCCCTCACTCCCCGGACACGCCACGAAGGGGGCTCACCCTGGCAGCCAAAGTAATTTGCATTCTCCATGTTGAAGTAGCCGTCCCTGCAGGCTGAGCAGAACTGCCCACACACGTTGGCTTTGCAGAAGCACTGCCCATCACCCTGGGAGAGAAGTAGGCATGGAAAGTCACTCCCTCCTGTTGCTTGTCATGGCCAAGCTGTTCCTCAGTTATTTGGGTTCTGGTCTGAGACACTGCAGAAGCATTTTGAGTTTCATGCTCCACACGGCTTCCTGCACGTGGGTGGGCCAGATAAGGGCCAGATAACTTAAATTACCCAACAATGCAGGCAAACAAAAATCCAGGCATCCTGGGACAGACCCAGAAATATTTAGGTGCCTAATTTATGACAGGTCTTAATCCCACATTCTCATGCAAGCCCAGATTATGGTGCAAGTGCTGAGAGCTCAGTGTCAGGGCCTCTCCAGCAGCTGCTGGGAGAGACAGAGCTGAACACTCCCAACAAAGCACACTCCGAGGAGCAGAGGAGCAAACCCACCTGCCGGCACTCCGTGATTCCGCTGACGGTGCCCCTGGTGTCACACTTGCAGCCTGAGGAGAGGCAGATGAACAAGAAAGCCAGAAGGTCAGTCAGCCTCTGAGAAGATGCCTGATGGGGTCAGCACCCACCACACCAGAGCAGCCTGGTTGGGTAAGAGGAGCCAGGAACTGGTCAAGTAGAAGGAACCCCTGCATGAGGGCTCACATTTCATTCTGGACAGCTACTGTTGAGGACACAACTACTGAAGAAATTTGCCTTTTCTACATATTTGGCTATGAAAAATTAAGTGTCTGCAGGGAGGGCTAAGAATGGCACAACTCATTGCATCAGCCCTATGTTTCATCCCATCCAGGCTCCAGCCTTTCCCCTCTTCATCTGGGGGTTACTCAAAGCACTCCAGCTTTGACATATCATTTCTGGGTGAAAATGGAAGGAAGGCCATCATTTCCAATCCTGCAGTGATGGTGCCCACTGGCTTGGGTTTGGCTCTTGCACCATGGAGGGGACTTTTGTGGGCTGTGAAATGCCATTTCCTTACTCAGGCAGCCATAAGGGTTCTCTGGAGTCAGGTTCCAGTATCCAGGCTTGCATCTGTCACAAGCTGGGCCTTCAACGTATGCCCGACATGCACAGGAGCCCTGGGGAAAGGCAGAGGGAGAAAAGAGCAGGTGAGAATTTGCAGGACAGAGCTTGAATGTCGCATCTGCTGCTCTGGTTGCTTTCAGGCTGAGCTTAAGGACAAACTTGGTCCAAAAACAGATAAAGTGAATCATACAAAAATGACCTGCAGGGGTTGTGGTGGGTTCATTTGATACTCACCGGGACCAGTGAGGGATCTGCAGTCTCCAACCCTGCTGGGTTACAGGAACCCACTAAAAAAGAGGGGTAAAAGAACAAATTTATAGAGCCAGCTCATCCCTTGGCTGTCCCTAACTGGGGTTATTTCTCCCCTTACAAAGCTTTTAGGGGATGATAAATCCATTGACCAGCACCCAAGACACTGGAGTGTCCCAAGAGATGAGGGAAAAGGCACTACCTTCGCAGTGGGGGAAGCCATAGGCGCCAGGCACGCAGCTGTCACAGCGCAGTCCTGTCACCTTGGGCCGGCAGCTGCACTGCCCCGTGTCCTGGTCACAGGTGCTGTGCAGGGAGCCCTCCCGGGAGCACTGGCAAGCTGCAAGAGAAGGGAGAGAACCACTGCAGCTGCATTCAGGGCTTCCCAGCAAGCAACCTCTTTTGTCTGCCTGACCTTCACCAAAAGTAGCCACAAATGTGGGTTATAAATAAACTTCTCATTCTTTGCTTTTGGTTGAAACCACCCCATCTTTCAAGAAAAACAATAGAAGCCTCAATGTTTATCACACCCATTCACATATATTCATGAGTATTTCAGAAGCAGGGAAGAGTTTTGGTCGAGGAGAAGGGGCAGGATCTCATCTCCCAAGTCAGTCACCAATGACATTTCAGACCCTACAAAATCCCAACTACCCAAAAGCAGAGTTTGGCCATCAGGGTCTGCCCTGTGGATGTTGGATGTGGGCAGCAGGGTGAGGGCAGGGCAGGGTGAGGTTCCACAGCTTCCTGCACGACCTGCTGCCCATGAATGCACAGAGATCCCACTGCCCTATCACAGGAAAGGTCAGAAAGCTGCCAGGGAGCTGCCTATGCCTTCCTTGCTCAGCCAGCACACCTCAAATCCCTGCCAAACGAGACATTCTAGGCTGACACCCTCATGCTCAAAAGATTGCTCATAAGACAACAGATTAAAAAATACAAAAATCAGGTGGATCTTTTCTTTCTTTGCTGTGGGTCTTCTACAGTTCTGCAATGTGGACACGGCTTCATGAGACAAAAAAAAGTGACTACTGAACTCCTGTGAGACCATTTCATCTCTGCCTCCAGCCTCTTCAAAGGCATATTGCCGGCATCAGCATTTGGGAAGAGTGTTCTGCCAGCTGGCACGGTTCAGGAGTCCACATTTAGTACAGTGCAGGAGGGTGATGATGCTCTTTTGTTGCTTCAGGGAAATTGTATCACGGATTACTTTTTAATGAGCAGTAAATTCTTGCTGGGAGACATAAGAGTACATCTGGCTTCCAGTCGGGACTGCTGACAGGGAGGGAGATGGGGACACTCTGGCCAGGGCCGGCCAGAGGATTTGGGGCTGCAGGCACCTGCCACAGCCATTGCTCAGTCCTGGCACCAGCAGCAATAGTCCAGGAGTGATGCAGTGCCCATGGAAATGGACAGGATCAGAGAACCACTGAAGTTGGAGAAGACCTCTAGTCTCATCATCCAACTGTTCCCCCAGCACTTCCAAGCCTACCACTAAACTATGTCTCCAAGTGCCACATCTACACGGCTTTTTAGTCCTCCCAATCACGGTGACTCCCCCACTGGCCTGGACAGCCTGACCCAATATTTGACAATTGTTTTGGTGCAGAAATTTTTTAAATACCCAACCTAAACCTCCCAGGGTGCAACTTGGGGCGGTCTCCTCATGTCCTGTCACTTGTTACTTGGGAGAAGAGACCGACCTCAGTCCGGTTACACCCTTCCCTCAGGTGGTTGTAGAGAGCAGAAGGTGTTACTCACGTGTGCAGCTGGGGTATCCATAGAAGCCTAGGGCACACTGGTTGCAGGTGTGTCCCGCAAAATTCCCATGGCACCGGCACTGCCCCGCTGGGCTGCAGTTGTTGTCCACTGCACCCCGGGAATCGCAGGAGCAAGCTGTAAGAGCAGAACTCTGATGATCCCTGTCATCTGTGGCCAAGCACTGCTGGTCTGAACTGTCATTCAGCCCCCCAAGAATTAGCCCTTTCCATCAGAACTAAATTTATTTCTTAATCCCTTGGTAAATCGTGCAGTATTTTCATAGCCATACCAGGAAAATGCCACCGAGGGGTTTTTACAGCCCATTCAATGTTCCCCAGCAGTTTAGTAGGTTAATACACTAAAATGACACAGAAAAGGCATAAGCTGAGATGCCAGGTCACAGCAGGGTTGTGATGAGGAAGTGTGACTGATAAAAACTGCTTTGTCTTCCAGGCTTTGCTATGATACATGACCTCCAAAACAGGCCTGCCAAATTCACAGCGCAAACCACATCGGGTTGATTTTGAGGAACACCGAAGTCTTTCAAAAACAGGCATGTTTTTTAGGTTCAGGTGCTCACCGTAGCAGTGGGGGTAGGAGTGGTGCCCGGGGCTGCACTGCTCACAGCGTGGCCCTGCAAACTCGGCCCTGCAGAAACAATTCCCGGCGGAGTCGCAGCCTCCCGGGAGCGTCCCGACCGCGCTGCAGCCACACACTGCAACACACAGAAACCACCTGCCCTGAGCTGCGAGCGCGGGGCACAGCTCCTGCCAAAATGGCTTTGTCCTGGGGGTCTCAGACAGGCACTGGGTGCTGCATTCAAACCACCAATCTGCCCATGGCACATGTTCTCCAAAGCACCCACAAAATCACTGTCCAGCCCCTCAGCCCCCTGCCAGAGGACTGTGGCTGTGTGTCCCCACCCAGGCCCGTGAAGGACAGACACTCACGCTGGCACAGAGGGTAGTTGAAGTAGCCAGGAGCACACTGGTCACACGAGCGCCCTTCAAATCCTGTCCGGCACAGACACTGTCCTGTCTCGCTGTCACAGGTGCCATCGTACTGACCAGGGCCAGAGCACTGGCAGGCTGCAAAGCAACAAGGGCACTAGTAGATAAGCAGGATTTTTGTCTTCAGCCTTTCCAGGAAAGGAACCAGAGTGCTTGTTCCTCTGGGGTGGAAGAGCAGTTGCTGGAGAAAGCATGAGGAACAGAGCTGATAGCAAGCATGCCTGGCCCATAGCTCTTGTCCATAGGGAATTCCTCAAGAGCCCCCCCCATAGCCTGGGAGCATGCTGGAGGGTCAGGGCTGGGTGGAAAACAACAGCAGAAGTGCAGAAGTCATGGGAATTCATCACTTGGAAGTGGAGCTGTGGAATTCCCCCTCCCCAGCATGGGTGGAGAACAAGGAGAAGCCCAGCAGGGTGAGCTTGGGGACGCTGCCCGCTGGCTACTCACGCTGGCAGCTGGGTCCGTAGTGGCCTGGGGCACACTGGTCACAGTGCGTCCCCTGGAAGTTGGGTTTGCACACGCACATCCCCACCCGGGGGTCCTTCCGACAGGCATTGCCTTCGGTCCCACCCGCGTAGCAGTCGCAGTCTGGATGGGGACACACAACAGGCGACACCACACATGGCCATCAGTCGAGCTCTGAGGCCCCTCAAGGACAGGGCAGGAGCTGCCACGAGAGGCAACTCAAACGCTCAAGCATTTGCCTCCATAATCCTCCCATCAGATGCAAATGTTTTACCCAAACCATGCCTGGCTCGCAGCACCACGCAGGTGTGAAGGTGCAGGGTGGGCAGCAGGGCAGCGCACAGGGCAGGCAAAGCTGCTTCCACAAGCCCAGACAGAGCTGATTCAGTGCAATGTGAATAATCAGAGCCTTTGGCTAACCAGGGTGAACTCTGGGCTTTCTCTCTGGTCACTCCATGCTCAGCTGCACCCAAAACCTTCCCACTGCCAGGGCAGGGTGTTCCAGGCAGGCAGTGCCGAGGCTCTGAGCCAGCCCTGCTGTCACCAACAGCAGTGGTGTGGGGTGCTGGGCTGGGATAGGGAAGGACAAACATCATCCAAAAACCAGAGGGAAGGAGGGGGAGGTGGGGAAATGAGAAGGGAAGTGAGAAATTCCAGCTCAGGAAAGAAAAAAACCTGTCTGGAAGATAGGACTGTAAAATATCAGACGGAAGGAAAGGTTATCTGGAGCATGCTAGGGAGCATGAGACAGGGGAGGATTTGGTGGGAAAAAAGACAGAAAAATGGACAAGGGAGTAGATGAACTGAGAGGAGTGAGCATGAGAGAGGAGGGAGGTGGAAGGGAGCAGGGGTGAGAGCATGGATGAGCTTTCTAAACAACAGAGGAAGTAACACAGAGCGAATGGCTGCCTGTGCATGACTTCTCAGAGGCACCCACAGCAGAGCTCCCAGCTCAGCCACAGCCCCTCCATGACCTTTGGGGGAAGCTCCTCACAAGGAGGGCAGAAGGGACATCCCCACATGGCCTGGACCCCAGAAAAAAATCACACTGTCACTCTAGGCTGGAGTTTCCATGTCTATAAAAAGGGGATCATAAAATTTTCTTTCCCCCATCCTTAGCTGCTGGTTGTACTCTCTTAAAACCACCCAGGGATGCCTCATGCAACGTACGTGCCCAATAAGCTGAAGACCTGATCTTGCATTGGATGGGAGGTGTAACAGAAATGACAGCATTGCCAAAGCATCAAGGAAAATTGCACTGCTTACTTATTATCTGTCCTGCAGGAAGCACTTGCTCTCCAGTATCGTTGTGAGAGAAAGCTGGAACGGCTGTGCAGAGAAAGACACATTGCACAGGTCATCAACAAGACTCAGATAAATCCTGATATATCCTGGAATATCAAAGGTCTGACAGTCCCAAAGCCGAACAGGTTGAATGAAAATGTGGAACGTGGAACAAAGCACAGATGTTCCACTAAACAATGAACCATTACAGCCCTTTTTAACCTGTCTTTCACAGAAATCGAAAGATGAAACTCCAACCAAATGGGAAGCTCCTGTTGACTCTTTGTTCAGACCAGTTCAGCTCTGGTCCAGCTTCCACCCAAGCCAAACGTGGACTTGCGTCCACCTGAAAGAACTCCTCCTGGGACAGGAGTGCCACACGGCATGGGGAAAACACAACCCAAGAGCCACAACCGCAGCTGCTGGCCCTTCCCACAGGTACTGGGCCTGTGGGCTCCCAGATCTGAACCCCCCACTCACGGTAGCAGTGGGGGAAGTTGAGGTAGCCCTCGGCACAGGCGTCGCAGTGCTCCCCGGTGTAGTTGGGTTTGCAGTAGCAGCGCCCAGTGAGGTCCTCGCAGGTGCCATCGGTGAAGTCAGACTCACAGTTACAGCCTGCAGACAGGGACAGGTTGGCAACTGTGTCACTGACTGACGAGGTCACAAACTCCCTACAGCAGGAAAACCTCTCAGCCCAGCCCTCCAGAGCACCCTCCACAGTGGCACCAAGTCCAGGAGGATGTCACTGCACAGGAGTTCACACTCACGGTAGCAAATGTATGGGGAGTCGATGGGGTGGTCGGGGGATCGATAGTATCCTGGGATGCATCTCTCACAATTAATGCCCGTGGTGTGATGCTGAAAGACAGTGGGTTAGAGAGGCATCAGTTCTGCAGGATTCACATTCATCTGCCAGATTTACTAACAGTTCCAGGTTACAGAGGAAGCAGCTCAGGAGTGTCAGCACACTGAAGACCTAAATTTGCTCAAAATTCCACATGCACCAACATGGAAACAAAGCATTTCCTGCAAACTGTATCCTCCCATAAACACAGTGTAAGTTTCAGGTTCATATCTGACCTCGAGCCCATTTCACTTCCTTCAGATGGTAAAATGTCCTGACCACTTTGTGCTTGGAGGATGGGAGCAACCTGTTTCCTCCCAGCAAGGAAGCACAGCCAGAAGTTTCATGCCAGCGCATGACTTAACCAGGTCACAGTCACTGTCACCTTGGGAAGAGCTACTTTCCCACTTACACAGAGACTGAAGACTGGCATTTTGTTGCACAGAGGGACATCCACGGATAAGCCAGAGCACTGTGAACTGGGTAGGGATTTCCCAGCGTGCTGGGCAGCAACCTGTCCCTCCTAATTCCAGTGCCTCAGCAAACTAAAGCTTTAGGAGGTAGTGGTACTACCAGGGAACAGCTAGAAATCAAAGTGCTGTTCTCATTACTAGTGCACACTTCTTTAATCAGCAGTAAAGAATTTCCAGGGAGAGACCTAATTCAGACAACAGAGGGGCTTGCTGGAGGTCCCAGCGAGGCCCAACTCCAGCTTGACAGCGGAAACAACCACAAACATTGGCATCAGCCTTTTCCAGAGAGCTCTTCAGGCCTACCTGGCAGTCAATACAAACACCTCCCCCTTCAAACTTGTCCTCACGACTCCTGCTGGCTTTGTGTCGATCCACCTCCGGGTCGTAGTAGCAGTCGTAGGCATGGCCATTGCAATTGCAGGCTGGAACACAAAGAGATGGGAGCTAAACCACCTGTCCTCAGAGATCCTTCAGTCAGCAGCTGGATCTCAAGATGTCAACTCTCCCTCCTGGGCTTGAGGTTGGATGGGTTGCTTTTCCATGAGGAAAGATGTTTGAATGCATCTGGGGGCCCTTGGTCTCCCATGGTCTCCCATGGTAGACCTCCCTCCCTTGGTCTTACATGGTCTCCCCCAAGCTCTCTGAGGTCTTTCAAAAGCACAGAAGCAGCAACTCCTTCACAAAGTCTGGTCTGCAACCAGGAAAGTGCAGTGGGCACAAAATCACAAGTGAAATATGTTTAGGCATGTATGGAAGAAAAATTACCACACTTTGGGGCCTCGAGTAGTCTGGTTTAGAGAGCAACATTCTTGCCTTTTATCCCACCCTGGATAGAGGTGAGCTGTAAAATCCAGCACCCAGTGAGGGGGCTTTACAAACTCACAGGACTAAGATCCTTTGGCACCCTGCGTTCCTAAGACACCACACGGTGCAGCTCTGTGCTCTGCACTCCCAGCGCAGCAGAAATTCCACTGTCGGCACTGACCAAAGGTTTCTCTAGACAAATAAAGACGTCCTGTATGTAAACACATCCAAACCTAATTCATCTTGCAGACGGAATTGAGCAATGAGACTCGCCTGCACGAACCCTTGGACACACACGGGAGGAACCGGAACGCGAGCAGAGCCAAAGTCCCACGCGGACCTTGGAGACCTCCCTGTGTGAGCCTCACCTGAACATCATCACCTGCTGTGCAGAGTCCTCTCTGCTGTGTCACTGCCCTCCAGTTCCCCCAGTCCCACCCAGCACCAGCCCCACCAGGCCAGGGAAGGGCTCCTGTGCACCGCAGCACCGAGCTGTGCGAAGGAAGGAAGGAAGGAAGGAAGGAAGGAAGGAAGGAAGGAAGGAAGGAAGGAAGGAGAAGCCCAGCTCCCACTTACGCTGGCACTCGTTGGCACTGTCGGCCGTGGCAGGCTTCCAGGGGAACTGGTTGTAGCCGGGGCAGCAGCGATCGCAGGAGCCACCACAGGTGTTATGCTGGCAGTCACACTGCAGCCTGCGGGGACAGAACGGGGCACAGACAGAGTTAGGGCCATGACAGGGACGAGTGGGATGGGAAGCTGCTGTGTGACCCTGCTGTGCATCACTGATCTGGTAACGTGAACGAGTGGTATTTGCTAATCTGAATATTCTGGAAAAGAGGCTTCTAAGGCTTTTTTTTCCAACTTTTTAATTGATTTTTTTTCTGAGCCAAACACCAAACTTTGCTATTCCAGCTCCATTCTCTCCCTTTCTTCTCCTCCACCATAATTCCTTTTTTTTCTTCATAGGGAGACAAGGGTAAGAGAAAAATCGGTGTGCCACTGCCTAGACAGCTCTGCAGAGAATAAAATGTGAAATGGTTGGAGATGGCAGTGATAGAAACCTGAGCTGAGGCAGATTACCTGAGAGAGTGTAGTGTAATGCAGGGACAGCATGAAAGGACAAAATGATAGCCCAGAGCTGGAGAGGGATGGGGCTACACAGTTGCTATCTGCTCCTCCAGGTACAATACCTGCGCTGCAGGGAGGAGGGCGTGAAATTTGAATTCAGCATTTTAATAGACGCTGGCCCACGTTCCCTGTGCAGTGCACCTCCTGCTCTCCAGGCAGGGCTGGGTAAACAGGCGGCTCCGGAGGCGCCAGGCAAGGAATCTTGACAGGCACCCGATGGATCTCGTCCCTGCCCGACCGCAACGGTGATTCATTAACGTCGGTGACATCATCCCCAAAACCTCCACTTAGCACAAGGCGATTCCCATCCAACACAAACGCTTTCTGTTGTATTAGACTTATGGATAATACAGCATGTTCCAGCTTTTATCTGTGCAATTACTCATTTCCCCTCAGGGCCAGCCTGCCACTCCCATCTCTCCCTCCTCTGATGCTTTTCCATTCAAAAGCAGTGTGTTTAAAAATAAATGTAATTTTTTAAAAACGTTAGGAACAAAAGGGGCTGTCATTCAGGGTGAAGTGCAGGAGTGCAAACACTCTGCAGTGAGCTGAGTGCCAATTTCCACCTACACGGAAAGATGTGGGACCTGCAAGTCTATGCAGAGTGAATTGCCAGATAGAGGCAGCAGCACTGGACTAGTGACCTCATTATACTAAAATATGGGACGATCTGAAAGTTTGGGGGAACGCAAGCAGGATCCACACTCCATGTTTGCTTCAGGCAGAGGGGCTGAGAGGCAGGAGGTGCCACTGCTGCTCTCCTGTTGCAGATGCCATGGGACACGTGGCCACAGTCAGTTCTCTCAGCACTTGTCATGCCCCGTCCCTGCCCACATTCACAGGCTGGGCTGTAGCTGGCAGAGTCCAGGCATGAAACTGAACCCCTGGCTAGAGCTTAAGCGGCAGGAAACTGTCCTGAAATATTCACTAGGAACTTTGTTCTCCAAGCGTTTTGCAGACCCAAAGGGGAGTCTCAATGAGAGTCAAACCTTGGCTGTGTCTCTGGAAGGCAACCACCCACAGACCTCTCACCTGGCTGACTACCACTCAGCACTTTCAAGGAAACAGAATTTCTATAGTTTCTTTTTTATCATTTATTGTATCTTTATGGCAGCAGCTGGGGATCAAGATTAAGATCCATATACATACATGTGGAGAAAGATGGTCAATGAGTCAGGGAACTTATAAACCTGCAGAGCAGTGTTAATCTCCCTGACTGGAGGACGTGGCTCCAGCCAAACACCCCAGGCTCCTTCATGTTCAAGATGTTTGAAAAGTACTGGTTCAGTTCCCAGAACGCAAAAAGATGGCACTGCATGAGTAAGGATGCTCATTTCAGATGGAGAAGGAGGTATTTATTTAGTCTCTGCTGTTCAGAGTTTGCAATGACCTCTCAGAGAGCTCATCTATCACTGCTTTACTGCACCTTGTGCCGAGTCCATGCTGCTAATGAATTACGGACAAATGTGCATAAACCACAATATTTACATGTTCCACTGATTGAGTATACACAAGGAAGAAGAGGGAGCGGCTGTGTTCACATAGCACATATTTCCTGGTCATCCTGCCGTAAGAAATGAAACCGCAGTCTTCCCGCTGGAACTGATGCTCAATAGCAGAGACTAAACAGTTTCCAGAGAGCAGCTGTGGCAAAACTGAGAGCAGCACACAAAAACTACAGCATCTGGATTTGGCTGGGACATCTGAGGAGTACAATCAAGAAAAAAAAAGCCCCTTCCTCTGTTTCTGACTGTACAGAGAAAAAAACACCTGCAAAAAGAGACTGACAGATGGCACAAATCTACCAGCACACATGGTGCTTTCCATTCCAAACGGGAAAGGGGAAGCTGGAGTTCAGGATCCAGCAGTGGGAAAGCATCCTTCATCTGTGGATGTGCTTCTGACCAGCCAGGCTGCTGCTGGGCTTGCTGGCTATCTTCAGCATCAGGCACAGAGGCAGCAGCTGGACTCTGGCTGCGTCCCCTCTTCCTTGTGGCATCTGGGACAGGACAGTGAAGCCACGGGAGCAGTTGCTCTTCTCAGACAGATAGAGAACCCTTGCAGGGTTCTCCTGAGCTCACTCAGCCTGTTAACACATGATTCCTGTCTGGGCTCTCCAAGCCAGGTTCCTGGTGATCTTTATCTTACTGCTCCCAGGGTTTGCCAGGAGAAAGGGTTGTGCCTCACCCTGCTCGTGCTCACTTTTAACCAGGAGAACATTCCTTCCCTCTGCTTCATTCAGCCCATTCCAACTTGGGGCTAAGAGAGAAAGCTGTGAGAAGTGCAGAGAGCCTCGAGAAGGCTATACCTGCCCACGGGTCCCTGCACATACACAGGGCCCAGATGTGCTGCCAGACCAACGCAGATGGATGTGCAGCCTCTGTAGCTTGGCACTTCACACAAACCTTCCAAAGTTGCACGAATATGATCATTTATGGCCAGGAAGTCAGCTCGTGGACATGCTTCATCACGTCCTGCAGTCTTTGCCAAGATTTCTAGCTCACCTCACCTCTATCCAAGTGCTCATCCTGTCTTTCTGAGCAACGGGCACACGAAACATGGGGATGTGCAGAAGAGAGAAGCTAAAATGAGCAACAGAGACCACCCCAACAGGCTGAGATTGTGGGATTTTTAACAGGGCCAGGCCAATCCACATCCCTCTATTTGCATCTCCTTGCCCTGTTTGCTGCCCCACGTCAGCATCTGAAGAGGCAGGACATGTGCAGAGGGCACACCACACAGACTGCTGAAGACATGACAAGTTTGAGGTAGCTGGGCTTGTGTCTTGAGAGGACAGTGTGTCTGAGCCCCAGCTGATGTGGCATTACAGATATCCCCAAGCTGGCTCTGTGCTGTGTCAGGGCAGCAGGGCTGGGATTCTGCCCAGCAGCACCCACTTTAATGGGAATGCTGAACACAGCTGCTCCCAGAGCCTGGGGAGCAGCAGCATTTCACCCATTAGTACTTTTCTCAACTGAAAGTATCAAATTTCTGCTGACTTGCTCCTGGGCTCACTGAAGGGTACAGCAATGCCATGAGAAGATCTATTTATCCAGCACCTTTTCCTGCTGTATCCCAAAGGACTCACAGCTGTTATGTGCTGACTGTACAAAGCACCCAAGCAGGAAATGTTTTCTCCCTCAGGCCAGAGTGATCTGCTCTGGGTGACACACAACAGCTGCTCACCAACATGTGCTGCAACATCACACAACAGGCTGTGGCCAAGAGCAAAGATGCCAAATGCATCCAAAAGAGAGTGGAGGAGAGGAATTTCAGGAGACAGAGACGCATGCAAAAGTGGCATTCAACAAGGATTTCTAACATTATCTGTCCTTGCTCAATTTTCTCTCCCTTCTTGGAGAGCCCCAAGCCATCAAAACATTCAGGACCAAGAAACTTCCATGTTAAAGAATCACTTGTCCCCATGAAGCCTTTTGCCCCAGCACACAGGTGTACTATGCATCCAGCAACACCAATGTCTAAAAAATAAGAAACTGCACATTCAAGTATCTATGAACTTCCTTTTGTCAGAGAGTTTGACACATTAAGGCAGGCTTGCTTACCAATACATCTTTGTTTTAATACTTAACAGCTTTAACCTTGGCTGGGACTCACTGGAATTTTATTTCAGACGATCCAAAAGCTCTACATGATCCCGATGAGAAAGAAATACAAGCTCCCCTCATCCAGCTGAATCTACCCATCCCTTTCATAAAGGCAACATTCAAGCTGCAAACAGATGGCTAAAAGCAGCATTTCCATGGTCTGAAGCAGCTCTTTGGCATTCCATGTCGCCAAGGCAGAGGGGAAGTCCCATAAGCCAAAATGTAACTTTTTCGCATGCTCTTTTTCTTTTGCAAAGGCTTGTTCAGATATGTGCATAACCACTCTGTGGTTCTTGTCAGTAGAAATGGGCAGCAGTCTCTGGTTTCATGGGAGAACATCTATTTATTGAGAGCATTGTCCCAATGCTTAAGAAGCCATGTGGGAAGCGAGAGACTTCTCTGTACAAGTTCAGAAACGATGCCTGGACTTTGATGGGAAACCTCCCTATTGCACATCAGTATCCCACTTTCTCTTTCTCACACTCTGCTCCAATGGGATGGCAAAGTTGTGGACAGGGAAGCTCAACCAGGGAGCTGATTTGGCTGAAAATAGCCTGACAAACTGTGTAATTTTTGCTACTTTGTCTGGAGCAGTTTCTGCTCCTTTCTCAGGGCAGAGCCACAAACAGCAGTGATGGCACCGCTACTAGCTCAGGACAGGACACAAGTAACACTGCTATCTTTCATTCTTAGAACAGTAATTCAAACACTCTCACACAGAACTGGGATTTTGCAAAAGGTACCTGTAAGGGTCGTTGGGGTCTTTGGCATCGCAGACGTCTGCGTGGCCGTGGCAGACACAGCGCCCTCCGATGCTGATATCCTTGATGCTGTAGTAATACTGGAGAGCACAAGAAAACTCGGTCATTACTATCCTTACAAATCAGATTCAAAACTGTTCTACTCGGGATTCGGAAGGACTTTATCCAGTAAAATCACATGTTGGGATATTTCCCTTACAGTGACACTGCAGGCTGAAGTGTCTGCCTGTGGTAAGATCCCCCACCTCTAACAGAGCCCATTAGCTACGAGTGGGGGGCTCCCAGCACAGCCACACGTGACACCAAGAGGTATTTCCCAGTTTTACATTGTTGGTGTCTTCCCAAGCAGCCTCCAGCTCCAGCCACAGCAGCATCTGCTGCAGACACAGTCAGCTTAGGGATGGCAAAACAGAGAGAAAATCCCCACAGGCACCACCCAGGGATGTGCTCTACCCAGAGGTGGTTTGCACAGCCCTTAAACAGTTCCACCTCACCAGCAAGAGGTATCAAGGCCTGCCTTACCCTCCTTGTCACCGTAGGGTCCCTCAGAGCTTTGCCCATCAGGTGCCCCAGCAGAGTGTTGGTCTGCAGGAAGCGCAGTCTGATGTTGGTGGCTTTCGTGAAATTCCGCAGGAGAGGAGAGTAGGAGAAGTTCATGGCTCCTGGGCGCCCGTTCACCAGAGAGACAACAATCTGAGGGAGAGGAGGGAAAAGTCTGGGTTGGATTGGGCATTGAGCAACCTGCTCAAAACTCTGGAAGGTGTATCTGCTCACAGTAGCAGGTTGGAACTGGGTGGTCATTAAGGTCCCTTCCAACCCAAATCATTCTGGGAGGAAAATAATCTCTCCCTCAGCTGAACCCAGCAATCTAGATGACTGAATCCCTGTGAGTCTCATTCGGTTTAACTGAATATTTTAAGTGGTATCTGAGAATCAAGAGGGAGCCAATTAATAGGAGCACCAACAGTCACTGAGTAACCCTGGAAAGTCCAGGGGATGAAAACAGGCAACTGCTCACCTCCCCATTTTCCAAAGGCACGATCCGGGAGTATTCAGTGCTGCAGATGGCATGGTCATCCCTGGTGATACGGTCCACGGTGTGCTGGCCAAACTTCTCAATGCAGTCCCTCTTGGAAGCTGTTCATCAACCAGAGATGAGAGCAGCAAGAGAAAGGGAACAATTCCCAGCCCTCTGTGGATTTTCCCACGCTGACCACAGGAGAGATGGGGGTATGATCTCTGTTAAGCATTTACCACACAGAGATTGCTCTGTGTCATTAACTCTGTCACAGCTAAATACATGTCCTCCACTAAGGGAGGGCATCACTCTAACAGTAACAGGCAGAAAATCCCCCCAGTCACCTCCCTGCAGTAAATGAGGAACATCAGGGTAGCCTCTGTATCTACTGCCACCACCTGCAGAGAAACCCAGCCCTTAATTTTGGCATTAAGCTCGTATTTTAACCAAACTGAGATCTAACTCTCAATCTGTTGCCTTGCTGGCAGCGGATTTGCTATGCTGCTTCCATTGAACTGCAGAAGGGCCCTGTGCTGCCAGGGCTCTGCTCCTGATGTAGGAGCTGCACCATCATTTCATGTGGCTCCCAAACTTCCTGGGTCAGCCCTGAAGCCAGCACAGAACCCACAGTAGGAGCAATCACAAGCCAAAGCCACCGCAGGGGACATCTCCCACCAGGCAGGGAGGACACAAAGGTGAGGGGAGGGGACCTGCAGTATTTGGGAGAGGCAGAGCAATGGCTGCAGGAAGTCTTCTCCTCACACCTTACTCTGAACTCTTCTCTTAAACCAATGCTACAACCCAGAAATGCCAAAGCCACCAAGAATCATCTCTTGGGGACAGCAAATGAGGGTTTCTGCCACTAAGTGGCAATGCAAGGCTGGCTAAAGTCAGGGACAGGCATCACAAGGCAACCACTCTGCTGGCTTTGTGACCTGATTTGGGGACACTGAATGACAAGACACTCCTTGCAGCTACAGGAATGGCCTGACTTCCCTGAATAAGTGCTCCTGCAAGTCCAGCACCCTCGTCCCCGGGATGTGTGACATCCCTGGGCTGGCTATCTACTGCCACCACCTGCTGGGGCAGTTCAGGGCCTGCTGGTGCAGGGTGGTGAGCACATCTACCCATGCAAAAACCTACACAGTGCTACTCTCAAGGACTGTTCCCCCAGGAAGAGCCTGGACAAAGGCTGCTGCTCCTTCCCACTCCCTTTTCACCTGTGCCAGGAGCTCACAGCAGAGCGTGCTGAAGTGTGTGTCACTGCAGTGCTCCTGAGGGTGTTTCCATGGGGAGAAAAAGGAAGAAAAGGCAGCCAACAGAACCTCCTGTTCCTGCCAGAGCTGCTCAGCTCACACAGGAAGCTGAAGGGGAAACGTTAACCCAGTTCACGGGAATAATCCTCCAAACTCTGTCTCAGTGTGCCTCCAGAAGGCAGGTCCCTCGCTCCATGTGCTGCATGGGTAGGCTGAGCCAGGCAGAAGGAACAGCAGAGGGGGAGCAGAGGATTTCTCCCTCCCTGTCTTCACCTCTGGCTTGCACCCACCCACACCTTGTCTCCAGAACGTGGCCTTGCTCCAGGAAACACTGTTTTGGCAAAAGCAAGAGCTCAGTTGCATCCACAGGAAGATGTGGAAACATTTAACATCAGGTCTCTGGCCGCTAAGGTTTGCTTCACCAGGTGCTTTTTAAAAGGCAATTTATTTTTAAAGCCCCAGGCGAGGAACCTGTCACCACTGGCTGAAGATGATTGATTTCCACTGCACTGCCACGGCTGCACGGAGACAGGATGCTCAGCCCAAGGAGCTACTCAGGAAAACCAAAGAACTCCTCCAGTTATTGCAAAATCCGCACAACCATGTGAGCCAGAAGCTGGGCATTCTGAGCTAAAACAGAGCAACCCATTGGCCTTCAACCCCAACTGTGCTTTAAGGAAAAAAACAAGGACAGAGCCTCACCCAGCAGTCTCTTCTCCCTCCTCTCCCACAGAGTTAAGCCCAAAAACACCTCGGTACCTCCCAGGACGAGCAGCTCGAGGGGCAGCACTGAGCCAGGTGGACAGTGCCACAGTGTCACCCCTGGCAAGAAGAAACCCTGCATTTCTGCCATCTGCTTTTAACCCTGGTACTGACCCGGCAGTGTTTTTATTAGACTACCTACAGAATTCCCTGTGATAAAAATAAGCCTCTGCAGAGGACTTCTTGTGCTAGCAAATCTGGCAGGTTTGGGAGCAGCCACCTCTTTATTTCCATGGGAATTTTCCACTGGGCTGTGTCACTGAATGTCACTTCTCCAGGGGAGTGGTAACAGGACCTGACTTTTTGAGAGGGGACTCCAGATGTTGCAGCCCTGCCACTACCCACAGGAACAAGCCAGCGGGGCAAGAGCTCCCCATGCAGCTCCAGACCATGCAGGAACACGACTGTAATGGGCCCCAAGAGAGGCTTCAGAGCTGGCAGAGAAATTCTCAGAGAAGACAGAAAAAAGCAAAGCAGGAATTTGACAGCAGTAATTCCCTACTAGCACACAGCAGAGAGAAAAACATCCGCCCTGCAGAGCGGCTACCACACTAAGGCAACACAGCAGTAACATGTCTGCAGCTCTTTCTTGCACAAGAAGAGGCCAGAAACCCAAAGCACAGCCTGTCAGGTAAGCCAGAAATATGAGCCTTCAGGGACAGCCCAGGGCAAGGCCTCTGAGTGCTCCCAGGTCCTTTCTTGCCGGGTTTTAAGCTCTGGCTGTAGATCTTAACTCACATCTTCTCCCAATTACTGTGGCTGCTTCTGGGAGGAGCTGGTGATTAACAAGTTCCTCAGCATCTGGCTACCCCCCAGACCCTCTGGGAGAAGAGCTTTGTAGAACCAGCCGTTTCTTAAGGTTTTAATCAGAGAATGGGGAAGCCAAATGCACAGAGCGGATCTCCTCTCCAGCCAGCTGTCTCTGATCCCACCTTGCACAGCAGCAGGACAGTGGTTCCCTACCCTGCACAGGCTGGATACTGAGCTTATCCAGTACTGATAAGCACAAGGGAATGTCTTCTGCATCCAGAGCTTTCTGTGACAGCAGACGCTTGGAAGTGAGCTGCTGCTTGGCTTCTGGAGGAGCTGAAATACAGTCTGGGATGGTACAGAGCAGAGAGGCAGAAAGAGGAGGGCAGGGAGGAGATGATAAGAAATCTCACATTCAGACCTAGCTCAACAACACCCAACTGCAGACACTGGTGCCACAGGACACATCCCCACACATTTCATGACAGTATTTTAAAAAAAACACAAAGTACCAGAGAGCAAAGTAGTTCTCCTGTCCTGAGAAGCATTTAACCTCCAACTCTTGCAGCCTTACTGGGAGGATGAAACACAAGATATGGGCTGTAATGACACAGGAACAGCTCCAAACCCAGCCTTGTATTTGCACAGAGTCATCTTCACCCTGCCCTCAGCACCTGGCACTAAACTGCAGCCCCCTGTCATACTCACAGGCAAAATACTGCCAGGGCTCGTAGGTGAGGCCAAAATCAGTCGATCGCTCCAGCACCCAGAGGTCAGGACGAGGGGAATTGGCAAACTTGATCAGAACATATGCAACGTGGAAGAGCTGAAAGAAAGAAACACAGAGTTAGGTGACTACTTGAGGCATCCTGAAAAGCAGGGAGAACTTTGTGGGATCCAAGTGGAATAAGTGAGCTGGCACTTTGCAGCTCCTGCTGCTCACAAGCAGCCTGTGGAGCAAAATCCTCCGTACCTGAAGGGATGGTGATACCACACAGCTGCTGCAGAGAGCCAGATTAGAGAGCTCAGCTCCTACTGAATACAAACAAAGCTCAGACTTTGTGGCTACAAGCTGTACTCAGGTTGTGCTGGGAGACACCTCAGGCTTAGCCAGAGCAGGCTGCACTACAAACCAGCTGCAGTGCCGCCCTGGGGACCTGGCTTTTGGGCTGTTCTTGGGGTGAAACAGGTGACACACCAGCCTGCCAGCCAGGGAGCATCCTGTACCTTGCAGACAGTATCACAAAATCCTTCTTTCAGTTTTTTTTTAAGGCATTCCATACACCAGCCCTGCTTCGCCAACACAACCTGTGTTTTGAAGCCTGTTCCAGAAAAACCCCAGCACAGCTCCTCTTCCCCAGGTGCCACATGAAGGGGAGAGCAGGAGCTGCAGCACAGCTCCAACGCTGGGCTGCTCCCATTTGTCTGGACACTGACGTGTGCACACACTCCTGCCAAGTGTAAAATAAACGTATTCTTTAAAGAGCTACAATGTCAATGCTAGAGAGAAACAAAAGCCCCAGCAGAATTTCCCTTCCCTGGCTGGCACAGGCTCGCTCCAAGAATCCCCACTCCATCATCCTGTCACAAAGTGATATTTAAAGGCAAATAAAGTTCTCTTATCTGAGAAAATTCCTAACGTCAAAAACAACCCAAAAGGGAGTTTAGTGCTTGAAAGGCAGAGATTTATAGCTCAGGAGTCCTTCCTCATGCAGAGCTGGGGCTGTACGAGCACACACCCCTCCTAAAGAGTGATGGCTATGCAGAGGGACATTTCTGCAGGAGGAGAAGGACGGCTCTGCGCCCATCTCAGCCATGCAGGAGGGCCAGAACAGCAGCCAGCACCTCAGCCTGCCCTGGCCGCACACATCGCTGAGCCAGAGGACGAATATTCATAATAACGTGCCTCCAAAATAGCCCTGATCATCCACAGATTGGGCAAGTAAAGGGCAGAAGAAACAAGAAGGGGTTATTTAAATCTACCAGGCCATCTATAAAGCACAGATCTTGTTGGGGACAGGCAGGCAAGGGGTCCAAGTGCTGGTGTGCAGATATGGACAAGGGGATGTGGGAAGCCCTGAAGACTGGCACCAGCTCAATCCCTCGCCCTCAGCAGGACATTCAGGCAAAAACCTCCTCAGGACACTGCCAAACTCTCCTCTGGGGCAGCCTCTCCTCCACTTACTGGGGGATTGGTCTGGTTCCCACTGCAGGCTGGTGGCACCTGAAACCACAGCTGGATGTAGGCTAAGGGGGCTTGAGAGAGATGCTCAGGGAGGAGTGAAGCAGATCCAGCTGGGAAATCCACATGACCATCAAGCACAGCAGGGCAGAGGCTGCTCTCCAGCTGGGAATGGGCAGAGGGATTTGTCACCCCTCTCAGGGTTTGCACTAGTTAGGACTGGCGCCATCCAGGAAGAAAAAACCAAAGAGGTCACCCAGCTCACTTCCCTGCTGCCAAAAGACCTTCAAGCCCAATCAAGGGGGAAACAGGCATCCTTTTCAAAAACTGAGGGAAAACAGACATCAGTGCTGCCCTAGTTCCCCTCTGCAACATGCATGTTGTCAAGGCAGACAAGACTGAGCTTTTTTGGAGGAGCAGCATTTTCTGCCTGCTCTCCCTCTCAGCAGAGCTGTTATTTGATAGCGAAGCCCAAGAGGCTTCAGCTCAGGCAGCTGCTTTCTCTGCAGGACCAGTTCTCACAGCTCAACATCTGCCTCTTGGCATGGGAACAGAGCTGAACACCAGCCTGTGAAGTTACACCTTCCCTGCCCTCTAAACCCTCCTCCAGCTTCATTCTGCAGGGGATAAATTAATGCTCCTGCTGGAATCCAGCACTGCCTTTAGCGGGACAAAATTCCCTGTGGCTCCAGATTACCTGTACGTGTTCTGGCCTCAGGGGATTCTCTCATGGGATTCTCTGCTCTGAACGAACAGCAACCACAAACACAAATTTGGAAATGTGAGGTGCATTCCTCTCTTCTGCTTTCTTTTTGCAAAGCCAGGAGGAAGTTTGCTGCCAGTAAATCCCATGAAATTTCTAGGGGGTCCTCCTCATTGTTCAGCTTTATGCTGTAAAAAAGTGTTCCTAATTAAATGTCCTTGAGTCCAACTTCTCACGAAGTGAAAACAACAGTCAGAAAAAGAATTCAGTGCTGCTGGTTGCAAGCTCTGGTGTAAATGCCCCTGGGACAGGGAGGGGCAGGGTCGGGCAGCCGCAGGCTCCTGACCCCTCTGAGCCCTCTTCAGCTAAAAGAAGGCGGCAAAGATGGTTTCAGTGCATTTTGAGTCATGAAAGACACACACACACACACTGGGCACAACTGTGGCCATGCTTGCTGGGAATCCTCTGGAAGGCCAGTGCCAGCCCCACTGGCAGGGTGAGATGTCCCAGACCAGGGCTACCACCCCTTTTCTCTTTTATTGCTGCTTTTCTCAGGAAAGCCCAAGCACCTCTGGGTTCTTATTGGATATGCCTGGATCAGCTGCAGTACCTCAGCTGAAGCCCGGGGCAGATATCTGCTCTCAAAGCCAAATGCAATTCCTCTCTCCGTACCCAAATCCATCTGTAAGCGCTGCTGTGTGCTGTTACTGATGCTGTTTTATTCCAGTCGTGACCGCAATTTTGGGACACAAAGAAACCAGCCAACACTGCAGAACCACTCCCCTCCAGCATGCAAGGGTCATTCCTAATGGAGCACAGAAAATATTCAGGAGTCTGTGACCATAGTGACCTCAAACCTGGAACAAGAGCCATGTCCTGGTATTCAGGGGGATTTTTGTCCAGTCTGGCGAGTCCCCTGCCTCTCCATCCAACATCCTTATCTCACAGAGTATCAGAGCCTGGCCGGAACAAATAACAGCAAATTGCCTGTTTCCAGTGCATCTGCTGAGAAAACTCAGATGCAAAGATGGAGCAGTAGCTCTAAAAATAGATTTTTTTGGCAGAAAAAGCAGACTTTTCATTCCATGTTTAGTGCCAGTAAAGTTCTGCCCAACCAATATTGCAAGAGAAATGGTTGGGCTTTTTTTCCAAAGCCTTTATTTAGCTCCTATTATCAGTCAGATGAATAAAACCCTCTACACTCCCAGCCACTTAAGACATTTTTTCCCTTCTTCATGGAGAAAAGAGGTGAAACA
Source organism: Vireo altiloquus (assembly GCA_013396875.1). NCBI lineage: Eukaryota > Metazoa > Chordata > Aves > Passeriformes > Vireonidae > Vireo > Vireo altiloquus. Next base: position 47,023 of record VZRF01006729.1, on the reverse strand, counting down.
CCAGACTTGATGCACACACTTGTCTCAAGGCAGGCACATCCCTTGCTTTCCCTACCTCTGAAAACATGCCAAGTACAATTCAACCTTTGACCAGCCGCTGGGATTTCATAAAAAGACCTTCCAGCCAGGAAATTCTGACACTACTTTAATTAGCAATGAGATTTCTTTGAAAATAGTAACATCCCTACATGTAGTTGATGTTGCTGTCAGTGGTTTTGAAGCAAGTTTCCTTAGTAACAATCACTTGCAGCTGCCCCAGTGCCTGGAAGGATGGAGCAAGTGCTGGAGCCAGGAGAGGAAGATGGAGATGAGAGCATTTCCTCCGTGTCCCACACTCCATCCCTTTCTGTCTTTAGATGGTGGGCAGCTTCATTCAGCACCAAAATCCCATGGGAATATAATTCTGATTACTGCCCAATGTGACAGTACAAAGACTTGAAGAGTAAAATCGGATTCCAGAGAGTCAAGAAAAACTCAGCTGCTTTTGGAGCAGCATGCTCTCTGTCCATATGTTCATCCATCCTTCTGTCTGAGCAGCACATGATGGCAAACTCACATATTTCTTCTTCATTCCTTCATTCAAAACAATGACTTCAGTTTTCCAGCTCTGGGAGATGGGAAGAAGACAACAAACTGGACCAGGTTTGTATCCTGTGTTGCCTTGGTGAGGGAGCTTTGGGGAAGCCTCCAGGATACTTCAAGGCACCACAAAGCCACACAGAAACATTCAATAACCAAAATAAATCTTCACATTCTTGTAATATTGACAATTATGTTGTCACCAACAGCAAGAGAAGCACTTTTTGGCTCTCTGATTAAAAGGTTTGAGCAGGCTGTGCTGGCTGGAGCTACACCCAGCTCTGCTCCCTGATCCCCCCGGAGGAGTTTATACCACTTGCTCATTTTCCACAGGACAGACCTATTACCTTTGGCGTTGACTTATGAAAATAGCACCATGAAAGAACAAAGCAGTTGATCTCTCCCTCACCACTGCTCCATGCCCCCGTGGAGCTGTGTGTGGATAGCATTGCCAGCACTGCTCATTCCCACTTGGCATTCCCTGGAAGGATCGGATGGACCTGCCAAGCAGGCGCAGCTCAACGCCAGTGCATGGGCAATAAATCCCACTGTTAAAGGGCACATGAGGCCTCCTGGATACGCACAGCAAAAGGCTTCAAGACACCTTCAGCAGGCACCTGCAGCGTTTTGGGGTGTTCTGCACCCCAGTCTGGGTCACTGCACAGCAGCTCCAGACATCTGCAAAACCTAGAAGCAGGGGAAGCAGAAAAAGAGCCACTATAGAAAGTGTCAAAGAATGTAAATTATTTTTCCCCAGTTTCAATAATCAAATTCTTTTTCTCCCTCCCAAGCCCATCCATCCCCCAGGTAGTGCCTGGTCCATCACTGCAGCCACAAGCTCACCTGGAAAACGTGGAGATTGGTCAGAGACTGGATGGGGTTATCAATCCACAGTGCCAGTGAAAAACAGCTCTCTGGAAGCACAGGTCACCTCTGTCCTCAAGCCATGCAAGTGTCTGCTCAGCTGCCAGGAGTCAGCCTTGGAAACGCTTGGCAGCGCTGGCTCCACATCAGTGGCAGCAGCTAAAGCTAATAAGGTGCCTTTTTGTGCACCTTTTATCCCCGCAAACAAACATGCAGGAGGTGGAAAAGCCTTGGAAAGGCAGAGAGCTTCTGACTCACTTTGAACTTCTCTAGGTCAGTGATCTGCCCCTTTTGTATCCTTTGCCTGTAATCATTTATTCTCATGGAAGCAGTGAATTTACTCATTAACAACTGACTGTCTCCCTGCTGAGCTTCTGCTGTCATACAGCAGATTTATTTCTCTCCAGCCCACCCATCAGAATCCTTTAATAAAATCTCTCACATTTAGTGCGTGCCTACTTTTTATTTTCAATAACACAAGAACTACTTCAACCCTTCCAGGCAGCAAACAAAGGTGCTTCCCCTCCAAGTGGGCATGGCTTTTTATCCAGCCATTTTTTATAAAATACTCAAGTGCCTGAGAGCAAACAAACCCCACATAAAAAGCACGAAAGTCAGTGTTTGAAAGAGGGGTGTGCACTGAAATATGCTTTGCCCCCATTTTGCTCTTTTCCTCACAGCAACTCCTGGCTTGTTCTTGTACGTCTGTGTCTCAGCCTCTCACTCCTAAAAATGTTTTCCCAAGTCGTTCATGGAGAATTACAGGGTTCTGAATGAGAAGGTTTCCTGTGCTTGCATCTCAAGATTTTGACAGCCATGCTTTAGAAACAACCACCCCTTCAGCACAGGGAGAGGACAGAGGTGCAAAGTGGCAGCTGTGAAACACCTCAGTAGGCCTGGGGACAGAGGTGAGCATTAACACTTAATTTTGCACTAGTCTGTTTTCAAATTTTCCTGTCACAGTTCTGGAGTTTTATTGACAGAGAACAAAGAAAACACTCTCCAGGAAACCACAGATTCAGAGCTGCCAGCCAGCATGAAACCTGCTCAGTGTCATAACAAGCAGCAGCAGCAACCCAACGCTCTACGATGTTTTTTTCTAAACAGTGCCTGTTCCCTTCCTAAGCAGCTTGGCTTAGGTGAACAGCTGATGGAGCATTTTCCACAAAGGACTTTTTCTTTAAACACCACTTCTGAGAAGGATTTGGCTCGTCCACCGATTTCACACACAGCACTGCTTTATCTTCACAGCATCCTCCTGCGCGAGTTGTCCTTCCCCTGCCAGTGCCACACACCCTCCTGCCAAAAATCCTTGGGGGACTAAATCTGCAGCACTTGGCACTCGGCAGGGCAGAGCAGTGCCATCACTTGTGGCCTGCACAGTGCTGAACTGAAGATTTGGACAGCCAGGTTTTAGAAATGACCTCCAACAGGGCAGCAGCAAGAGCCTGATTCGCAGCAGGTTCAGACAGCTGGCACTAAGGAGAGGCACGGAGGAACATCCTGATAAATCCCTGCCTACCTGGAGCTGCAAACAGCAAATGCCACACAGCTACAGGTGCAGCGTTCAGGGACGCTGGCACACCAACCTGTGGATGGTCAAACACAAGCCTGTGCTTAAACTCCAGCAAGTGGGAGCCCTTCTGAACTCAGACCAGCCCTTGGTGCGTGCCCAAGAGCCACCTGAAGGTCACTGCAGCCAGACTCGGGCAACCACAGGCACCATGGCAGAGCAAAACCGGTCAGGACGGAGCGGGATGGCTGGAATTCCTCGGGATGAGGCTTCAGTCACTTACAGAGAAGGACTTTGCCCACACCAGCCTCTCACTGTGGAGCAGGAGATTCCCTGCACTTGACTGAGATGGCCTTTGCAACTTTCTAGGCTGCTGGGCAAAGTGATAAGTAACCCATTAAAGACAAGACTTAAATATTTGTCTTTTAGCCCAAACTTGATCTATCACACCCTCAGGGAACGGCTAAGTGGACTCTCCTGTGCTTGGGCACCCCATAAAGGGGTACAAGCATTGATCTGCAAGGCCAGCCCAGCCCAGGAGCTGAATGAGGGCAGAGTGTGAAGAGGATCAGATGCCCCCCACCACAAGTAATCCTACCCTCCCCAGTTGCTTTAATCCTCCTGCAAACACCATCAGAAACCCAGTACAGAGATGGCTGTAAAGAGGTCCTAAAAGCTTCCTGGTGCTGCAGAGATAAGACACTGTAACTACATTCAGGATTTCATATTCTCACACTATTTACCTTGAGGTGTCAATTTTCCTTGATGGTTAAAAGCTTCTAGGAAGCTTCTGGGAATGCTCAGAGGTTTTTTTAGGAGTGGTGTGTTCTGGGAAAATATGTGCATCAATAATTAGCTGGCAGAATTAGTGGCAGTTCAGACCAGGGTCTTCCTCCCAGTACAATACAGTATTACATGAGAAGTAGGACAAGGAAAAAAGTGACTCAAAGGTAAAAAAACCTCTTTTACAGAGACACAAAGTGTCCTGATGGCCCCCACTGTGAAGAACCGTTTGCTTGGGCCATGCTGTCCGATGTGCAGAAGTGAGAAAGCCAAAGTTCCTGCAAGCAGCTTCATGCAGACAGGTGAGCAACAGGCAGGTGTCCCAGAAGACTCAGTATTCTAGAGGAATTTAACTAGAAGTCACTCAAATGCAGGCAGCTAAATAAATCCAGCCACCTACTTAATGAGAGAGAAAAAACCCACACAGTTCTCAAGGCTGATTTTCAATGGGCCTCGGGTCCACTGTCTTAATTCCCCTCCCTTAAATTAACAGGAGTTTGAGACTAACTTTGGCAAAACAAAAACTACAACTCTTGTAATCCCAGAACACACAGAAAAAAAAAGTGCTTTCCTATAAATAGAAAAAGCAGGGAATTCCAGCTTGCTAATACTGACTGGTGTGCTTGCAGCCTAAATCTGAAATTGCTAAGAAAAAGCCTGACTTGAGGGATGTCATCTGACTGCAGTCATTTGAGACTGTGAGAAGCAGCGTTTCTTCAGGGAGCTGTCACTCCACACACAGGGAAAGAAGGGTTTTTTGTAACTAATGGGAAACAACTGACTCAGTTTTTAATGCCAGAGAGACTCTGAAAGGAAATTAAAAAAATCTTCTTGGAGCGCCTCATTCTGCCATGGCAAGTTTTAGACAAGCAGCAGCACATCTCTGTCCTGGAAGGAGATGACCAGTCCCTGTGCCCAGGATGAAGGGCTCAGTGCCTCACAGTGAGCTCCAGCATGACACTGATGTGCAAATGAACCTTTTAAGTCCATCTAGGTCATCCTCCATGCCCCTGTTCACATGGGTAACATTCCTCAAGAGCAGCTGATCCCAATGCTGCCTTTGCTCGGGGAACAATCACACACCTGTATTTCAAGGACATCAGCTGGGTGCTTTGTGAAGAAGACTGGAACAACAGACAGGAGACATGAAGGAGAGGATGGCACTGCCACAGCCTCTCCCCAGGTGGCTAAAAAACCCCTGATCTATCCATTAATTCGTGGGGAGAAGGTCCAGCTTCAGAGAAAAACCTGTCCCTCTTCTCTTCACCAGTGACTGGGCATTGCTGCACAGTGAGCAGAGCTGGGAGGAGAGCCCAGTTCAGACCCTTCCCACGGCCAGGCTGCCCCAGCAGCTGCAGGTATTGTCTGCAAGGCCTCCCTGGGCATCTGCTGCTGCAACAGAGAGAGAATGGGCTCCAAGTCAAGAGCTGTAATACTTTTAGTAACGACAGCCCTGCCTGGTGTACCTCCTGTTTTATCAACATGCCGTCTAACAGGGTAGAAACTATGACCTTGAGCACATTAAAAAAAATTCCATTAAAAGTCTGTGTTCATTCCTCTACCTGCCAATGACATCACCACCGTGAGAGGATTGCACCAAGAGTTCCATCAGTCACTGCTGCTCATCTTTCTCATTTCCTCGGAGAATAATTTAACAGCTCTGGGTAGATTTGGTTTAAGTGTTCCCCCAGCTGCCTGCGTGCTGACACACAGGGAACAGTGTCCGCAGTCACGGATTGTTTGCTTTTAAAACATATAGGAGGAATCCGTGACTTTGGCAGTGAATATGACGAAACCAAGCCATTAAACCACGGCACATTCCAGACCCAGATGTATGGGCACAGCTGTGACAAAGCACAGGCCCACGTCCGGACCGCAGAGCTCGGAGCTTCTAGTGTGCTCAGGTCTTCTCCTTCTCCCTGAGCCTGCCAGGAAGGAGGCAGAGGGGCTCTTACCCACACCTCCTCTAATTCCCATTCTTGCAAGCCACCACAACACAGCCTGCAAGCTACAAACCATTCCTGCCCTTATAAATAAAAGTCCAGGCGAAGCCTCAATGGATCTGCGAGTGGAGCTGCCTCCCCCAGAGCTGAAGCTCCCACACAACCAAGCAGGAATTTCAGCCTGCACTGGGCCAAAATTCCTCAACTTCCTCCAAACGGCTCCTCACTAAAAAATCTGTTCTGACCTTTCATACAGCTTCATTTTGTCTGCTCCACAATTAAAAAGCGGCACAGCCCGGACATCGATTTTTGCACCATTTCTATATGGAAGCAGCGTGGGCTGCTGAAGATTTGGGAGGGCTGAGGTAAATCTGTGTGGCAGATTATGTGGCACCTACACTGTACTGCTAATGTCTAAGCTCAGCAAACACTGTCTGTGGGCAAATTAAGCCCCAATAAAGATGGAGAGCCTACAAATATGAACTTACACCCCAAAGGCATTTCAAACCAAGCCAAGAAATTGGCAAAGTCAGAAAGGAATCTGCCTGGTTCTCAGTTCGGGTTCAACCTGAGAACAGAGGTCCTGAAAGATGTAATACTGAGTAATTTTCAAAACTATCCTTCAAGACATGTTCAAACAAAAACCCTGTCTTAAACCCCCTGGAGCCAGCACGACCCTGCAACCAGTGCCTGTAGCTCACTGCATCTCCCCCCAACATCACTCTGCCTTCAACACCTCCCAAACACAGGCATTGAGAGAGAGAAACCTGCAACGTAGACAGGAGGAGGAAGGAGACCTCTCTCCAGAGGGTTAGCAAAGCCCTAATGACATAGCACCAACTTCCCAACAAGCTGGGGTGGGAGGGTGCAAAATCGAGACAAAATGAAGTGATTAATTTCTCCTTGTTGTAGACGTGTCAGATATCACAAGATGGATTAGTGTAACAAGAATGCAGGGGAGGAAAACCTGAGGAGGGTAAATGAGAAACCTTTTGATTTAGGCCAGGTATTAAGGACAAAATCTTTTAAATGGACTAATATTTAAAAAAAAAAAAATCAGTGAAGTAACAGATACGATGTCATACAACTCAGAATATAATGAACTTGTATCTAACAGGTGGTCTCCGTTAAACGAAAAGCTGTCTCAGGTACATCACAAGCCAAGGCAGAGCAGTTGGTGGGAAAAGTCATCATCCTGAATGATTCAAGTCAAATCTGAAAGAACTGAAAGTTCAAATTTCCTTGAACTTTCCAGTCTGCCAGTTCACTGATATTCTCTGAAGTACATTATCTCTGCTTGCAGGGTTTACTCCAGCCTTTTATTGTTGTCTTATCTCCAGCCTCTTCCTGCCCCAGCTTCAAAAAGAACATTGAACATCACAGAACAATATGAATGAGCTAAAAAAAAGTATATATATAAACACCAGCCCAAAATCTTCATCAACCTGGCTACTTGGAGAGGCAGGATGGGGCTTTGCATGAAGAGATGAGAAGTAATCTCTTCTGGCTGATGAGGACAGGGTAACTATGAAATCCCCCCAGAACAACCTATATGTAGCCCATCAGTAACATCAAGCTAGGCAGCATCCACTGAGATCACAAGAGGGAAAAATGCAAACACAGCTCAGCTATGTTTGTGCCAGGAACATAAACTATGGCTCTTTCTTGGGTATGATGGACTAAGCAGCTTATCTACAACCCACACTGCAAACGTTTTGAATAACCCTGTAAGCAGTAGATTCCTGCAGTTGTATTTGTGAGAGCGCACTGAGTAGTGCTTCCCAGGAGCTGGAGAAAACAACCTTCTCTGTCTGGCTGAGGAGAACATGTCCCAGAGAAGAGCTTTTCCTTGGACAACATCCATGTATGACTACTGGGAGAAATCCCCATGCCTGTCAGACCAGCAAGACAGATTCCAGGTGGTGGGCAGCCCTCTCCTGACAGCACAGCAGGACCCACACATCTGCACAGACCCAGAACAGCAGTCAGGCATCAGTGAGATGCCTCAAAACACACCTGAGTTGAGCCTCTCTACAATGCCAAGGACAACAGGTCCTGCAGCTCTTCTCATCTGCCAGTTTAAAAAAAAAAATAGTACCACAAAAACTAACAAAAAAGCCCCAAACTGCCTGGTCCCAGCACCTCCCACACAGTCCAGGGCTCATGAGTCACAGCCACATCAGATCCCAGGCTGCTGCTGTGGGATTTTTGCACAAGCCTCTCTATCTGCCCAGGAAGAGCACGGTTATGACACCAGAGGCTCCACTGGAGACCAACGTAATCTCCGGAGATAAGGCTTGTCTGTGGTGAAAGGAAACCGTGGCTGCTTTGTTTCAAAGCAGAGCTCCCTCCCTCCCTCCTAAGCACCTTTCTGCATACGCCTGCATCTCCTCCTGGCCCAGGGGTCAGCCCTGGAGCCCAGGAATAAATCACTGCTGTGGGCTCTGGGCCAGAACAGCCAGCAGCAGTGAGGTCTTCTGTGCCACAGCCCTCACTGGGACCTGCTTCACATTTCCAAAAGAGGCCACTGTGCCCCACCACTGGAGCAAACCCGGGAGCCCAATCCATCAAAGCTTGATGCTAACGAAGACCTGCAACCCATCAGCAAACCCCTCAACTGACTCATCAGGGCTTCCTGAAACCTGGATGTGCTGCAGGGTGTTCACCTACTCTGACTACACTAAAAGTCTCCTGAAAAGCAGCTTCGAGGTCGTCCAGGCTATTCAAGTTTTGGGCTATTTTTAGAGTTCCAAATTATGCCAGGATATCCGGGAAGACTTCACAGATTTAGTCCCATTCCCACAGAGTTCAAGACCAAACTGCTCACAAACTCATTTCATCCTCAAGGGTTTTTTCTTAATGCTTGCCTTATGCCCTCCTGCTTCTATTGGTATTTTAATTAGTTTTTAAAAGATCTTATGAAACATTATTTTAAAGGGAAAATATGCTACAGTTTATATGGTCAAAGCAGATATTTTAAAGCATTTCCCACATTGGGAATAAAGGTCTAGAACATCTGAAAAGTCCCATTCTGCCTTTCCCATTAGTTTTGGGCTCTTGCCGGAGAAAATGTGAGAAGCAAAAAGGATGGAATAACTTTTAGAAGTATATAGGCAGGAGGGAGCACAACAGGTGATTTACGCTCCAGGTTAGGCTTTGTAGAGATGCAACTGCACAAACTGCTGGTAGCTTGCCCAACATTCCCATATGGATACCTGTGCCTCCTTACCTCCCCAGAGGACACACAGGCTGCATGAGAGCTGCCCATGCCAGGTGCAGAACAGGCATCACAGCAGAGACCCGGGAGAATTCCCAACTCTGTGAATGAGCCACCTCCCTGCCCGCTGGGCTGCTCCTTCATTTCCTGTCCGAGAAATGCTTCAGGGTTCTATTTTCCAGCTCTGCTCTTTCAGCCATGGCATCTCCCTGCTGGGGTTCATGCTGGCTCATACTCATTTGAATTTTAACCAGCCCACAGAATTTTTGATTTTTTTTTCCTTTCACACTACAAGTCATCATCTGCAGCATCAGCCTCTGCTGTTCTGCTCCCAGGGTTCCTTCATGGATGCACCCAGATTACAACACCATGAGCTGATTTAGGTCATGGGTTGCTGTTACCATTGATGACAGTCCCCTCTCCCCATCCACTTGAAGAAAAACCCCTCAGACCTAGACACTGCCACAGCTGTCCCTAACATTACCATCCCCTGGCACCACCAAGCTGGATGCACTGACAACAGACAGAAACTCTTGCAGATGCCCAAATTTATCTATCTCTGTGCACTTTCTTGACCAAAGAGGAAAGTAAGTGCCAAACTTTGGCAACTCAATTGCCTAACATTGAGTGCAAGTGCCCAGGCCATGATGGCCAAAACCACTAGAAGCAACCTGGAGCATCCTTGCTAGCAGCAAAGCCAATGCTGGCAGAGGATGGAATAATCCACAAAGCTGGAATTCACCCCTCCTCCTCCTAATCCAAAATAGCCCCATTGCTGGCTCATCAGGCTCAACGCAGGACTCAACTGCTTTGGGGTCAGATGAGGAGACAGGAATCGTAGGAGGCAGCGTGTCAGCTGTAAATGGCAGCGCTGGAAAGTTAACGCAAAGGGGCTGCTAAGGATTGTTGCTGATTCCACATGTGGGGCTTGGTCCTGAAGGCAGAACCAGACACTTGGTTATGGAATCTGTAATCCAGTGGAGTGACTGTGCACAGCCTGGGGACAGCTGAATCCCTGCCCCGTCCATCACACCAGAGCTGGCTCCCCACAGCAGCCGCCGGGGCTGCTGCCCAGAGAACAAACCACACTAACTCACTTGTCCACTGCACATTATGTTGTGAAATATTTATTGCCTCCCCCGTCGGAAGAAAGAAACATTTCTCTCTTGGACATAATGAAGAACACATTTCCAGCACTTAACAGCTGGAAGCTGGAAAGGTGGCCAAAGAAAATCCCTAACTCTTTTTTTTTCCCCTTTAAAGCAAGCATGTGGAAAACTCATTTCTGGGGAAGAAGAGCCTTCCCAAATCAATTCAAGGAAAGAATCAAACTTGGTCACAATTTACAGGCAGGGGCTGATAAGATCATATCGTGAGTGTGATATCAACAACGTGGTTTTTGTCTGCCCCTGTCAGCTCAACTCCAGGAGGATGAAGAGAGGTTGTTTTATTTAATGAAATGCAGCAACTCCCGCAGGCAGAGATTTTAAGTATGGTTTCGATCAGCCACTGAAACATCAAGGAATTTTCTCATCTCCACCTCACATTGCTTCAGCTGATACTCTCTAGGTGATGCTGACATGTCCCTGACCCCCTGGGATGGCAAGTGAAGCCATCCCTCAGCCTCAAGCTCCAGAAATGCTCTACTTTGGATGAGATGTCTGGGAAAACGTTTCTCCTCTAACTTTCATGACAGGTTCAAATTCTTTAGGAGGGAGGGCTAACATGGGTTGTTTTTAAACAGGCGCTGTGTTATTGTAACCAATAACAGGAAATTGATGGCTCGCTATGTGGGGGGACACAAGGCAGTCCCCCTGGGGCAGGCTGCTGACTGTCCTCACCATGGCCATATCTTCTGTGCTGGCTGTGCAGCAGAGGCTGTGCAAAGCACCAGACACCCTCCAAAGGACCAGCAAAAGATATAAGGGAAGAGGGAAGGCAGAATACAGAGACAAAACCTTTCCAGATGCCCCATCCCATGCACTCTCTGTCCTGTAGCTGTGGGGCAACTGAAGCCTGAAGCCTCTGTCCAGGTTTGGTGCAGCTATGCAGAGCACCAAAGGCACTTCCACACACACAGAGGTGTGCTACTGTCCCTGCCTTGGGGGCAGGCAAAGAGACTCCCCTCCCTTCCTGAACCTCTGGCTTCCACATACCAGGCACTTGGAGAAGAGATGCTTCTAACAAATGCGAGGCTTCTCTTTGAGAAGCAGGGTTAGCTCACGCTGTTCTCCAGCATTATCCACCACAGCATGCGCTCGGGCTGTGCCAGAACAAACAGCACATCAAATAAACAACACATTAAGATGATGCACACTGTGGACACGTGCGGTCACTCTGCTCTCCAGCCCAGCAGCCCCCGCAGCTCAGACATCCACAGCAGCTTTGCTCTGCTCCCTGTAGAGCCCCATGTTCCTCTGCCTGGCCTAGGGCTGGCCAAAGCAGATCTTGCTGCTGACAGAGAAGCCCAGCCCAGATGCAACAGCTTCACTTTGCTGAGGACTGATGCTTCCAGCACACCTGCAGCCACCCTGGCCAGAAAGGGTCTGGCATACAGAGAAGAAAGGGGCCAACTGCAAACTCCATCACTGCAAGTGCTTCTGCTCAGTCAGCGCCGAGCCAGCGGCAGCACTAATCCACCTGCTCACATTTCTCACACCGAATTTCTGGCTGAGGCAGCAGCCAGGGATGGGAGGAAGTGGTGCAGCCCAAAACTCCCCGAGCCCCTCGGTGTGTTTCAGGTCACGCTCCTGACCCAGTTCCAAATCCGGGTGGTTTTTATTCGCGGAGCCGCGCCGTGCCCCGGCTGTGCCGCCGGCCATGCACCTGTCAGCCCTCTCCCTTTCAGCAACCTGACCCAGGGCCACCACACCACCAACACGCTCACATCCTGTCCCAGTCCTGGGGACACCAAGGCACGCGGGGCAGGAACGCTGAGCCGCACCACGACTCAACGCTGACGTTGGGATGTGGGGAAAATAAAATCCAAAGCCTTCCCAACGCCGGCACCAGAGACAACACCCCAGCCATCTCATGTTTCCTCCTTCCTGGTAGTGTAGGGACATGATAACTGATCAGTCCCCCCACTGCAGAAATCCAAGGCCTTATCTGCACTGAAAGTAACATCACCAGGGGGTGATTTACTATCCCTCACCACGAGAAAAAAAAAGGAGCGGAACTCACGTACCAGTTATGGATACAGCATAAACAGGGGATTACAAACTCGGCACGTCTGGAACACCCAGTGCATGTCCTCACTGGAGATGCGTGCAACCATCAGCACCACAGGCACAGGGAGTTCATCTCCATCAGGCTCTGAGATTTGCTCCAATGCAGGCAGGGACAGTGCACACTACCCCACACTGCTGCTGACATTTGGAATCTGTGCTGCTCCTTGGAGCAAGAACCAAGGACACGAGGCTGGTGCTTTAGAGATGGCATTAGTATTGCTGTAGCACATTATGCCACTACGAGATTAACAAGAAGCTTTTATTGATCTGGTGTGAATGTCCCAAAATACCTTTAGAGCAGGAAAATAACTTCTACCCTTTGCTAAACACTCACAGTTCTTCTACAGGCAGAGCCCTTCGAGTGCAATTTAGCACTGATTACAACCCCATGTGTAACAGCAACATAAAACACCATGGGGTCTGCAATAAGTGGCTTTTGGGAAGAAGTGGGATCTCAGCAGGACACCAACCTGAGCAGGTCTGGCTCATGAGCTGTCATGTCACACAGCTGTACTTCAGTCCATAGGAGGCCACTGTACTGTGAGGCTCTGCTCCCAAGGGGAGATTTATAAATATATTGCAGGATAAACATTTGTAAATAGTGTCTTTCAACACGTCTTGAGACCAGATTCTTGATCTCCTGTTTTCAAAAGAGAATCATCATCTTCAAAGGAGGGGAGGGGCAAAGCCATTCATGCAAACAGCATAGCTACGAGCAATCCAGTTTGGCACTCTCTCCAGAGCTGCCGAGGTGGGTGTTGGCACTCGATGTGTGTCTGCCAGGCACAGCCAAAGCCTCCCCTGCAATGCCTCCCAGCCCTGTTCCCAGGCACAAGGTCCATCACCCTCACAGCCTCCAGAAATTGGATCTGCCTGGGGAAACGTGATCACCTCCTTTGCTCTGCTGCTGAGGGACAGGGGTCACATTCTGCCAAGATCACAGCAAAGCAGACTGGCATCTGCCTTGGAGCCTCACGGTTCATGAAACCAATATACAGGCCACGGCAGTCATTTCATCTCCTCTGCTCTTTCAAGAGCTCCCTCCCTTCCTTCTCCCCAGCCACAGGCTCTGGGTGGTCCCTTCCAAGACTGTAAATTGACTTGTTGAAAGCCTTAGCAAAAGAAAGGTCAGATGCCTTACAAACAGCAAAACTGACAGTGCTGTACAACTACCCAGACATTATTCCAAGGATATGCATATCCACACAGCTGCTTGCACCCCAGCAGGCAGCCATACCTCATCCAGCTGTACTCACATTGCACAGGTTTCCCCCAAAACTCCAAAGCCCCTCCTGCTTCCCTGCTCCCACTGCCCAGCCCTGGGAAGGAACAGAGATAAGAGGAGTGCTACGGAAAACACAAGGGCTTAAGAAAGCTCTGATTTAGTGGAGATAAGAGGTCTGGGTGAGTAAGCACACACCACTGAAATGAAGACCACTGCTGAAAGAAGGGGAGGCATATGGGATGGCACATGTCCAGGGTGGGGGCACAGCACAGGTGTGTCTGACTTGAGAGGTTAAAAAAGCTTTTAAGCAATAGCTACTTTGCCATTCTCATGGCACCACATCCTGATGAAGTATGTCCAACTGGCCTTCATGGAAGTGGATGTCAGAGCAGCCCAGAGTGGGCAGAGTGGGATCCCACAGCTCCAGTGAGTGCCCTGCTCCTCTTCCCCTCATGGCCTGGGGTAAAACTCACACATTTCAGGCAGAAAGCAGCACTGGTATAAAACACACAGTTTAGAGCAGCATCCTTCCTGTGAGCTGGCTGATGGTGTGTGAGCCCAGCCTCACCAAAAGCCCCCAGCACACTCATAGCAGGTGCACAGACCCGCTACCAAAATTCCTGGAGAGCTGCCTTCAGCAGTGAGACACATGAACAACACGGTGGGGGAAGAAAAGAAGGATTTAACTGGATAGAAAAATCACATCTCCGAACACAGGGCTTGCTGTGTCAAGAGGCCATCCCATCTCTGCAGCAAGCTCAGAGCCAGAGGGAGCCTGCTAAAAACAAAACTGCAACAAGTGGGGCTCTGCAGGGTCCAAAGGAGCTCCACTCTCCTACCCAGTAACTCCAAGCATTTCAGCTGCCAGCCCCAGGGATAACACAAGCCAGGAGTAACAGCTCAGCACAGCCCTCACTGTGAGCACACAATTCCCCAGGCTCCTTAATAAGACACACTAATTTTTCACACTGTTAAGGGGAAAGCAAACAGCTCAGACATTTCTGTTCCTACATTAGGCTCTCGAGCACATTTGCTGCATATCTTATCAGCAGCTTCAGCAGCCTTTCTAAGCCGTTTCAAGACTTTGGCCTTCAGAAACCTGGAGAGGGGGTGGAAAAACCCTCTATTCATTCTTACCAAAGCATAGCACATTTTCAAGAGGACATTCCTACCATCCAGAGCAAACAAATGTTCCCAACTGTATGTTCTGCGAGTTGTTTGAGTTGTAGCAAGTAAGATCAATATGGGTTCACTGCACAAGGTATTTAAATATTCTTAGAGGAGTTCCTGGGCCAGTTTGGAATTAAAAGGGAGAAGCCACACAAAAGAATACTTGTCTGTGCTTTAGACAGCTTGCAGGCTGGTTTTTACACCCAGTTTTACAAGCACAGCTCCATCAGTCAGGACCACAAGCTTTTTGGGATGGGCTCTCCAGAGCATGCTGTGCAAATCTGGGACCTGCTCCATCCAGACATCCCAGGCTCTGCAGTACTAAAAATAAAATTTAAAAAATACTATAAAAGAGCTATAGTAAGACCCTTTTCAGTACTGCCAAAGCCTTGCTGATTTGCTAAGTTTGTTCAGGAAGCCCTTGGCTAAATCATGGGCTGAAAAAAGAAACACTCAAGTCCCCTTCCATAGGATACAAATAGGATTTTGTGCTTTGGATGAGACTTGAAACAGCATCTGCTTCTTCTGTGGCCAGCAGTGAATTAGATCTCTGTGACATTCCCAGCTTTCTGGAGGTCCTGGGCAGTGATGTAAGGATCCTACCACAACACAGTATGTACATAGATAAATGCCACCTGATCTGCTATGACAAACAGGAGCCAAACCCTGTGTCCCACAGGGCAGAGCAAGGTGTTAGAGCACAAGCCCAGGTGTCAGCCCACCACAACGAGGAAGAGCTGTCTCACCCTCTCTATACAACACCTCAGGGCCCTGAACATCATTGCTTTGGCCACAGCAAGAGGTTAAGTCCCAGAAACTTGAATTCGCTACTTTTCTAGCCATTATCAACACAGCTCTGAATTTGTGACAGAAATGACTTAAGCCTTCATGGAGCACTTGGGAGTTGCTAAGCGGAGCCTCCAGCTACAACATACTGAATGGTGCATGGTCAACCTTCACCACAAATGGAATTCTACTAAAAACCCTGTGCCTGTTGCAAGCTCAGCTCTTAATTCAAGTAAAAAATCCCCAAGAGCGATTTTAACCTTGACAAGGCACAACTTGTACATCCGTGACACAGCAATTTCCCATCAAAGAGAGGATTTCAGACCCAGCCTGTCTGTAACTTACCCAAGTCCTCTTTTTCTTGCATTTATAGGATTAAAAAAAAAACAAAAAAAAAATCCCCATGTCATACACTTCACTTCCAGAGCTGCAGGAAATCCACTCTAAGTCACATGCCAGCTTCAGCTCCAAGGGTTTCCTTGGGCTGTTCTTTCAGCGACAAGCAGAACAAAGCAACCTTGGCAGCAGGCCACGCTACAAGAAAGTATTTCCCCCAATTCCCTCGGATGAAGTGGATATCCTGTCACAAACCTGAGCACATGGGAAGGGTGAGGAGGGGAAGGAAACAGAAGAGGACGAATTAGGTAAAAATTGGCACAACGTGAAAGGTCTCAGCTCGCCACCAAAGCCCCTGAAAGGCTTTTCATTTTAAATGGCCAAGTGCCAATGATGAATGACTCACACAGGCCTCAGGAACCCCAAGATCTCCAGCACCCCAAAGGAATATACCTAAATCCTCCCTCCACTGGATTTGGAAGGGGATTATGGATGCTCAAGCTTCTGACAACCTTATTTCTGCCCAGTCCTGAACCCAGTTCTAGGAGGTGGCAAATGCCTGTCTTTCCTTTTATTTCTTACTTCACCATTCCCAGGGCCAAGTGGTTTTTGGCAGGGCCCTTTCTGGACCTGACAAGGCTCCAGATCCCACATGTACCAAGATGACCCAGCTCCAAGAAGGAAAGAGTCTCCCTTGCACCTTGTATTAGGTCCCTGCCACCAAACCCAAGAGCACCCAGCTTCCAGGCAGCACTGCCTTTCTGTAATTCCTCTGCGTGGCTCCCACAAGCCTTGACAGCGCCGGGTTTAAAGCCTGGTCGTTAGCAGATTTCAACAAAGCCAAACCTGACACATGCAAGCCAGTTTATTCTTCTAAAAATGTGCATCCCAGCCGTGCACCACGTTAGCATCTGTCAGCAAGTTTCCCCACCATGACACTGCCACTCACAGCCTGGCGAGCTGACCCAACAGCAGCACATACCAGGGTCACAGCAGGATTAACATTCCCAGCAGCACTGCTAACACCAGCACAGATCTGCAGCTACACTGATTGTTTGTGTGGAGTCCTTGCTGCTGTTCAGACCCTACAGGGCTCACAAGAACACAGGGTTTGTCCTCACTACCCCTCCCCCAAGACCCCCTTGTATTTCCAGCCCCATTTACGGAGACTTGAAGCAAGCCTCCTCCAAGGCAGAAAACGATGACTGGAAGAGAAAGAAATAACCAAACCCCTTCCTGGAGGCCAGCCAAAATCTTTGTGCCCACTAAGTTTGGGTGGATGCAGACTTTGCAAAAGCCTGGAATAGGATTAAGGAACAGCTTTAGCAAACAGCCAGGACAACAACAGTGAAGTCATGATGAAGCCAGTGATACAGATTTCTGTTTGCAGTCATGAGTCTGTGTTTACAGTTTGCAACTATGTGCAAATACCAGAAAGCCATTCTTTTCCTCTTCCCATCGGGGCTTGGCATTGAGCACATTTAACTGGATCCAACAGATGCCTAGAGCAGCATGCCAGCCGGATTTTCGGCACAGGGAATGCTCCAATCCACAGTGATGGGAACTTGGAGGAACCCATAAATAGACCTCAGCTGAGTGTGAGGGAGAGCTCTGTATCAAAGCAGGCAGAGAAAGAAAAGGGAAAGAGAAACTTAAAAACAAATTGTGGCAATTCTCAGTTTGGCTGTTTGCTTGTCCCTGCATGGGTTACACTGACAAACACTGGCAAGACTGAGGATGCCAAGCAGAAGACGCAGAGTGATTCTCAGGCAGGGCACACCAACTAGAGCAAGTTACAAACATCAGCTTTGCCAGGAAATCTGCTCCGCCAAAGGCACAGTTTTCAGCACACAGCTTCATGGAGAAAGCCATCAGTGATACACAAATCTTCAAGGTTAAAGGCAACTTCTTCTAAAGGAAGCTGTTCCAACTTCCAGATCACCACGTATGCCATGCAACACAGGAGCTCAGCTGGTTTAACCCTGCTGGCTAAGCCCCAGCTTCTCCAGGTAGATGTGGCTGGGAACAAAAGGAATCATGTTTTCTGCCACATCATCTCCCACAAATGTTTTGTTCCTTGACAGAGGGAAGGACAAGAATGGCAAATGACCATCCTAACACTGTCCTCTAGGAGCTCTGACTGACAAGTCCTGGCAGGACTTGGTGCAGCAGCAATTGCTGGCCCTGTTACCTGCTCACCCTCTCCCTGCCTCTGTCTGGATGCCTTGTCAAAGCACTGGGGCCAGGCTGGGGTGCCTGGAGAGGCAATGTGGCTTCCTCCAGTGCACAAACAGGAGATGGCACCATCCAGACCCACCTTCCATTAGCAGTGACCTCATGTTAACAAAGACTTTTTTATAGTCATGTTTGGCAAGTCCTTCTGTGGGGAAAAAAAACGTCATTCCTCTCATTCTTGTCAGAGTCTCTGGTGGCCAAAGTAGCCCTAAACCACTTCCCAGTCCTTGCCTTGTGTAGTCATCTATGTGTCACTCTCAAGGCTTCGTCCTCTTCCTCCCTGGATCTCCCAGTATGACTCATCCCTGTTCCCATCTCTCCTCTCTGACCTCCAGGATGCCTCCAGAAACAAATCCTCAGTTACCAGGTCTGTGTGAATAGGCCACATTTCCCTAATGAACTGCCACTGATCTGGAGTCTGTTCTTAAGCCATTTAAAACGGAAGACTCTTCCACCCCAGCACACCAGGCATGTCCCTCTTGCCTTGTGTCTTCCTACTGATCTCCCTTTTCATTTCTATCAAATGGGAAGCAGTGTACTATTTATTGCACTGCTTGGCATTAAACACAGGAGGGGAGGTCTGGAATTTGAAGAGCACTGAATCCAGAAAACAGGAAACAACTGAGGATCAAGGCTGGGCACAGCCTGAAGGCCCACATTTATGACTACAATAAAAGGATATAGCAGAGATCAACGTAGGGCTGAGCCAGGCTTGGTAAAGCATCAAAAGAAAGGTGCAGGGGGCTAGAACAGGCTTGAAAGAGCAGAGAAGCTGACTAGGCAGATGATCAAAAGTGTATTTAGCATCCTCCCTGCCAGCCCTGTGGATCTGAGCCAGGACATAGCTGTGTTGGAGCTGCAAGCTCCAAGCTGAGCTGGAGGGCAAGGACGGCTCCTGGAAACATGCCCCAGGAAGCAGGAAGAGCTCACTTGAGGGGCTTCCCATCCTGACCAGGACAAGAGTCAAGAACTGAACTGGCTGTGCAATGCCACAGGATGAATCTGTCTCCCAGTCCCACACAAAGAGCAGGGACTGGCAGCGACTCCAGGCTCACAGCCCTCACTTCAGCAGCTTCAGCACTTGGGGTGTGTGCAGGACACGAGTTTGTGGACAGATGAGCACCCACAGGGCTGAGGGATGCTCTCACTTGCTGGAAGAACTGACAGGCAGAGGAGAAGGGCTGCACAGGGCCAAGCCAAGAGCTTAAGAAATCATTCTCTTCCACAACAGATTTTGTATTCACCGGTCTGGTGCTGGGCAGGCTCCTGCACGCATGCTGTGCACAGAAAATAATGGAGATAAAATGCAGTGTTGCCACTCTGGAGATGGGACAAGCCAAAGCACAGAAAATGCTAAACCACTTAAGAGGAGGCCACCAGCATGCTCCGTGTCAGAGCTGTGAACCTCTCTGCTTCCACTGGGTAACCTGACCTTCCCAAAAAGCTCCCTGTAACATCTCCCTGAAGGAGGAGAGCGACGCAAACAGGGGCCTGAGCCAGGCGGTCCTGTTCTGTTATAGCTCGCCTGGCTCAGGCACACACAGCCCGGACAGAGCTGACCCCGGAGCACGTGTACCCACACACACCCCAGTCAAGGCACGCTCTTGTTTTCCAGCCCAGCCAAGCAGACACTTTCCAGGAGGACAGCAAGAAATTACCAGGCTTGCCTTCCAGCTATTCATTACAAACTAAAGCCTCCCCTACGCCAGCCTGACCTCTACCCAGCCTGCACTCACCCCGAGGCTCTCTCCTAATCTTTGAAGAATCCCAGGGAGTTGAGAAGGAAGGGACAGCCTGGAGGGAATTAGAAGCTCCACAGCAGGAGACCTCACCATCAGCCTCTTTGTTTCTCATAACACCAACATTATAAATAGGCAACAACACCTAGGGAGACACTACAGTGGAAATCTTGCATGCATTTCTTAGAAGCAGCAATTATCCTTTCATCAGTCATTACCTGGAGCTGTTCTGAGGGGGGTGGAGGTTGAGGCTTATTTTAATACCTGGTTCAGGTCTAGGCAGAGCAAGCACAGCCTCTGGGAAGATTAAGCTGTTGAAGCACAAGGGTCATTTGTACAAGCTGCAAAGGATAGGCAGAAACAACCTCCTTGAGGCCACAAAAGGTGCCACAAAGCTGAGTGACCTGCCCAGAGCCTTCCGCTCCCCTGCTCTTCCCCGTGCTCACAGGCTGGCAGACATGAGGCAGGGCAGGTCTTTAGGGAATCAGATGTTACAAGTGAAATACTTTCTAGTCACTGCAGCCCTGGAAGACTGATTTTAAGCAGTACTGGTTCATGACTGGAATAAACATAACACACAACTAAAACGTGTCACCTGTGATTTACCTACACCAGTACTGAGCACATCTTTTCCCTTAACAGCAACCAGCAGCAGCAGCAATGATGAGGAAAGAAGTTTCAGCCTTGGCTGCTCTGGATCCTGGAGCTTGGCATCCAGTTTGGCAAGGCTGTTTGAAAAGGAGAGGATGGGTCTGCTCTTGCTGCCAGAGGAGACAGATCCCCACTTGATTAACAACCAGACACTCCCTTCCTGCTCACCTGAGCAGCCCCCACACAGCTCTTGGAGCCAGGAATCTGGTGGGAGTTGGCAGATAGCCCTTCTCGACCTTTCTGTGCTAAGTAAAGGCAAAAATCCCACTTTATCAGCACTAAAAAAAACCCTAAATAGCTGCTGGTTCAGGTCAGGGGAACCGCAGCTTTGAAGAAAACAGAAGAGACTTCACAGCTAAGTTAAACAATAAAGTGGGAAATAAATTGGGAGAGAAGGTCCATCCACTTGGGCTCAGTGCCAGCTCCCAGTGCTGCACACTCTCCCAGTCATACCTTTTCTGCTTTTCCCAGAGAAGTATTAAAAATATACACCCTGCTTCCATTCCACAGCCATGGCAAAGGACAGCAGCACTGAACAGACTCTGTGGTTAAATGGGACCCACAAACCATTTCAGATCAGTTTTGAAGCCTATAAACAAAGACCTTGATCTGCTTTTGAAGGATTTTATGGCAATTGCAGAAGACTCTACACAGGAGAAGAGACCACAGGCTCAGCTGTCAAAAGTAAAAAAGACTTCTGCTCAGCCTACTTAATGTGCTTTACTTTTAATACTGCTTTTGCTCCAAGAGCCAGAGAACAATTTGGAGAAAGAACGTCTTTGTTAGAGATTTTACGCCCCAGCCCTTTATTTAAGGTGCAAAAGCTCACAATAAATGTCACTAAGCCCTCCTACCCCTTTCCCACAGTGGTGCCCCAGCACAGTGACGACCAAGTAGGAGTAATTACCAAATAGTTACTCCTCAGCAGTAAGAGAAGAAAAGTAAAATCCATGTAGAAAACAGAAAGTCTTAAATCTTCACCCATTCTTGCAACGCTCCATGAAAAACATGCCAGGCAGGTGAGGAGCCTGTGGCCCCAAGAGAAATGGGCACTGTGCATTTTCCAAGGGTGTGTGTGCTGGGGAAATGCTGCAGGAGACATCCCCAGTGAGAGGAAGGAAAAGAAGAGCCTCAGTTCAACTTTCTCCCTGTGTACAGCAAGAAAAAACAAGAGTGCCCTTGAGGGAAATGCAAACAGCAGCTTCATCACCCAGAGGCAGTAAGGGCTCCCACAGCAACTAAAATGAAGTTGCAAAGGGAGAAGGTGAAAAAAGGGAGAAATTTAAATGGTTTTCAGCTGAAAATGCTTGGATGACCATCACACTCCTATCCCACACCAAGCATAGGGAAAGCAGCCTCTAGGACATCATCTTTATTCATGAAGAACCCTGAGTGTTCCCTTGGGATTTCATGAGTTTACTCCCTCAAGAGGGATTTTTCAGTTAATTAAGCCAGGGAATAAACATCAGATTCATCTTCATTTTGAAGGCTTTTGCTGGGAATAGGGAGGTGAACCTCAGCCCATCAGTTTGCAGGGATTTCCTTCCAGCTGCCTTTCAAAGAGGGCTCCTGAAGACCTCCACCAGCAGCTCCCATTACTATTTCAACTAAATGAAAATAAATGGGACGTGAGAAACAGAAGATTTCAGAGTGTTGTTACACACAAGGTACTATGGCTCTGGACCACTGGTGTTCCTTTAGCATTAGTTCAGATCTGCCAAAGATGAGTAAGAATTCAATATTCGTTAACAAGAATACAGTTCACACAACAAGGACTGAGCTGTTGACACAAGTCAGGCATTTAGCTACACCTGCACATTTACAGGCATCCTGCACATCAAACCACTGGGCAAAGCTGGTCCTGAGGGGCCTCGTTTGCAGTGCAAAAGGGAAAGGAAGAAGGTTTATGCCCTGAAAATCCCCCCTGGGAAAAAACACCCAGCTCCTTCTGAGCAAAGTTTCACACTGAAAGACCAGCAGCCTGCTGGCCAAGGGCTGAAGCACCCTGGGTGTTTTGTGCATCAACACCTCTTCTGGAGCTGGGAGAGCCTGGCAAGCACAAGTTAATCAGCTCAGAGGCCAGAAAAAAGCTGCAGCTTTGGCAGATCCTGTTGTACAAAACTCAAGAGGTGCTTCTCAAAGCACCTAGAAAGTTATCAATCTACTCTTTTGCCAAGACATCCCACTGTGACTACAAAACACACCTTTGCCTGGGACTGTGGCTCATAATCCCTTTCATTTCCTTTCCATCTCAATGAATGCAACTTTTTCCTCTTCCTCCTTTTAACCCCAAAGGGAGCTGCATTTCAAGGAGTTCTGGAGGTCTCCAAAGGAGGAGGCTTCTCTTCTCTAATCAGCAGAAGTGAATGGATGTTGGTGTTTCTGTCAGGCACTGCCCAACTAAATACCTTTGGGGTGCAAATCAAAGCTCCCTGCAAAGCTTCAGTCTGAAATCCTGCTGTTCTTAGTGTCACCAGGGCCAGCAGACAACGCAGGGGGGAGATGGGGGCTGCTACCCAGCCACCTTCTCACTGCAGTAATTAACCTCAAGCAAGCACTGGCACGAAGCTCCTGCTCTTGCATGACTGCAAGCATTCCTCCCCCAGAGTTTATCATAAAGCACCAACTATCCATAAACATCTCAAGGAAGGGCTGGCCTGGGTTCACCTTCATGCAAGGAAGATGTCAGGCTCTGGCAGGGAGCCAGCCATTCATGTTTCCTTAAACCTTGTCAGCTCTGACTCAAATGACCTTTTTTTGGGGGGAAAAAAAAAAAGGAATCTTCCATCACACCCCTTCCTCCCCCTCCACCCACTGTGGCACTTAATCACAGAAGGATCCCAGGAGGCAATTCCCATGGTGGCTGTGAGTCATGGTCTCCTGTCCCTCTGCTCTCTGCAAACCCCTCTGCAGCAGAGCCACGTTCCCATTCCAGCTGGCCTGCAAGCTCCAGGCAGGAGAGGAAAGAGCCTGGATCTCAACAGCAGCAGAGCTCTGTTCACGTATATATAGCCTCCACAGCATGGACCTTTGCCCTCCAATCCAGGTAGGACAGCCCTTTTTTGGGATTTTGACAAGTCCAGACCGCCCAGCAACAGCAGTGTCCTCCCAGCACACAGCACCCTCAGTTCTTCTACTCTCCAAAACCTGAGCCATGCTTCATCACAGTGCCATGATGTATTTTACACCAAATTCATCCAGTGGCCCAAGGGTTTATCCTAAATATACTAAGTACAAGGTCACAATTAAAAGCAAGAAAAAAAAATTCCCTCTCCATGGTCCTCAGAATCTCCTAAAATCCCTGGAGCTGTTTCTCATATTCCTGATGCTCAGACCTGGGTATGACATGGAAACCTTCAAGTGACTTTTCCTCCTCTTGCAGCCTTTTTCCCCCACCAATTCTGAAAAGAAAAAGTCACTCCTTCCCAAGGAGGCAGGAACAGACAAGGTACCAGCAGGAGCAATTCCCATCCAACCCCCCCAGCAGATAATCGGACACAGCCCCTTCCCCAGCCATGGTGGGAGCCCTGATCCGCCTGGCTGATGAAGCCATTAAGATTAGGCTACTGCTGGCACTACAATGACGTGAGGAGAGTGTTTAATATCCTCACACCAGCTGGGTGGCCAGCCCAAGCCATTCTGGAGCTTATTTGCTGGCTGTGAATATTCCTCCTTCTCTCCTTCCCACAGAATTTTAACACCCCTGTGAGGAGAGCAAGCTCCCAGCCAGCAAAAAGCAAAGACCAACAGGCTGCTTAATTAACTGACCCTCTCCCAGTTGCCACAGCTTTGCCAAACGCTGGAGAAACCCGATTCCAGCTGGTAATTAAGCAGTTATGGCTGGAGAGGGACGAAGCCAGCAGGGAAGCGCAGCAGCAAAGGAAGGGGCTGACACCACAACCCCCTGTGCCAGCCCCTGCCGTGCCCCCAGTGCCACCAGCACTCCAGGCACTCATGAGCCCCCGGAGGGACAAAAGCTTTTAGTGGCTGTGAGTCCCTTAAATTAAACCTTAATTGGTCCAAGAGCTGCCTAGATTGATACACAGAGCAAGGAGAAGCCTTGTTTGCCAGCCAGAAAAAAGCCCTGCTGTCAGACATGCCTATGAGGGTCTTGCTACCCGTGCTGTTTTCACTGGTATCCAGGGAATTTGGGAAGCCTGGCTGCCAGGTACACCAGCCTCATCCTGCATTTGCCCTGCTGACCACACTGAGCCCCGAGAAAGTCTTTTTCTTCCATCCTTTCAACCAGAGTCAACTTCAAAAGGAGGAAATTAGCGATTCTGTAACATTTAATCTTGTTTCTATTGCCTGATCTACCAAAACAAAGGAGTTAAAAGCAATGAACTGACTCTCACCAGGAGCATAAACAGGTTATTATAGCAATTACATGCAATAAGGCCATGTATAAAGGAGAAGCCACTAAAACCCACTGAAGCTTTAGGAGTGTGCTGCTCTTGGGACCAGCTGGGTTTACAATGTATTGCAAAAGTGACAGGTAAGCAGAGAGTCTGTGAGCCCAGAGAAAATCCACACCAGGTGAAGCATCTGCCACCATGGATACAAATTCTGGTACCAATCCTGCAGAAATGACAGTGCAATCTCATCTCCCTGGGTACTGAGGGCAAACAGACTCAGGAGAAAGAACATTAACTTAGACCAGCTCAGTTTTAACAGTTCTGAAGTCCTCCCAAATTATTCCAGGCTCTGGCTCCCAGCACAGCAGCTCTGAAGGCTGCAAGCCCCCAGGTGAGCCAAACTCAGCAGCTTGCAGGCACACAGGGCAGCTGGGTTAGCTCTGGCCTAAAGCCAGAAAGTTGCCACAGAGGATGACAAAGAGGAGGAAAAGCTCCCAAGGAAAGCAGCTCTTTGAAAATCCCTCTCCAGAGAAGCAGTGAGCGATGGAAAAGCCACATTGCAGGCTGGCCCTCGGTCACAGGGGGAGTGAGTGCAAAGCAATCCACCCACCAGCACATCCCTGCCAGCTGGGCTGTTTCTAAGAGACACAGCAGATGCCACCTACGCTGGGGAGAGCTCAGCTCCCCGTGTGCAGCCCCGGGGAGGCTTTGCCCACACAGCCCTTGTGCCCAGGCAGTAGCAGATATTTTACTGCTTCTGGTACAGCACAGCTTTGGACAGCTGGCACTCATGGAGAGAAGAAATTCGTGGAGGGTGTTAGACTCCAAATGAGTCCTACAGCAAGGCAGGGGGCAGATCAGAGCCAACCCTGGGGACTAAAGTGTGTGTTTGAGGCATCTAACAGAAGGGTACCAGCACCAATACAGCCTGGGTATCTATGGGTGTAAATTTGGAGTCAGGCACCTTGCAAATTGCAGTGACAAATGAGCCTTTACTGCAGCAGAGAGAGCGAAAGAGCCACCTGTGAAGTCACAGGACGTCTTTGCTGCTGCTTCCCTCTGAGCTGAGGAAAGTCTGAGAGAACACTCCATGTCCAGAGGGACATTTTGCAGCTGAATAGGAGCAGCAGAGGAGGTGGCACCGAGGGGGCTGGCAGCCCGGCTATTACAATGGTAATTCCCTCTGACTTGCCAACATTAGAGACCAAACATCCATTGTCACCCTTTGTCTTATACAAGAAGACCTTCAGCACGGATTTGCTGTTTTTTGAACAGTTTTAAATGCACCAGCTTGAAGTTTTAGAACGCAATCTTGAATTTCTCAGGGCTGTATTTCCCATTTTGGGGTGAGGCCTTGCTAAGTGCCCCCTTTGAGAGGCAGGTACCCTCTAAGGGGAATGGCACCTACATAATGTGATGAGTTTCCACAAGTGACTCAACTTTTACGGAAAATCTAAATAGTAACAAAAAAAGAGCACAATGTAGTTAATATTACAAAGAGGCAAGAGGTTTTCCCTTCCCTGTTTTAACCAGGGCCTCCTACCCTGTCATTAAATGAGCAGATTTTGTTCCACGCTTCCAGCAAGATCCACTAAAGGATTTTAGAAGTAGTTCCTCACTAGCACAGTCCGCAACATAATGAAGAAAGGATTTGTGTTACCTGTCCAAGGTCCAGGGTGACGTTGACCTGGTTGAACTCCAGCCCCCGGGACAGAGGGGGGCTCTGCCACCAGCGCTCTGTCCCATCGATGGCATTGGTGATGGGGTGAGCCTTGTTGCTGTTTGCAGAGGAGCAGATGTCGCAGTACTGGCCCTGGTGGAAAGTACAAAAACAACATTTAACTCTGGCCAGAAAAACAGAGTGGTACAAAGCAGACAGGTATCACAGCAACTCAGAAAATACAGGGTATAAGCCTGCTAATGCAAATCAAGATGCAGAAATTTTTGTTTGCACCAATTTAAAGTGTGGATGCAAAAAGGTATGTGAAAAGGCTCAAAACCCCCAAAACCACCCAGTGTAGAATTATCCCAGACTCAAAGGACTGATTATCAAAAGCAGAGGAAGGAGNCCCAAAACCACCCAGTGTAGAATTTGGGCTGCTCTAAGCAGCATCCTTTCTGAATTTCAGATATGCAGTGAGCATTGTTGAAGTATCCCAGACTCAAAGGACTGGTTATCAGAAGCAGAGGAAGGACTATCTGAGGGAGAAGCTGCATTGCCATGGAGAGCAGTGGCTCAGACTCCATGGCCAGCAGCTCCTCTGCTGAGGCTGCCACACACACCCACCCCTGCCGAGCCCAGAGACCCTGACCTGAACCATTCAGTCATTTCTATGGGCTCAGACTGGCAGCTCCTCTGCCCAACTCCCTGCAATCTGTTTCTTGTCCACCTATTCATTTCACTATATAGTTCTTTCAGCTGCATTTTCAAGCTTAGTCTCGCAGCCAAGTTCCTTTTGCTGATGATGCTGCAGTGCAAGGCCAGAAAGGGACAGCCCCAGCTGTCAGCTGGCCAGGGACTGCCATCACTTCTCTGCCTTGCTTTTGTGGTCCGGGTGGTTTTGTCAGCTCCATGGACATGCTGCCAGAGAAAACAACCCTGGGACTTTTAACAGCACCTCCTGAGCAGGATCAGACAAAGACCTGAGCTGTTAGGGGCAATTCTTTCTCTCTCATTAAGGGACAAATGAATCTGACCCATGCTCAAAGAAACCTGCGAAGAGTCCTGAAAACTGGCAAATTGTTTTGTGTAGTCACTTTTGTGTCACTTGAATTGCTGCTGCAAACAGCCTGGAAGGGAGCTGTGTTTCAGGCAGTTCTCCTTTTAAAGGCGCAGCTATCCCCAGGCAGGAATGCTGCCCTTGCCTGTTCCAGCTGCAGCCAGCATTAATATTACACCAGGTACAAGATCTCAAGGCAGGCAATCCCCTTCCTGCCCCTACAAGGGCTGAGGCAAGGCAGAGCCTGCAGAGTGTGTGATTTTCCAGATGCTCCAAGGAGGAATCTCAGTGCAAAGGAAACAGATTTCACAGCATTATTCTCCACTGCCATCTGCTTTGTTATGTGCAGGCAATTATGCAACACAAATTGTCCTGAACAAGAACACTTTTAAATCAACTCCTCTAGAGATGTGAAAATAGAGACAGGCCAGCACAAAGCCAAAGAAAAGGGGAGCTGAAACCCTTCAGGTAACCCTGACATTCATGCAGGGAGCACTCAGTGTACAGAGAGGTCACAAGGCTGGTTTGGACATGCTTTGAGCCAGGAGGGAGAGCAGACCAGATAAAACTGACCCAACTCTTCAGCTCAAACCTTTATTTGGAACCGGTGCAACAGGTTGTGTGGAAATTTCTGCTGCACAACACACAACACTGAGGTTGGGGGGGGAGGGAAGTGAGGCAAGATTACAAAACGGGGATAAGGAACAAAAAAATTAAGTGCTTTCATGCTTTAAATTCTTGCCACAGATGTAAAAACCATTTTGAACCCAAAGCTCACATTGATGGGAGACAGTCAACTCAAGCTGAGTAAGAGGGGAGTAAAAATGAGTATCAGCTGCTCCACATTTATAAAGCTGCTGTTGTCCCTCCCCGAGCAGCCTGCTGGGCTGGGAACACGTGAATAGCTGAACCAGGTTTGCTGTTCAAAGTGTGATTAGCCTCTCTGATGAACCAGTTGCTCATTAGTTGTTTCATTAGAGCCAGATCTAAACCTGACCAGAATCATTTCCAGCTATTTGTGTTTTAGAGCTCCTGCACATTGTGTTAGGTTCTCTACAGGGAAGTTCTGACATCAGCGAGCGGATTTTAATTAAAAAGCAATTGTGAGCTGCAGGCTTAGCAGAGACAGCAGGTTGCCAGAGCAGGAGAGGCGTGGACACTACAAAGGTATGGCCAAAGAAAGAACTTCAGCAATGCAAGCAAGGAGTTGCAGGGCAGCTCAGAGAACATAAAGCTGCCACTATCAGAGCAAACTGCAAAGAGGGAGAGATAAGAAGGAGGTTTGATTGAGGGGCAGCTTCCAGAGACCTGCAAGGCCTGATCCTGCTCAGGTTAATGGGAACTTTGAAGTTTCCTCTGAGCACAGAGACAAGCTGGGCACCCTGCTGGCACCACTCTCAGGGGACACAGGTGGCTTTGTCCTACTTTACCTGGCCCTGCCATGACCCACCATCAGTTCCCCTCACCTGATTTATCAGAACACCACAGGGAGCATGGGGCTGCTGGGGATGAGCTAAAAAGGGCAGGAAATGGGGTGTAAAAAGTACTGTTTCAGACAAAGTGCCTGCTTGCAAGCTTCTCCCTGGGCTGTCCCCACAGATCAGCTGCTCACACGGAGTTAATTTAAGCAGGTGCTGTCTCACCAGGTGTCCTGTCTGTGGGCAACAACAACTTGTTCCAAAACTGTGTTTTCAGCCACAGTTAAACCACTGAAATCCAACACTGTCACAGATGTAAATGCAGAAGAAGCACGTACAGTTGCCACCTGGAGCACTGAGAGCCCTGGGCTGAGCCAGATTCCCACTGCCACACAGAGCCACACACCAGAGGCATGGCAGGGCATAAAGAGGCACCAGGACAAGTGGTCATCGACACTGCAGCACATCAAAAGAGAATGCCACTCAATTCTGAGACATTCAGGGATGAAAGAGCATCAGATTTCATCTGTTATCAACACCTGAAGAGTGAGAGGGCCAGAGCTCTGGTCAGTGCCCGCACTGCTCGGGCAAGGATAGCTCAAGAATAGCTTTGCATGCAATTCAGCATGGAAAGCAGTGCTCTGAACACAGGGCTGGGGTGAAGAGAGGCTTCACAGGAAGACACAAGCAGCACTGACTTGAAATCAGTCAAACTTGTTGTATGTTCTGAAATTCTGAGGTCTACAATAGCTTCAGTTAATGCCAGTAACCTGCCTCACTGTTACACTCCTAATCTGAAATAATCATCAACAACCCTGCCCCACCCCAGGAGCAGTGCAGGATCCCCGCTGGTTTTGGAACAGCCCCCAGGCACACGGCTGGGATGAGGACATGAGC
The DNA here is from genome assembly GCA_013396875.1 of Vireo altiloquus. Taxonomy (NCBI): domain Eukaryota; kingdom Metazoa; phylum Chordata; class Aves; order Passeriformes; family Vireonidae; genus Vireo; species Vireo altiloquus. The sequence continues at coordinate 17,362 of VZRF01006729.1, read as the reverse complement.
ACATGGCTGTGCCTTTGCAGAGTTGTCTGTTTTGGAAGACAGATAATTACAAGCATGTCCAGTAAAGCTTAATTAAAAAAAGGAAACCTGTGATCTCTCTTTTGCCTCATCCTCAAGAGGTTATCACTAAGGCAGGGCTGCCCAAGCTGAGGAATGAGTTTGACAAGGGAAGCAAACCTCCATGGCAAGTCCCTTTCAGCACACCTCAGCATTGCTGTGCCTCACATCCCTCCAGGCTGAAAAGCCCCCCGCAGTTGGAAATGCAGTCTTCTGCCAAAAAGCCCTGAATAAAGCAAAGGAAACTCCTTGAAAAGGTTTACAGCCTTCCCACAAGCTGTGCCAAAACCACTGCAAGCATCTTTAGGGCAGCATTATTTCAGAAAACTTAATGATTATTGACATTTTAACACCATCCTGTTTAAAAGTCAGTGAACTCCCTTTTCTGAAGTCTTCTACAATGTCAAATTAAACCAGCAGAAAACAGAGAACTGACTCAACTAATGTATTAGATGATTGTATTAATGTTTATCCTAGGTCATTAATCAATCAAATGTCCCTTCGCCACCAGAGCATGTGGATGTCCTCTTGGAGGGTCCCAAGCGGTATTTTTCCAGTATTCCTCATGAAAACTCCTTATGCCACAGCCACATCACACTTGAGCAGCACTGAGCAGGTGAATGGAGAAGGGAAGGAACTCTGGGCTGGTGGGACAAGCAGGCAGCGAGGACATGCATGTGGAGTTCATTATTGTTGTTTCAGTCCTCTCAAATTGAACATTTCCCTCCCACCTCCCTCCTTGCTTTAGTCACCGGGTGGTGCCAAGACCCCTAAAGGGGATGAATTGGGAACTCTGACCTCTGCTCTCATGCCCTCTGTTTCCTCCCCTCCCTTTTAGGTGCTGCCTGTGGTCATGGAAAGGAGCCACTACAAAAGGATTTTTCTAAAGCTTTCAGACTGAGCGAAGCCTGCTGGCCCAGGAAGTGGTGCTCAGATCAAAGCCCCCCTGTGCCAGAGCTGCACAGGGGACAGGAGGGGGTCGCTGCAGAATTCCACAGCTCAGGAGCTGTGTTTGGCAGCAGGAGGAAGCTGGGGCTGCCCCCAGAGCTGGTATAGCCTGAAGGATTTCTTTCAGCCACCAGCATCCTTAGTGCAGCATGTCCTGCTGAGCTAGCAGGGTGGCCAGAGCACAGATGGACACACGTGGAGTGATAAATGCATACCCACATTTGCCAGCTTTTCCTAGCAGCCTTATCCTCCCAGTTTTGCTTGGCACATCGTTCACATATTTGTTTGCAAGTGCACAGAGTAGCAGTTACTTTCTCACTTTTCCTTACTCTTTTGCCTCACTGGAGGCACAATTACTACATCAAGGTCCCTGTAAGCCTCCTGCTACTGGGACTTAAAGCTTCTTCGAGTCACACATTTTACAATGCGGGGAAGTGAAACATCGCTTTAAAAGGTGGCAAAACTCTGAGGAGGATACGTCAGGTTTTTGCCATCCAGTGACATCTTCAACCATTTATACTACACAGACAGCAAAATTCCATGTCATAACCGCACAATAGCCGGAAAATTCTTAGTGCAGCACTAACTCAGGAGAATGTGGCCAGAATGAGAAAAACGCTGCAGAGACGATCCTGTAACAAAGCCACCCTCACCAAAAGGCCGAGAAAGGCTCGGTCTGAGAAAGTGACAGTTCTCCTTTGCTTATCCATAGTGTCACATACAACAGGGACAACCCTGCCGCTTCACTGCAACAGGTGACTAGCACCACAACCCTCACAAGCAGCACGCACAAAACGCTGGGCAGCAGCTGAGCTTGGCTTTAGGCTGCAGGAGCATTTCATGTCAGAAACTGACACGAATTGGGCTTGGGCTGCCCTCAGGGGAGACACTGGGTCCGCAGTTCCTGCGACTAAACCCGGTGTTTTACAAGCCCCTTTACAACTGCTCTTTCCTCCCTTCAAGGGAGCCATAGCCATTACACTGCACCGCAGCTTTTCCCGACTACATTCCTGGCTGCAAGCTCCCTCTGGGCAGCTTAAAATGGGACCCCTGAGATAAGTCACCTGACATTCGCTTGTAAAATCCACCCTCGTAACTCATCCCAATGCCCCGCCGAACGCACGGGGAACGCTGGAGTTAAAACACATCAAGGTAAATATTATCGCGTTCAAGACGCATCAAGGCAAACATTATCACGTTTATCACAACGATTCCCATACTAGCGAAGGGAATCTGGTTTGCCCGGGATTTTACCGACACAACCCACAACTTTAAAAATAATGTCCCGCGAACTGAGCGAGCGGCGTTCCAGGCGAGCAGCTCCCGGCGAGGGTGGGAGGGAGAGGAGCACGTGCGTCCCACGGCTCCGGGGATGCTCCGGGACCAGCCCTCCCTGAGCCCCCGGGACCGACCCACCCGCGGCTGCCGGGCCAGCTCTGCCCGGCCATGCGTGGGGAAGCAGGCTCGGAGCGGGGCCCTGCCCGCCGCAGCCTATGCGCTCCGCGGCGACACCGAGCACCGGGGCCGCACAAAGGGGGCTCGGACCCGAGCGCACACCCCCGCCCGCGAAGCTCCGCCAGCCCTCCTCCCCCGCGCCGGCCGTACCTGGATGGTCTGGTTGGGGTCCCCCCCGGCCACCGGGCCCCCCACCAGCTTGCAGTACAGATCCTCCACGGCGCGGCGGCCGCCGGCGCCCGTCGCCTCCTCGCCGCAGGTGGCGGTGGCGGAGATGCGGGTGCCTTCGGCCAGGTTGAAGTAGGGCGGGTGGAGGCTGTGCCCGTTCACATCGCTGGGGAAGGAGGCGGGCNCGGCAGCGGGGAGGGGCCGCGGCAGCCCCGCCGCCCCGATTAACCCTTTGCCGCCCCGGGAACCCCCCTCTGCCCGGCCGGCCTCGCCCCGGGACACCCCCGGCCCCGCCGGAGCGAGGGGAGGCCGAGCGGGGTGAAGCGATGCCCCCCTTCCCAAATAAACGGGGACGGGATCCCCCGGGAACAATGTGCCCATTGTATCTGCGGGGCTGCGCTGCCCGCGGCGGCTCGCTGGTGTTTTAGTACGTTAAACTCCATTAACCGATAGATCGGGTTATCTACAGGAAAAACTCTATTACTAATTAACAAAGCAGGGGAAGGCTTGACCAAAGCCAGTTCGCTCTCCTCGAGGTACGCTGTGGGTTCTCATTAATTTGGGCAGTGAAAATTTTACTTCCACTTTCCCCGGAAAGGATGGCTTTGGGGAAATGAATTTACCTTCTCACCTAAGAGGGAAGGAAGCAGCTCAGCGATAACCCAACTCTCTCCCATGCCTCCGCTGCCCATGGACGATCCCTCTGTGGTGTAACTTGCAAGGACACAAGCACTGTCAGGTCTTTACATGCTACTAGTGGAAAGACATTTTACAGATAAAAACCTGAACATAAATGTAGAGCAACCCATAAATTAACTCATCAAACCACTGCTTTGACTTTCCGGCAAACACTGACTCTTTTTAAATCCAAGAATTAAATGATATACACAAAATGTTGTGCCTGAACTGGACAAGACTTTAAAGCAGGACATACCATTAGAACAGGTCTAGATTCCAAACAGTTGCATTGCTGCGGTATTTGAACCTCACAGAAACCAAAACAAGCTCTTAAGCGTGTCCAGGTCTTCACAGGCTGCTGCGGGGCATTTGCTCTTTGCATCACATCATCCTCTTTGTTTCTTATTTTTCTGTGGACAGCCTAGGAGGTACCAATCCTCTTGGAAAAGTTACTGCCTTAAATATGAAAAGCTTTAAAAAAACTCCAACAAAATAAAAAAAAAATATTGTAATGTGTGTGGCTTAAATACGTACTTGGACAAACTGAATTCGCACATGGCGTGTACCAGCCAGGCTCTGCAATTACCCTGATTTCAGCACTTTCAGGGGCTTTTGAAAGATCCCTCTTACTGTACGTGGAGCACTGTAAATGTATGTAAGCGCATATGTGGATTTGTGGTAAGGTTCCCGCAGGCAGCCGGGCTCTCACAGCCAGGTGCTGCTCGGCAGTGCTGATGGGTGCCAGCATCGGGAGCAGTGCCCTCCTGCCATGGGGAGCCGTCCTGTGCCAGCTGTTCATCGCATTATCGTGACATCAGGACCTGTGAACGCGGGGCGGTGAGAGGTGCCTGGTTCCACATGGTGAGGAAGCACTGAAGCACAGCCGCCGAGCCCATTCGGTCAGAAACACTTCCTAAAGCGCTCCCAGACATCTTTTAACCCCTTCCTGCTTGCCCGTCTCTTCGGAGTCCTTTCCCCTGGTTTCCCCCCTTAATGCGAGATCTTATCACTCCGCGGATGAAAGTATCCTTTAAAAGCTAAATAGAACCTTCAAAAACAAATTCTTATCAAGAGAATAGGCAGTCTTTGCCCTTTAAACCGTGCTTTAAAATGGGTAGGTTCCTCTGGGAACAGCCACCTTTGAAAATACTTGTGCTCTGCAGTAATCGTTAACTAACATGTTTATGCACGGCAGACCAGTACTCCACAGGACAGGAATTAAAACTTCCTTAAACTATATCAAATGCCGTATTTAATTAGCTACTTACACCCCACGGCACCTGTAAATATGTAAAAAGAGTTAACAAGGAGAGCAGGGAACAGATTAGGAAAATAACTTTCTCCCACCCCCACAAGAGTTTCAGGGCAAAACACTTGGGCCAGTCTAATTAATATCTGTAATCCCTCTAGTGGTAATATAATTAATCTCCGTTCCAAAATGCAATTAAGGAAAGTGAAATCACAGTTAGCACGTGGGTTTTGTGGCACAGACTCAGGAGCACCATGCAGAAAAAATGACCCTCTGCTGTCTGAACTGGCCTCCAGTCGACTGCAGAGCTTCTTTCAAAGACACTCTGAAGACTGAAATCATACTTAGGCCACGTGTAACTGAGGGGATCTGAAGTTGTCCAAGAAGCAATGGAAAGGGTTTAAAGAAAGAGCATTCTGAGGGTCTTTTTCCAGCACAGGAAGAAAAGGGAAGAGGGTTTCTAACATTGCTAAACATCCAATTTGGAGGTTAACCAAAAAATTGAGGTTAGCAACTTGAACTCCTTCCCTGATGCCATCTCTTTTAAGCCACACTCAGGGAAAAAAAGTCATATTTGCTAATTTGGACTGGACACGAGTCCCATCTTGTCTAACATCTCATCTGAGAGTCACCAGCAGCAAACATTTCCACTGAAACCACCCATGGGTTGGGAAAGGAATATTCTGCTCCCAAAAAAGATGTTGCCTGATTTATAACAGCTAGAACTTAGCTTGAGTAGTGAAGCCTTTCTTCCATTGAAGAGGTTTTTCTAAGCATAAATTTCAACATCCCTGGACATTCGCCATTCCTTTACTGCTCTGATCCCTCTTTGAATTTTACTGGTTTCTTCAGCCTTGCAATGGTGCTTCTTGACTTGGCTTCACAAAACTGGTCACAGTGACATGCTCTCAAGTAAGAGGTGTCGAAGCAGAAGAGACTTTTCATTTTAAATCCAATCCACTACCAGTGAATGCATAAAGAACTGGGGAAAAAAAAATCCAGCCTGTAGCATTCCTACTCCAATCTTCTCTGAGCCTACATGTAGTAACACGACCTCAGACACGCTGTTATCCATCTGCATCCACTAAAGGCATCCAAGTTCCACTGAAGGTTTTACTTTTGCCTCCCTAAATACTGCAGGACCATGAGGAGCTTGCCCGAAGCTGCCACCAGAAACCACAAGCTCTTTCTTCAAGCAAGCTGTAGAGTGACAAGAAGGGGTTTGGGGGTGGAGGGATGGGAAGAGCTTAAAAGAGATCTGAGAACAAATTGAGTGTATGGGCTCCAAACAACTTATCTCGATGAGTTCTTAAATCTGAACAAAGATTCTGCAAGTTACAAGTGAGAGTTTTCCTGTCTACACAGACCCTTTTAACCTACAGCAGGAGCACAGGGAAGCATCCCACAACCAGAAGCGAGGCCTGCCGAGTAAATCAGTGGTGACACAGACACATTCTGCTTGCTGTGAATAAATTCTCTGGTTTTATATTGTCTATTACATAGAGAAATGAAAGGAGTTCTCCTCACTCCAGGAAAACCAACATATGGCCAATGGAGAAAGACTCGTTGCCTTCACTTACAGTATTTCCTACCAAGGCACCACCACAGCCAGAGAGCAGGGCCTGAGCCAAGAGAAATAAGTGAGCATATGGTTCTTGTATGGTGTAGGGTCAGGAACATGTTATCTTAGGGAATATTTAATCACTTTCCTGCTGCCTTGCTGCAGGCTGTGTGAAGGAATGTGTTTCCTGAGCTGTGCTCTGTGCTGACCCAAGAACTCCACGCCAAGCTCACCATTTATAAGCGTGTTGTGTCTTGACACAAGGGTGTCAGGAGCAGCTACCAGGAGCTAAGAATGAATTCCACATGAGCTGGCGTTGACCTAATGCAAGCCAGAAGTGCAATCAATATCCTTCAAGCACATCTCCAGCTTTATAATTTTACAGTCTCCACTGGCTCTACCTGAGAAGGGTGTAAAACAAACCCACAAAAGGCATGAGCAGGTGAGGTTTTCACTGGGTTTGCTGAGCTCACAGAGGCTCGGGAAGGAGCTCCCCTCCCGCAGACCCCCACACATGCACATACAGACAGTTCTGCAAACAGCCCCCAAACAGAGACCCAAAGTACATTTCCCCTGTTTGTTCTTCAAACTGACAGCTCAATTACAGCTTTTTAAACCCTTCTGCATCGGGGGAGCCAGGGCACAGCTTGAATCTACAGTGGGAAAGGAGTGGAGGGTTTTGTTGAAGGCATGAGGAATTTAACCAGGATCTGCCTTGGTTTCTCAGACTGGTTCTTATGAACGTAAAAAGCCAAAGGCCAGAGAGGATGATCAAACTCATCACACTACCTGCAATCTGCTTTTATGAAAGTATTCCTGCTGCTGGTTTTGCCATATTAACTGCAATAGTTAAGATTGGACAAACCAGACCTGACTGGCAAGGTGATTCAATAGGAAGCAACTCTAGGAAAGACAGGATTCTTTATATCTTTTTTGGAATTGAATTACACCATGTGAAAATGCAACCCCCTAAAACTGCCAGGTGCCAAGGAGCATTAGCAAGAGCTGAATTAGGGCACATCTGGAATGAACAGTTATTTTTCCTCTCTTGGTAGAATTAATGTGTTTTATCTTTGTTTCCTTTATAGTGTTCTTCCTTTAACATTTATTCAAAATTGAAAAATACTGTCTTGAGACAGAGCTGGTAAATTTGCCATGCCCAAGCAGCACCTTTTAGTTAAAACCAAAAGGAGCAGACATCTGTGTTTTGTCTGTTGTGGACATTTTCACGAAGAGATCAAGAAGATTCATAATATAGAAGGACATGTTACTCTACACCAGAGAATTCAATTCACTTTAAGGTCAGCCTGTACCTTCCCTGTAATCAAATGGTTCCAAAACGCTCCCAAAGCCAGAACAGGTGTTTCATTCATACTGTCTGTCTACCTGGCAAGGATCCAAATACTTTCTTTTAAAGCCTAAATTCTGTATTATTCTGGGGCACATGGAAAACATACATAAGTGCTGTCTCCTAGGCACGCTTCGGGCTCGGTCGTCATTAGCTACGTGTTTTTCTTTGCACAGCTCAAACAGGAACACAGCTGCTTTTATGTTAATAACTAAATCATGCTTTAAATGTGCCACACAGCCCTGCCTTCAGCCAGGAGGGCCCTGAAGATTTAACGAGCTGACATGTCAACAGAGATCAGTTCACCCACCAGAAAAGTGCAGCTACTCCTGGGGTGAGCTTTGGTAGCTGTTTAGCACTGCAGGAGGACCAAGAGCGCTGTGTCAAGTTGAATCCACGGAGGAATTGTCCACAATTCCTCCCAGGGGGACAAGTGAATGTGCTTGGGGTGAAAACCAGTGCGATGCTGGGGTTAACACAGCCGCTCGAGTGTGACAGAGCAGTGGGGGCAAACTGGAGACACTCAGACAGAACATGCTTTTGCTCCTTCTCTGAGAGGTGGGACACATCCAGGACTGCAAATGGGAAACTGACTCAAGCCTGACTCAGAGAATAGGACTTCTCCTACTATGTCATTGTAATTTCTTTGAATGCCGGGAAGTTCATCCTCCCACAGATTACTTCACCCGGGGTTGTTTCTGTGCCCTGTGGCTATGGGCACATAAATGCTCTTCAGGCATGGGGTCATGACATACACTTGCTGGCTTCCAACAACATCACATCATATCCAATTTTTCAAAATCTAGGTGGAAATTACTGGTAGCAGATAAAAACCCATTAGCACTCTGTCAGACAGGATAGTAGCACTGTCGTTTTCCTATGAAGTCCTGTTTCATTAATGAGAAACAATACACAGATGATAAAAAAGTGTAATTAGGAACAAGCAACAGACCCCAGCAGCATTACAAATGTTGGCCCAGAGGAAGGAACATCTCAAGCAATAGCCCACAGCAGCAGATGGCCTTTTATCTTTGCTTGTGTTTCCCCAGAGGAAGGGGATGCCCAGTCCAACACACAGAGGCTGTGGCTCCCCAAGGGAATCAGCAGCAGCTCTCGTGTCAGTGACAAGGAGCACAGTTAGGGGAAGGTGCACAGAGCCAGCAGACACACCGGTGACAGCCACAGCCCTGAGGTGTGAGGGTGGTCCCCTCTGGCTGGCTCTGTCCCCCTCTTTGAGGGCACCAGCCTGTCCTGGCACAGGTTGTGCTGTAGCCACAGAACAGAACCTGGCACAGCTCTGCTGCTCTGCATCCCAACGTGGATGAGGATGACTTCATACCTGCATTTTCCATTTATTTCAGAGCTGGAAAGAGGGAGATTAGCTGCTACCCAAGACTCTCCTCAGGGCACAAGGCAGTGCTGGATGACAGACGGAGTTTAGCTCCAGCTCTGCATTGTGGGCTCTGCCTATGGGAAATGCTTTACCTTTTTTTTTTTTCCCTCTGGGATACATTCAATCCAAGCACAATATTGACAACCAACTCTTCTTTCTGAGATTCCCAGTCCTAATCCGTGGGACTTGCAGAGGGCAAAAGCATTGTAATGAAATATTAGCAAGAGTTGCCTTGGTAACTGGCCAGATGAAGCCCTCTTATATTCACTGAAGTCCTCCCAGCGTGACTAATACCTCCTGGGCTGTAGTTACACCAGTCTGAACGTCCTGAATGCATGACCAAGTCAGCAGAGCAAACACACTCAAGCCCCATTTATACAGTTATGGCTTAATCTGATTATTTGTAGTTTCACCAAGTGCAAGAGAAAATTGTGGAGCTTCACTTTGCAGCTCCTCACTTTCATCTCGCCCCTCTTGAGAACACAGGCTAGGTTTTCCCATTCTGCAGTTCCTAAGACAGAAAAGGCAGCAGCCTAACAGCTGAGTGCAAATTGCAGTCATCTGTTAAAATGCATTTGGTAACATTTTCTTTATCCTGTTAACCTTACCAGAGAGTGGAACATGTGGGGAACGCTGAGAGCCTTCATGCATTGCAAAGTAAGAAACACTCCATGCACAGATCTCACCAGCCCCCCTTTGCCACAAAATCCAGATCTGACCAAGCCTCTCCCCTCACATCCCTCCCAGGCTCCCTGGCACTGCAGGCACAGCAGTCCCCATCTGCTGAGTGCAACCTGAGGTGCTCAGGTACCTGCTGCTGGCCATGTACAGCTTACGGCTTGCACAAGAGAGAAATTCTCTGTTTGAGCAGGTGCCTGTGAAGAAAGACCTGGATTACAGCCCTGCTGTCACCAGGAAGGCTGGCACCATCCCAGGGCAGTGGCAGCAGGGGAACTTCAGCTTCAGTTCCTTTGCAAACTGCAGCTGACAGCCCAGAGGACCATCACTGCTCCACACTTGCTCTTGCTCCTCTTGCTGGCTCCCTCCATCCCAGCTGTCCACCCCGAGCCTTAATTTTCCTTTTGTGAAGCTCCTTTCACAGCCAGGACTGAGGATTTATAGGTCCCCAAGAGAACAACTCAGTGTCCTGATCCTCCCTACTTCTCACTCTTGCTCATATTTCTGGGAAAACGATTCACTTCCCCGAGAGGGATCGGGGCAGAGTGCCTGCAAGAGAGCAAGGCTTGCAAGGGCAAGAGTTGTCATCTTTCAGCAGCACCAGCTGATTCACACACTAAATGCACACCACAGGCTGGGAGCTCTGCACAACAGGGATATTTGTGCCTTTCTTTAGTGTTTGCTCCCCGTGTGCAGCACAAGTCAGATTTCACACCTGTGTCCACCATCGATAAGAACAACCCATGGTTTGGGCTCCGTTATCAGGAAAAGATTTTATGTATTTCCATTGTCACAGCCGTTAATCTGAAATCTAAATTACTTCCTATTTGGGAAAGCATCTCAGTTTTTTTTCCATGCTATTCCTACAGTAGCTTAATAGGAACAGCCAGCTGTTTTGTGCTTAAAAATAATTCACTCCAGTAGGAAGAGGTAGCAAATAGGAAAATAGGTGCTTTCTCTACAACAGAAGAGCTATGAACCTGTTTCAGACATCACAGAGAGAGATGGTGCCACAGCCAAGAACTTAAACTATATCTGAGGCTCAAATCCCTTCACTACTTCTTCCCTGCATGACCTTGGACACATCACTTTACTTTTTCTTTGCCTCTCCATCAACTCAGAATGAAAAGCAGTAGCAGTCACAGGGTATGATAAGAATAAAAGCTGTAAGATGCTCAGACATCCAATGTAGGTGCATTTTTAAGTTTGTAAAAAATGTATTTAACAGCTAAGCCCTGCTTGGACCCTCTAAGTCCAATAGACTTCAGTGAAAATCCCACACATTCTGCCCAGCCTCTTCAGTTCACCCTCCAGGAGATCAAACAGCAAGCACAAAAACTGGTAATGTGTCAGGATTTACACAGATCATAAACACAGGAAAAGTCATGACCAGCTCCCATCTCAGGGCAGCCTGAGGGGTTCTCCAGGCTGGGAATTCAGGAGGTTGCATTGGGATGTTTCTCTACAAACAGCCTTGCTGCGCTAGAGAATCTTGGATCATGCCACAGGATGAGCTGGAGTGCAGAATGGCTGCAGCCCTGGAGGTCAGGAACCCTTTTTCATACCAGGGGGAAGCACTTTGGGGTCCTTCAGTGCAAAACTTTGAGTGCAGTTTTCCAGCCATAACACTTCAAATGAGGCAGCTGGAAACATAACAGAGAGTAAGCCCTGGGCTCGTTCTTTGGCTATGGGTTTTCCCTTGCCATAACCTCCAATTTCCTCTGCACTTTAAGGAAGGTTTATGCTGTGCATTACGTTTGTACAGTCCAGGTAGCCCAAGAAATCTTAAATGCCTGGTTTGCTGGGATAGATCCTGTTACTGCTTTTAAATGATTTGCATTCATATAAAGGATGATATATTAAATAACGAAAAAAGAAACCTCATAATCACAGCCAGACTATTTGTGGGAGGTTTCTTCTCAGTTTTCAAAGATCCTTGAAAAGCTGGCAAGGAAACCGAAAGCTATTTTACTTTCTTTAGGAACACTAAAGGGAAAAAGGTACTTTGCGGATTAGGAGATTAAAATTACAAATACACCGTCTGATAATTTTATAGTAATTAAAGTAATTAACTTGATTGCGTGCTACCAATTCAGCTGGCTTGGGCTTTTAAAATCTTATTTCAAGGAGCCACATTATTAAAGAACTTCAGATGTGGAATTACTGCTGAAAGGTATCCACTCTGGATTGATCCATAGCTCTGAACTCTTAAGGACTCCCAAGATGAAAGCAGTTTGGAAACCCCTCATGTGATTTATGCATGTAGTGCCTGACATCTTCATCTTCGTGGCAGGGAATTTATTCCGTGCCTAATGAGGTGAAGGTCAGGCCTGCCACGCTCCTTGTGGAAGCAGAGAGGGTATGGGCGTGTGCCCATTGGCATTCCTGCCCTGGGCTCTGCACTTCAAGGATGAGGTACGAATAAAGGAATTTAATTAGTGCTTGCCTGCTTCTTCTAAACAGCTCTAGAGGGAGGGATGCAGAGACAGTGTAATAGGGAGGATCTGCTGCGTGCTAGTAAAGGCACACACACTTTGTCTGCACAAGCCTCGACTTGATACCAAGATTAGAACCAGCACTAAACCCAACTGTGTTCCGAAGTGAGCCTGCCACACACAGCAGCAGGAGTTTCACAGGGGTTTAAAGTTAATTACACTCAATTCTGCTTCTGCTCTTTAATGTCTCTCTGGCTGTTCCCTGGCCTGCAGCTCCCTGAAAAAGCAGAGTAAGTGCTTTGGGGTGTTTATCAAGCCCTTATTATTACAGGCACTCTCTGGCTCTGGGAGAGGAAGCGTCAGAGCCCCTTTTGCTGTTTGTTGATGGTGTTTGAGGCTGCAGGGAGTGGAGGGGACTCGCTCCCCACACAGGAGGGACCGAGGCTGTGGCTTCACAACATGTTGTCTTTGGCAGCAGCACTGACACAATCAGTTTTTGCCCTTTTCCCCCTTCTGGTTGTGCCAACAGAACCATTTGTGGAACCAGGTTGTGAACTGACCCAGCTATAAAAAGAGGTGTAAACAATTCTTTTACGGTTTATTTTTTTAAGCTCTCTTAACCCATTTAAGGAATAGCCCTCCCTGTGAGACTGCACAAGCCAGGCATCTGGAAGCACAACTATTTCTGTGCGAGGCTGTTAACACAGGTAAGCACTGCAAGCTGCTGAAAGGGATGTCCAGCTCTTGCTGATTAAAGACAGGAGTTCCTAATATTAGGAGCCATGATGTATAGCCAAGTAGAATGTCATTAGGGCAGAACTGAAAGTGATCCATCCGTTTTGCAGGAGATAGAGACAGGTCAATGCACTTAGAGCAGAGTTTTTAATTCTTAGAGCACGCATAAGCTGTGCTGTTTCAGCCAGCCTTACAGATCTTGTCAGGGCAAAATCCCAAATGTTTTGCTGGAGTGGTCTCCAGCCAAATCCAGATTTTCAATGGAGATGGCTGAGTTAGTCAAGAAAGATAAATGAGCTGCAGTAATCAGCAGCAAAAGAGAAAAAACCCAAAATATTTTAAGTGCTTATCTAGGGTCTGGATTAAGTCTTTGATTTTCATGAATTTCCTACGTGGTCTTGGAAGGATTGCTTGCCTGCACCCCAGTTTCCCAGCTGGAAAGCAGATACAATCAGGCTGCAAACACACTGAAATAAAACACTCTCCTAGGATAACAGGAAAAAGACTCACCAACAGTGCAAGGCATCAGCAGAGGGCAGGCAGCTTGTACCCACAGCGGGGACAAAATGGCAATGAAATCTCACAGGAGTTTAAAAGTAAAGCCATGTTCTCAGGGAAGATCCTGGGTGGTCTCTGATGCAGCTTACATTGATAATTTGCAATAAAACACCATCTTGGCAACATACCTCAAACACCTTCCTACTAAATGAAAGCCTTTGTCCCTGGAGCTGTTCAACCTGACACAGCTGCTCTGAACACAGTCCAAAGGCCCTGCAGAGGTGGGAGGTACATGGGAAAACCCTGCAGAAGTGTAGGTGAAACAACCTCCTCATTTCCCCCAATCCCCTCAGCTCACAGCCCAGCCATGGCTCCTGCTCTGGTGGTTCAGCCACGCCACAAGTGCCTGATGGGTTTGTTCCCTGTGGATATTCCCTGTCTCACTGAGCCACCTGCACCAGCTGGACTTGGGACCTTCATCCCCCAGCCACATTCCATCCCAAAGGGACCATTTCTTGTTGGGTGCATTTTCCCCTTCTCCAAATTGCATTACTGCCACCAACTTGTAGAAACTTAATTTCAAATCCAGCAAATCTCTCACATACACAGTGGGGTGGATTTCTCAAAGGTTGCAGCTGTCATAACCCAGTTCCTAACTTACTCAATTTTTGGGAAGATCCACCTTCATGCTTTTCAACCCCAGACTATTTCCCAAAGTGTACTAAAGGACCGAGTTTGGAGGTTTGTTCTGAGAGAGATGTGACTTGCAATCTGCATTTGTGCACTGTAAAATATCTACATTTTAAGGTAAACTGTGAACTTCTGAAAATCAGACGTGCAGCACAAGACTCAAGATCAATAGCTGTGTTTGGAAGTGCTGCCCTGCATGCAAAATATTGGGAGAAAGGGATTCCACATGAGGGCTCTGAAATGTATAGGGTGACAAGAGAGTAGCTGTTCTGCCAGAGAGCAATGATGCTTTGGAGTCAGAACTCCTTCTCTGAGAACACCACCCGAGCCAGCAGTAAATCCATGAATTCCTTGACAAGTACATACATCCTGTGACCCTGCTCACAGCTGTGGAAATCGGGGCAAGCAGCAGTCGTTTACATGAGGTTACAGTGAATCCATGCCAGACTTCTTCAGAGATACTTGAAAATCCTCCACGAACATCTCCAGACAGCAAGTTTGAAAGGAGATGAGCTGGGGAACAGCAAAAGCTCCATCCACCAAGGAAAAGGAATCCCTGCAGAATTCCTCAGGAATGCAGAAAAACCTTACAACTCTTCCCAATATTTTTTCTATGCTTTTGGTGATTACTAATCTTTATGGAGTTTACATTCCATCTATCATTTTTATAACCAGAGATCAGAGAGGGATTATGACTGGGGTTGCAAGCTATTCACACAGAGACCCTGTTTATCTAAGCAAAGAGAGCAGCCCTTCTACTTTAACCATTTATAAGGTGGCAGAAACAGCACCTGGGACATGTGCAGAGCTAATTTGTTGTCCTACACCAGAAATTTAGGTGGTGCCACTTATATTTTGTCAGAAGCATCTCTAACACACAGCAGTCACAACAAGGACACGCCCCAGCTGATTGTCATTTTTACATCGAGTTCACATCTAGCTTTTTTTTTTTTTTTAAATTCAGCATCAATAATTGCATCCCTTCTCCCACACTGGGAGCGTGCTGGGAGCTGGAAGTGCTCTGACGATGGAGAGCTGTGACCCCAGGACCTCTGGCAGTCATAATTTAGAGAAGTTACAGCGCAGATCTAAATTCATACTAAAGGTCAGATCATCCCTTGGGGGCTCGCTGCGGCCAGAGCTCGGCTTCAAGAGAACTGGGCTGCCCAAAATGACCAGAAAGGAGCTGAAATCCAGCCCCCCTCAGCTGGATTTGGTGTATCTCAGCCACCCATGCCTCGCATGAAAAGGTTGGTTACTTAAGATGCGGCTGCCACCTCTTAATGGTAACAATGATGTTTGAAAAGGTTCCTTTGATCTTCAGCAAACACTACAGCCCTGATACCAGGAATACTTGAGCCACCCAGATTCCACTTCCCGCAGAGCTGAGACGTTAAAAGAAAAAAAAAAAAAAAAGAAAACAAACACCAACAAGCAAAACAAAACAACAACAAAAAGAGGAGCAAGAATTAAAAAAAAAAAAATCTGTAAATATTCAGTGGCTAAGAAATGAAACTGATTCCCTGATGCACAGCAGCAGCATCCTCCTAAATATCAGGAAGAACAGTATCTGCTTTAATCCATAGATTTATATGTAATAAGAACAAAAATGGATGAGGGGGACGAAAAGACGTTTTAGAGGAGAAGGGGGTTCCAGTTTGCAGCAGAAAGGGAGTTGGGAATTTAATGCTTGTAAGGTATAGTGCAGACTTCTTGAGGAGTGGATTTTCCCCCAGAACGTTCTTGCAGAGAGCCCTGATACCTTTGAAGTGCTCTATAAATTATACAATAACCAAGAAGAGTGGGACTTACTGGCCTGATAGAAAGTCCTTTAGGTAAGTACTTTACCCTAATTTAAAGACCACTCCCTCTATACAGACACGTTACTTCAAAAGAAGCTGGCACCTACTCATTTCTCCTGCCAGGTGTTTTTTATCTCCTGCCTAGCTATTGCTTCTGTTGGCATCCTGCAGCTCATACCCTCAGGAGGCACAGAGCCTGCCCAGCCCACCATGAGTCACTCCAGCAGGGTGGGATTGAAGCTTTCCTGCCTGTGCACAGCCAGGAATGGGCATGAGGCTCTTCTTTTGGGCTTTGCTCTAAGATAAACCACAAGATGAAGCTGCTAAAACATCTGGAAACCAGCATTAAATAGAAAACCTGAACATCTTTAGCTGATGGGGAGAGGAAGAGTTCAAAACAGAACCCAAGAGTCCCAATATTTAGGAAGGAGATGCCTGCTTGCTGGTCTGGGAGGTGCTCTGCATCCCACAAAGGTGACCAGAAATCTTCTGAAACAGCTCTTAACCACCCTCAGCATGAGCAGATCCAGATCCCTCCCCAAAAATGGATCTTCTGTGGGTTTGGGGTGCAGTGTCAGAACTCCCAGGGCAGGGAGGAGTTGTACTGCTGCTCCCTGTAAGGGGAGAAGTGTCCCTGGGCTACAACACACCCCTACAACAGCGAGCTGAGGCTTCCCAGGACACCCTCCACACACTCCCCACTCCCAGTCCTGCAGGTATGAACACTCCCAGCCCCTCCCCACCTCCCCCACAGCCCACTGTTGCATTTGCAGTCAGAAACCAGCCTTGGGGACAACCTCCGACAGCTCCGGAGGCAAAGGTTACAGGTGTGCCCCACGCTCCCTCCTGGTGAACCCAGGGAGCCCGGGGTGACAGCTTGATGAATGACATGCCACATGAAGGCTGGCAGCTTCTTTGCCTGGGAGGAGCAGAGAGGTTCAGGAGCATTTTTCTCCTCTGAAATCATTCCTCTGCCTGCCTGCCATTTCTAGCCCCTGCAGCTCTGGCTTTTTCCCCCTAATAAAATGTTTTCAAGAAAAAGTGTATCAGGAGAAGAGATAAAGATCTCTTCATCCTCTTTGAGATGAAGACAGTCAGCATTCCAGGGATTTCCACACTTCATGGCTGGTCATTTTCCCAGTCACTTCCTGGCATAACAAGGCAGCTGTGGCAAAGGGGACCTGGCACATCTTACACCTTTCACAGCTGGGCAGGAGACACAGGAGGGAGAGGACACATCCTCATCCCACAGCTCCCTCCCAGTTCTTCAGAGCACTATAATCTGTGCATATCTGCTTTATTTTCTTCCCAGTTTGGATGCTGGCTGGAGCTGGAGGCTGGTGATTACCCTTCACTTCTAGAAGAAGTGGGAGCAGAAATCCCAAAAGCACAAGCCATTAACTCCAGTCCCATCTGTACTTCAGGCAAAGCAAAGATCTGCCTTATGAAAACATAAGAGTTTCACTTCAGAGTCCTTTTCTCCTATAGACAAGAGGCATTCTCTCAGCAAGAGACTCCCCAAGCACATCAGCAGCCATGGATGAAATACCAAGGAGGAGCCTAGGACTTGAAGCCACAGGCATCACTCAGACATTTGATGTGTTGTAGCTGTGACATCAAGTGTGTTGTAGCAGGGACACAAATGGATGGGAAAGGACAGCCTGCAG
>VZRF01006726.1:401289-414808 GCA_013396875.1 Vireo altiloquus | reverse complement strand
GCCCCGGGGCGCGCCGGGCCCTGCAGCGTCCCCCCCCCGCCTGGTCCGCATGGCCCCGGGGGTGTCCCCATCGCCCCGGGGCGGGCCCTGTCACACCGGGGGGGGATCTGTATCACCCCGGGAGGGTCCCCGTTCCCCCGGGGGGACCACCCGCCCTGACCCCGCGCCCTTGTGTCCGCAGGCGCCGGAGCCGGTGCGGCCGCCGCGCTGCCCCTCGCCCCTCCGGCCGGCGGCCGGCCCCGAGCGCACCTCGGAGCGGGAGACGCAGACGGCAGAGCTGTCCCTGACCGTGGTGGCGGCCGTGCAGGCGGTGGAGCGCAAGGTGGATTCCCACTCCACCCGCCTGCTCGACCTGGAGGGTCGGACGGGGATGGCGGAGAAGAAGCTGATCGACTGTGAGAAGACGGCGGCGGAGCTGGGGAACCAGCTGGAGAGCAAGTGTGCGGCGCTGGGCACCCTCATCCAGGAGTACGGGCTGCTCCAGCGGCGCCTGGAGAACATGGAGAACCTCCTGAAAAACAGGAACTTCTGGATCCTGCGGCTGCCCCCGGGCAGGAAGGGGGAAGTCCCCAAGGTAACGGTGTCCTGGGGTGCGGGATGCTCCCAGAGGGCAGGACTGGACCGGGGTGGGTGGGCAGGGACAGCCCCGGCACAGGTGAGTCTCTCTCCGCTGCAGCTGCCCATTGCAGATTCCCAGCTCATCCCCCGCTGGGACTGAAATACGATGGGACACGGGCCTGGGAGGACATCCTGGTACTCAGGCCAGAGGTTTCAGTTCTGCTCCACTGCGCTGCACAGCCCCGGGGCCATTGACTCTTTTTTTGTTGTTTTTTTTTTTTTTTTAACCACCATTTGAAAAAACCCTGCAGATTTTGTGTTTCTTTTGTTTTGACCACCTTGGTGCTGCAGTCACCCAGGCTGGGGAAGGAGCAAGTGGGAGCTGCTGCTGCAGGGAAGGGGGAAGCTTTGGGATTCAGGATGGCAGATGAGCTTAGCCGAGCTCTGGAAAGAGCCCACCATCAATATTCAGCTCCTACTTGAATTTCACAACCTTCCCGCTAAAAGAAAGTGTGCAAATGAGACAGTGTAGGACGTGGGAAAGGGAATGTCTCTGGAGAGAGCAGAGAGGGTCAGGAAAAGGGGGGGTTCAGACCCTGACACCCCATTAGTGCCGTTGTGGGGCAGAACTGGGGTGCTGCGTTCCCCTCTGAAGAGCTCCAACACGGCACAGTTTGCACATCCTGAATTTATCCTTAGGAATTATTCCTTGGCTAATGAGGTAGGGAGCTGCAGCTGGTGGGCACACAGTAACCAGGGATAATGGGGAGCCCTGTGGGCCTGGGCAGAGTTTTCCCTGGAGTTCTGGAGTAATTGAATCTGGGGGTTACGTCAGCTCATCAATAGGGATGAGTCCAGCCCAGCTCCTAGCTTTTCTCTCCCTCACAGTCCCCCAAGCCTGCAGAGAGCAGGGACCAAGAGGAGGAGCTCAGGGTCCTTAGGGGAAACCCCAATCTGGATTCAACACTAGGAACCATCCCTTTGGTTGAGTCCTTTATTCCCATAGAAATACCTGCCCAGGAGTTAAGTGTAAAAAGCAGCTCGTTGATGGCCTTGAAGGAGCTGAAGCCTGGCTGTGCCCAGGCTCCTGCTCGAACCCAATGTTGGAATTGCAGGTGCCAGTGACCTTTGATGACGTGTCCGTGTATTTCAATGACAAGGAATGGGAGAAGCTGGAGGAGTGGCAGAAGGAGCTGTACAAGAACGTGATGAAGGGGAACTACGAGTCTCTGATCTCCCTGGGTAAATACGAGGTGTCCTCGCCCTGGGGAGGGACAGGGGGCTCCTTCTGGCTCCCCCTTGGGGATCCCCTTGGACGAGACCCAAATGTCCCATTTTAAAGACTTTAAAACACGGGAGGATGTTTTTAGTCTGGGTTCCTTCCAGCTCATGCCGTGGTGGTGTTCTGGCTGTGTGGGGGATGCCCTGTGGGCAGGTGGACTGGAGACCTCCCAAACCTCTTCCAGTTATGCAGTCAAAAACCATCTCCTTGCCCATGGCTGTTGGGAGGGCTTCCCTGGGGCTCACAGTGGGTACCAACCCATGTACTCCTTCAGAGAATTTTGCAAAGGGAAGAATTGTCTGATGGGATCCGTGCTTTGGAGCATTTCCTATGGAGGTTCAGGAGAAATCCTGTCTCTCCTGGGAGCTTGTGAAATGCTTTTGGCTTTGAGGGAGCCAAGATTTGTCTAAAAGGTTCTAAAACCCGACCAGAAAAACGCAAGAGAGCTTGAGTTTCCTCTCTGAGGTGGTTCCTCTGTGTGTGGCACCTCAGCTGCTGCCTCCCTGAATCCCCTCAGCCAGCAGCACCTGTGGACGTTCCTGGGCATCCTCACATGTCCCCCACACGCTGGGAAGAGGTGGAAGCCAATATTCGAGTCCCAGTGCAGTAACCCCTCTCTCCACCACTCTGTCTCTCCACAGACTATGCAATTTCCAAACCTGGTGTTTTGTCTCAGATCGAGCAAGGGGAGGAATCGCGGGGCAGGAATGAGCAGGACCTGGAGGAGAGTGAGATCATTACTGATGCCACGGCAGGTGAGGCAGCACCTTGGCACAAGGGCAGCCCTGGGTCGTGTTCCAGTAGCTGCTCATCCCAAGGCTGAAGCAGATGTTGCTGGGACCATGGATGATGGGGTTTATCAGGAGCAGCCTTTCCTAGGAATGGGATAGATTTGGCAGATGGGAGGTTTGATGTCCAGGTAGAGCTCAACATAGAAACCAGGGCAAGCAGAGCCTGGAGAGTTGGGCACTGGGAGCCCTTCCCAGCAAGGGAGGCATCTGCAACCAGACCAGGTCCTCGGGGAGCCAGTGTGCCCAGCAAGGAAGGAGAATTGAGTCCCATTGGGAGAGCCCATCCCCCCAGAAAATCCTCTCCACCCTCTCTTTGCATGCATGGTGCCTGGATTTATCCTTGGAGCATCCTCCCGGGCATGGAAGCCTGGTCCCATCCTGTGTGCAGGGAGACAAGATGCTGAGGGGCAAGGCTGGGCTGGAAATGGGGCACCAGTGACCCTGAGGACCCTGAGTCCCAGAGTGACTCCTGCTGTGGCATAAGGGCACTGAGAGGGAGATAAGGAGGTGGCCTGGAAGAGATGGTGTCATCTCCACCACTCATCCCTGATTGCAGGCTGTGGGGTCACTCCAACACCCTCCCTGTGCTTTCCATCACAAGGATTTGAAATTAAATTGAGGCAGATGGGAAGAGGAAGATCACGAGCCCACGTGGAGCTGCAGCTGGGGAATGTGGGGAAGATGAGGGGTGCTGAGCTGTGCCACCAAGGCCCCAGGCCGGGTGCAGCGAGTTCCCTGTGCCCGCAGAGGGTCCTGGGCTGGAGCTGGGAGCGTGGCAGGCATGGGTGAAGGGCAGGGGCTGAAGGGAGAGCAGAAGAGGCCGAGGAGATGAAACCCCTCTGTGGGATCAGCAGCCGGAGCCGGCCGGGATTGCTGGGAGCAGTTCCTTCATCCTGGGAGTGATGTCAAGTGGGAACCTCTCGTTGCTGCAGCTGGAATTAGGGTTGTGATCAAAACGGAGGAGCTCCTTCCTGAAGACAGCCCCGAGAACCCTGAGCTGCATG
Organism: Vireo altiloquus; assembly: GCA_013396875.1. Classification (NCBI taxonomy): domain Eukaryota; kingdom Metazoa; phylum Chordata; class Aves; order Passeriformes; family Vireonidae; genus Vireo; species Vireo altiloquus. The sequence goes on along the minus strand of VZRF01006726.1, from coordinate 411,173 downwards.
GGATGTCAGGGCAGTCCGAGGGGAGCTTCCAGAGCCCGGACGAGGAGGCAGCCTGCGAGAGCCCCTACGGCTCTGTGTCCCCGCCGAGGGACCTGCCGGGAACCAGCCTGGGGGACTCATCCGAGTACGGAGCCGACTTCAACGAGATCCAGAGGGTCATCGTCCACCACGGGAACTGCACAGGTGAGATGCTTGGGACACAGGAGGCCTGGGGAGCTGTGGTAGGCTAGGAAAAGGTGGGGAAAGGGTTGGATGGATGAGAGGAGGTAAATTCCCCCAGAACCAGCAGCAGAAGGAAAGTGGCTGCAGCAGCTTCCAAGAGTGGCTCTGGTCAGGCCTTGGGCTTGGAGATGGAGGAGCACATCCATGCTGGACACAGAATGTGGTCTCTGAGGGCTTCTGTCCTGCTCTGTGGCAGAGTGAGCACTGGCCCAGCCCTCTTGAGAGTGGGAAAAGCCCTGGTTACCTACGGAGACCGAGGGAAGATGTGTCTCAGGCAGTGTTCTGTGAGAGCCCCAGGGAGGCCTGCTCCCAAAATCCTGCTGTGGCAGAGGGCAGGGCGTTGGTGTGAGGTGTGGAGGAGTGGATGGTTGCACACCAGACACTGCTGGAGGAATGTGAGAGGTCCTGCAGATTCCCAAGTGTGGGAGTTGCTTGGGGCAGCTCCAGAGGACAGGGAGGAATGTGGCTGGAGCTCTGTGATGTGTGAGCTGCCAGGAGGGAAGGGGAACGATGAGGTGATTTTGTGGAGAGATGAGATGATGGCACTGAGGGTTTCATGTGTAGAACTCTGCCAGTGAAGTGGCAGATACAGGCCAAGCCCTGCAGATGTGCTGTGAGGGTGGGGATGGGAGAGCAGGGACGTGAGAGGTTGGGAATGGTGGGTTCCCTCCTCCTGAAGGCTTTGTGGTGGTGTAACACAAACCAAGACACACAAACTTGGGCTCTTGAGGGCCTCAACTCCGTCTTGTGGGTCCTGTGGTCTGCTCAGAGGGAAACCAGCCAAGCCACCAGTGGGGCTGGAGCTGATCCTTGTCCGAGAGCCACTGCCTCTGCCAGGGCGTGGGGTTCGGCTGTTGGGGCTGGGCAGGAGCTGTGGTGGTGCTGGCTGGGATGGGGGATTGAGCCCCCAGGTCCATAGAGGGGGGCAGGGAGAAGGACCTGGGTTTTCTCCTCCCTCGGAGGGAAGAGGGCCATGGCTTTGACACATCCACTCCCATCGGTTTCCTTCTCTTGGGAAAGTGTAGCTGCTTTTCCTGGGAGAGCATTTCAGCCTGGCTGAAAGGCCAGTGTGGGGTGACACGAGGGGTGCCCTGTGGGCCTTTCCTTGGACCGTGCTGGCTGCATGTCCTGCTGGGTGTCCCTGGGATGGCTGCTCTCACCAAACAAAATCCCTGGCTCACTTCCTGCCTTGGTGACACGAAGGGGAGCTGGCCTGCTGCCATTCCATCCCACTGCCATTGCATCCCACTGCTGGGTGCTCTGGGAAAGAGGGGGGTCTCTCCCCACACCCCATCGCGGCGAGGCTGAGGGAAGGGGACAGTCCCAGAGTCCCAGGCTGGCTGTGCTGTCCCCAGAGCAGCGCTGGCAGCCTGGTGCTGTGTCTCTGTCGAGTGGAGCGTTGTTGTAGCCCAGTGAAACGGCAGCAGATGGAGCTGCTCTGAAGTCACTCGGCCACCCAAGCCCTGGCGAACCCACAGCACTTTTATCCCCCACATCCTGGGGGCACCATGAAGCTGCCAAACCTTTTGGCAGGCGGTCGGAGTGCATCCTCTGGAGGAGCCTGACCAGGGGTGGTTTGTCTGGACTCTGTGCCCAGGGGTGACATGGCCCATCCCAACGCTCTGGCTAGTGGGGCAGAGCAGGCAGGAGCAATCAGCTGCAGGAGCCCCTGCAGGTGTTTGTGTAGCACCCAGGGCTGTAAGAATCCACCCCGTGCCACCCAATGACGCTCTGTTTGGTTTTCCTCCTCAGAGGATGGGATCGTGATCAAGACGGAGGAGGAGGAGGAGGAGGAGGAAGAGGAGGAGGAGGAGGACCCCGACACGCTGGAGTCGTGCGCCATGTTCTCGGGCCGGAGCGAGCCGCCGGCGTTCCCCAGCCACGAGGCCGGGCTGGGCTGTGAGGCGCAGTGCAGCTCCAAGGTGCAGCCCCGCGGCCTGGCCGCCCGCGTGAGGAAGCCGTCGGCCTGCGAGAGGGACTCCGGGGACATGAAGCCGGCCAGCGGGCAGCAGCGGAACCGCACGCGGGAGAGACCCTACATCTGCCCCGAGTGCGGGAAGAGCTTCATGCTCAAGATCAACTTCATGATCCACCAGCGCAACCACCTCAAGGAAGGGCCCTATGAGTGCCACGAGTGCGACCTCAGCTTCCGCAACAAGCAGCAGTTCCTGCTGCACCAGCGCAGCCACACGCGCCGCGGCGTGGGGGTCCCGCGGCGCCCCGAGCACGGCCTCAAGCCCCCCTCGCGGCCCCCGCCCCCGGGGAAGCCCTACAAGTGCTCCGAGTGCGAGAGCAGCTTCAGCCACAAGTCGAGCCTCAGCAAACACCAGATCACCCACGTCGGGGAGCGGCCATTCACCTGCGGCGAGTGCCGGCGGAGCTTCCGCCTGCAGATCAGCCTCCTCATGCACCAGAGGATCCACGCCGGCAAGAACGAGATGGCTTTCCTGTGCCCCCAGTGCGGCAAGAACTTCACCCGGCCCTCCCACCTGCTGCGGCACCAGCGGACTCACACCGGCGAGAGGCCCTACCAGTGCAGCCAGTGCGAGAAGACCTTCAGCGAGAAGTCCAAGCTCACCAACCATTACCGCATCCACACGCGGGAGCGCCCGCACGCCTGCGCCGTCTGCGGGAAGGGTTTCATCCGCAAGCACCACCTCCTGGAGCACCAGCGCATCCACACGGGCGAGAGGCCCTACCACTGCACCGAGTGCGGCAAGAACTTCACGCAGAAGCATCACCTCCTGGAGCACCAGCGGGCGCACACCGGCGAGCGGCCCTACCCCTGCACCGAGTGCACCAAGTGCTTCCGCTACAAGCAGTCGCTCAAGTACCACCTGAGGACGCACATGGGAGAGTGAGAGGCTGCCCAGGCTTCCTCTCCCTCCCTCTCTCCCTCCCTCCATCCCTCCCTTCCTCCTCGTCCTCCTTCTCCTCCACTCATCTCTCCCACCCTCCCTCCATCCATCTCCCCCCACCCCGGCTCAGGGCATGGACATCAAGGAAGCTTTGTGTGGTAGCGCCGCTGGTCTGGTGGAGACTCGGCTGATTGGAAATAAATTAATGAATTAAAGCAAGCAACGCGCGGCAAAATTAAAAGATTATATATATATAAAATTAACAGAAGCAGCTGATTTAGGGGGAATCCTCACCAACAAGCAAACAAACCACCAACAAAAGAAACCTGTACGCAGGGTGTTTTGCCGGAGTAGGACTCGTAACTGCTTTTTAAATCTACTGTTTGTTTTTTTTTAATAAATGTGGAGGAACTTTTTATTTGATAAGCAACCTTAGGATGGGCAAGATTTTATTTTTGGTTTTGTTTTTTGTTTTTTGGTTTTGTTTTTTTTTGTTAACTGCTCTGTAGGCTGATTCTGGCACAGTCACTTTTTGTCCAGGAGCTCTGCGGAGGCGCTGCCTCGTCTGGGCTGGATGCGACAGGAGGAGCTCCGGCCGGGGGGAGGTGAGTAATTAACAGATGCAGCTGATGAGGAAGTTGTGCGTGTGTCTAGATTGGAAGCGCTGATAGGTGCCTGCCCGGCTCGCGGGGCTGTGATGCACTCCTGAATTATACAATAGAATAAAATTCTAGTTGCAGTAAAAGACCCTTTTTCTGGTAGGACCCCTCTGCAAGGCCCCTCCAAACACCCATTCCTAGCGCTCGATCCTCCCACAGGCCTGGCCCTGCCACCTCCGAGGGCATCAGGGTGCTGTGGGTCTGGCCATGGGGCGCCGTGGGGTGACCGTGGACTGAGAGCGAGACCTTGTTGTGTTTAACTGCTCTGCTGTCCTTGAGCCGTTGCTGGTGGCATCGACCACACGCTCCTCGATGGCAGGAGCAGCAGGATTCCTGCCCAGGGGAGGAGCAGCTCCAGGCTGGCTGCAGGGAAAGGCCTCCCCGCTCCTGGGTACTGCTGCTGGGTGGGTGGGACACGATCCATCTCCTTGCTGTTGGTTTGAGCTCCTGTTTGTACCAGCTCGGTTCCTGGGGATCCCAGCTTGTCCTGGCTGCAGCTCCTGAGGTTGGGCTGTGCTGGGTGAGATCCATCTGAAGGGCTGGGCTGGGGCTGGGGTGGTGACAGCAGCTCCCCAGAGCACACCAGGCTTCTTCCCGGTGCTGTCAGATCTCACGTTGGACAGTGGCATCAATAAACAGAGTGATGATGGGAGAAGTTGTCGGGACCTGTTAATGCCTTTGCAGAACCAAAGTCCTCATCCAGGACTTTCCTGGTGTATGAACCCCTCCTAAGCTGGAATTTATGGCCTCTTCTGTGCTAGGAAGTGCCAGAGAGCAGTGCAGCCACAAGGAGCTGCTGAGAGCCACCAGCTGGTCACGGCTGTGGGTGAGAGCATTTTGGGGCTGCCAGGGCAGGCTCCTGCCAAGGTTCCTGCATTCCCACTGCTGGGGTGGTGCCTACAACTCCCTGGAAGCAGTTTGGGATTTCAGGTCAGGGCCTGCAGCCTCTCAGGGGTTGACACTTCCATCCCTGGATGTTGGCCAGGCTGGACAAGGCTCTGAGCAACCTGGTCTAGTGGAAGGTGTTCCTACCCTTTCAGGGGGGTAGGACAAGATAAGCTTTGAGGTCCCTTCCCACCCAAACCATTCTGGGATTCCATGAAAGGTGCTGTGATGGGGCTGATGTCCTGGGAGGGAGGTGTGGGGGCAGGACAGGAGGGCCTGGCTGCAGCCCTGTGTCACTCAGCAGCCTCCCTGCATCTCCCTCACCAGGACTAAATGCAATTACAGGGAAGAGGGAAATGAAAAGCAGAACTGATTCTGGTTCTCAGCAGCTCATGTTTGTCACACTGGCAGCAACATGGACCTGGCAGCAACCTTTTTTCTTCCTGAAAATGGATGAATTCAGCTTTTTATTGGCAAAAAAAAAGCTGAGGTGCCTGTGCTAGCCTGGCTGCCCCTCTGCAGTGCCAGGACCTTGGTGTGGCCAGGCTGGCAGTGCCCGTGCTCTGCTCTGTGTCACTGGGCCCCACACAGCAACTCCTGCCCCTCGTGCTGCTCCTCACCCACCACACACGGATGGAACAGCCTCAGTCACCGGACACTGCCAGGATTTAACAACATCCTGGTGACCTTCAGCAGCTCAAATGTCACCAGTCTGTGTGCAGAGACAGCTCCCATGCCAGTGGGACAACACGGCCAATGTGGCCCTGAGTGCAGGGCAGCAGCGACACTGAAAACCACAGTAGTGGCAATTAACAGCAATGTCCCATGGTGGGACCCAGACTCGACGGCTCCTGTCCCTGCAGTTTGGGGCTGTGACACTCGCCCAGCCTTCCCTGGCCTGGGGTGCTGGAGGAGCTGGACACAGACGCACCCAGAAGTGAGCTCCAGGAACAGGGGACAAGCAGGAGCCACCGCTGTCCCCACTTGGGTGTGAGATGGGCAGTGTACCCCCAGCAGCACCCCAGAGGCTCTAGGTGAGTGGGGACATCACCCCGGGGTGGCTGTCACCCCAGGGTGCTGCAGAGACAGTGGGCAGGGGCCTGGAAGCACCGTCATGATCTGTCAGAGCTGCTGGGCCAGGCTCTGGGACCCAGCGGAGCAGGGAAGCTCACCAAGGCTCGGCCATTGCAGGGCAGTAACTGCCTGGAGAGGGATTTGTTCAACTGCTTTATTGTGTCAGGCAGTGGAGGGTGTCCCCCAAAACACTCCTTGGGCCCCAGCTGGCAGCACATGAGGGTGGAGGAGGAGCAGAACCGACGGCAGAATATGAGGCATTGATTTTGGACACCCAGCACCCTCCGGGGCTGAGCCCACGGCAGCAGCACAGAAGGGACAATGTGGACCCGCAGCAGGAGAAGCACGAGGCTGCTCGAGGCGCTCTGCTTCCCCAAGCACTGCTGCTGCTCTCTGGGTGTTCTGGAGCTGGGGTGAGAGTGAAGGAGACGCTGGGAGAGGCGCCGGCAGCCATGGGGTGCGGGGATGGAGGCCGGAGCCCTGCTGCCCCGGAGCAGGCAGGGGTTTGGGTGATTTCAGGCGAGCAGGCCGGGGCTGGCAGCGCAGGGAGGCAGCACAGGATTACCCTCGGCTCCTGCACGGCGCAGCTGCCGCCCAGACACAATCCCTTAAAACTGCATTAGCCCAGCCCAGGTGGCCGGGAAGCGGCTCCGGCGAGGCCGCGGGAAGGATCGCAGTGCAAGGCTTCGGGAAGGGACTCCCGATCGGCAGCTCCGACCGCCGCCGCGGCCCAGCCGGGGCCAAGCTCCCGGACGCATTCCAGGTTATTAATGATTAAATTAATTTAAGCAACCCGAGCATCCGCGGGCGCTGGCAGCACCGTGCTGGAGCGTGCCGGCTGCGCCCCAGGGGAAGGCTGAGATGAAGGCTTACACTCGCACTCACACCCTCGCCCCAGCCCTCCCCATCTGCGGCCGCTGCTCCATCCCCGCTCGCGTGGGCTGCCCACAGCCACGTGTGTGCAGACATGGGCACACGCAGTGCACACGGCAGGCCCCGTGCCCGTGTCCTCCTGGTGTTTTCCTGCTCGTTCCTGCCCAGCTTGCACACACACACTTGGACAAGGTCACGCCTGTGTGAATTGTGAGGTCCAGGCACAGGAACATACACAGGGAGAGACAGGGACACTTCCACACATACACAGGCACACACACACGTGTGTGTAATTACATGGATGCACACACAGACACACACACAGAGACACATACAGGCTGCACACACAGACCCACACACAAACACACAGGTAATAACATGGATTCACATACAGGCACACACACACACACGTGTGTTGTGACGTGGATGCACACGCAGGCACACACACAGACACACCCACAGGTAATGACATGGATTCACACAAAGACCCACACACACGTGTGTTGTGATATGGATGCACACACAGGCACACACACAAACACACAGGTAATGACATGGATTCACACATAGGCGCACACACACACACGTGTGTTGTGACATGGATGTGCACACAGGCACACACACAAACACACACACACAGACACACACATAAGGACAAGGATGCACACACAGACACACACACATACACAGANCACACACACACAGACACGCACAGGTAAAGACATGCACGCACACAGACACACACGCGTGTGTTGTGACATGGATGCACACACAGGCACACACACACGTGTGTGTTGTGACATGGATGCGCACACAGGCACACACACACACAGACACACATTAGGACACAGATGCACACACAGACACACACGCATACACAGAGACACACAGATAATGACATGGATGTACACAGACACACACACGTGTGTTGTGACATGGATGCACACACACATACACATTAGGACACAGATGCACACACAGACACACGCATACACAGAGACACGCACAGGTAATGACATGGACGCCCATAGACACACACACGTGTGTTGTGACATGGATGTGCACACAGGCACACACACACGTGTGTTGTGACATGGATGCACACACAGGCACACACACACACATAAGGACATGGATGCACACACAGACACACACACACAGATACACACACAGATAATGACATGGACGCACACAGACACACACACGTGTGTTGTGACATGGATGCACACACAGGCACACACACAGACACACAATGTACGTGGATGTGCACACCCCTGCATGCAGATATCAACACACAGAGATGTGAACCTGCACACTAACAACCACATACACGAATGGAGACCCCCAGACACAAGTCCCCGTATAACGCACACACACACACATACAGGCATACGCGTAAATATGCTCCCACATGCAGGCACGTGTACAAAACCATTCACACCCGCACGTCGTACACATCGCATACACACAGACGTAGAGGTACTCGCACAGATAACAGATACTCAGTCACACCCTCAGCCCATTGACAGCCCCGCAGCCCCGCCTGTTCCCGTCGCGCCCCGCCCCGGGCCCGCTCCGCCCGGGCCCATCCCGTCCGTTCCCGTCCGTCGCGGCCATGGCTCGGGAGGTGCTGGGTCTGGGTAAGCAGCTGGCGGCCGAGGCCACCTGCCCGCTGTGCCTGGACCTGTTCGCGCAGCCTGTGATCACGGCGTGCGGGCACAGCTTCTGCCGGCAGTGCCTGGAGGGCGTGCTGGGGAACCCCCCGCGCCCCGCCGCCTGCCCGCAGTGCCGCGCCGCGGTGGAGCCGGGCTCGCTGCACCCCAACCTCTCGCTGGGCGCCGTGGCGGGGCTGGCCCGGACCATGGAGGAAGTGGCGACGCGGCCGCGGTGCCCCGAGCACGGCGAGCTCCTGGCGCTGTTCTGCGAGCCCTGCGCCGTCCCGCTCTGCGCCCTCTGCGAGCTCTGCCGGGACGAGCCCCAGCACCGCCAGCACCGCGTCCGCCCCGCCGCCGAGGCCGCCCGGGAGCTGCGGGTATGGGGCGGCGCCGCCACAGGGGCTGGGGAGGGGTTGGAGAAGGGTTGGCTGCCTTCGCTGCCTGGGGTGAGGTGGCCGAGGGCACAGATCAGGGTTCTCCCGGGGCACAAGTTAGGATCCTCTCGGTGCGTGGGTGTAGGGCCCTTCCAGGGGCAGGCATGCGTCCCCTCTGGGCACAGGTTAGTGTCCTGTCCGGGCACACATCTGGGGTCCCTTCAAGGACAGTCTGGGGTCTGCTCTGGGCGTGGTGAGCTCAGGGCTGGTCTAGGTGCGGATCTTTGTCCCCTCCGTGCGTGGGTGAGTCTCCTCTGAGCACAGTCTGGGGTTCATTAGGGCACTGTTCTAGTTCCCCTCCACACACAGGTTAGGGTGGGTCCCTGTCCAGCCACGGGTTTGGGGCCTCACTCAGGTGCTGGCTGGGGTCCCGTATAGGACCCTGCTGGTTCTCGCCTAGCCCCAGCCCACCCTGCAGCCCAGGTCCCTCTCACTGCCCACCCCTCTGTGTCCCCGTATGATCCCTTGTGCCCCAGATGTCCCCAGCCAGAGTTTCTCCCTCACAATGTGGGCTGGGGTCCCGGCTCACTGCAACGCAGGAGATGACTCAGAGCATGAGGAGTATTTTAATACTCCAGCAAATGTACAGAGCATGTCTCAGTCACTGCTACTGTCACTGCAAACCTCTTCCCAGAAATCCCACTTCCAATGCCAAAAGTTGTTTTTTCTAATTGAAAAGAAAACCAAAACCAAACCACAAACTCCAGGGTTTCCCCAGGAAGTTATTCTAGAATTGTTTCTGGCCACCAGAGCTGTGGATGGGATCTCCCCAGCCTGACTAAAGTGAGTTTGGAGAGCTGGGTGCTGTCTCTGAGCTCAAAACCCACTCCCAGGTACTCAGGGGTTACTCCCAGTGACTCCCTAGACTGGGATTGTCCCCACACAGACTGTTTGGTGACATCATCTGCCTCCTGTGAATGTGTCTCAGTTTCAAAGCCAGGTGTCTGCTAAGGAAGGCAGGAGCCTCCCTTGGAATGGAAGATGCAACCTCCCTTCCCTCAGGATTATTATAATTTTGAAATTAAGGGGCTTTCAGGGAAAGATATGGGGAATAGGAATAACAGCTCTTTACTTATATATAGATATGTAGATATATAAATATAACAAGGCAGAAAAACACTGGTTTAAACTGGCAGAGTCAGATACAACCTGACACCCTGGCAGTCAGGGCAGCAGTGCCATGAGATGGTGGCTGCTCCTCCTGAAGTGATGGATGTGGTTCTG
>VZRF01006726.1:364326-400980 GCA_013396875.1 Vireo altiloquus | reverse complement strand
TGATAATCCATTGTAGTCCAGTTCTGCTGACCACATCCTTTGGTCATCCTGTGTCCCACTTCTGATCGATAGATTCTTCTTTCCAGAGCCTCAGGCCTGTCCTTGTTATCTTCAACCAGATGGTCCAGGAATTTAGGGAACTTCCTTGCTTATCTTTGCTATCCTGAGTTAACTACATAAAATAGCATTCTACATATGATATAATCATAAGAAATCACACTGCTTTTTAAAACAAACTATATCCATACCACTTCGTTTTCTTACATTACACACATGACATTCATTTTAATATTTGTGAAAAGCCAACAATGCAATTTGCACTTATAACATCGTTAACCCCTCCCCCACCAGGTTCGGGAAAAGAAATATTTCCTCGGAGGAAAGTGAAGAGAAAAAAGCTATTTATTTAACAAACACACAAGAAAAGAATAATAATGCTAAATAATAAAATCTCTCGCTGTGGAGAGAAACCTGGAAGAGTTTTAAAGTCCTTCTGGGTGTGGTCTCTCTCCTCCCCAGATCTGGGTTGGCATGGGGGCCCTCCTGCAGGCTGGTGGAAGGTCTCCCAGTGAGGTTTTGATGTTCTGGTGTTCTGAACAAGTCCAGAAGAGAAGAAGAAGAAACCAAAGTCCCAGGAAAACTCTGTCTCTCTCCTTTCGAAGAAAACAGAGCCAAGAGCTCGCTGGAAAGCAAAGAAGGTGCTTCCTCCCCTCTCTGCTGCAGCAGCTCTCACTCCCCACAGCAGAACAACAGAGAGGAGCAGTGACCTTGGAGCACAGAACTGCTTTGAAAAAGTTCCTCTGGCTGTTTTTTTTCCTTCTCTTCCCTTTCAGGCTCAGTTTAAAGGCCCAGAAAGGCATAAGATTCATTTTCTGGGCATAGAGCAGGTGATATGGGATACATCATAAAGTCACTCCAAAACAGCTCATGAGCAGGAGATAATCCAGGGTTATCTCCGGACAGGAGATAGTAGTCAGAGTTATCTGTGAGTCATGGGCAAGGCATTGATGGGCCCATTAACAGGAGACTGGAGGGAGGAGGCAGGGAGCTCTGCCCCACCTGGTGAAGATGGTGATAGAATACATGCTTGGGCACATCTTACATTGTAACCTAGGACAGAACGTCACTCCAAAATTACCAAAAATACCTTTTTTAATCCCTGCCCCAGGAGACACTCCAGAGCAAACTGCTTTTTCTACAAAAACAGAAGGAAAAATTGAAGCCCAAAGGAGATCAGAAAACTGAAGGCCTGGTGGTGAGTGTTCCTCTCCATGCCCCACACTGCTCACCCACCTGGCTCTCCAGGAATGGCTCATCATTCCCTCTCCCTATATATATTTATTTCCTATTGCACAACAACGTTCTTTTCTCTCTCCCTCTCTGTCCATCCCATATGGCCTCCTTGGGCTCATCAACATCCAGACTTGCCACTCCTCTCTCCATTCTTCCCTGTTTTCCTGTACAAAATCTCTGGTTCCCTTCTGTGTGATCCTCGCCCCTGTTCACAGCAGCCCAAGGCTGGGCGGGCTCAGGGCCTCCGTGGGGTGCCTTGCAGGTGAGGGTGGTTGCAGAGGAACTGCGTGTGCTCCACACCTTTGAGGAGCTGCAGGAGTTCCTGAAGGAGCAGAAGGAGATCCTGCTGGCCCAGCTCAAGCAGGTGCACCAGGAGCTTCTCGAGAAGAGCAAAGAATACAACTCCAGGGTTTTGGAGAGGGAATCGCTGCTGGACACAGTGATTGCACAGATCGAGGAGAAACGGGACCAGCCGGAGGCTGAGTTCCTCATGGTGAGGCTGCATCACCCACTGGGTGCTGTGACCCCTGGTGGGGCTGGGAGCACCCACCTGGCACCCTCTGCATCCTGGTGCAGCCCGTGGGGCCAGGCCGTGACACTGCGGTGTGGCTGCTGTGGGTCAGGCCCTGAGGGAAGGGAGGCTTGGGATAAGGTGTGGGGTGACCCCCAGCCCTCTTAACCTGCTTCACCACAGCTGGGCAGCCACTGTAGCTCCCTGCCCCGGGCACCGCCATCCTTCTTGGCAGTGCCAGAGCTCACCTGTGTTTTCTCTCTTCCAGGATGTTGGCAAAATCCTGAGCAGGTATGGAACAGGCTTGGTGTCACTCTCCTCCTGCGCAGCTCCTTTGGGCAGAGGTTTGGGAGTGCTGCAGGAGCCAGGAGGGAGGTGGTTTGCCCTGCTGAGTATTTGGGATTTCATGTGATGTTACCAGGAACCAGAGGCATCCCTCTCAAAGATGGGGTTCCTATGCTGATAGCTGGGACACCCCTGTGTTCCATGGCTGCAGGGATTTCGCTGTTTCCCTCCTGGCCCTGGCTGGTGGCTGGGCTCTGAGCTCCTCTCCCTGTTGTTCCCCTCAGCTGTGAGGCAGCCAAGACCCCGATCCCAGAGCCGGTTTCCCCAGAGCTGCAGAGGCGCATTGAGAGCCTCTCTGAGATGAGCCAGGTGGTCCTGGACATGGTGGCCAAATTCAAAGGTAAAGCTCTGCTGGCTCCACGCTGTGCTTCCCGGCAGTGGGAAATCCTCACTGTCTGCTGCCTCTGCCTGGGCTCGGGAGCAGCCCAGATGAGAACCATCTCTGAGATGGGCTTTTCTGGAGCCTGGGGCTCCAGGTCTGGCGTGCTGTCCAGATGGGGAGCAGGAAAGGTGCTGCAGGAGCGACACTCATGCATCTTCCTTTCCTTCTTCCAGTGAACCTGCAGAGCCAGCCAGACAGGGAAAGGGGTAAGTTTCTGGAGCTGATGGGCACAAACAAGGGGGAAAACCTTTCCAGGATGAGTTTCCTCATGTCCTTGGTGCAGAGATAGGCTCGCACCACATCTAAACCCAGCATCTGTCTAGCACTGAGCTCTATTGTTTTGACTAGGCCTGCTATAAAAATCCAGGTCTGTCCCCGTGCCAGGCAGCACCAGGGACACTGTCCTGTGACACCAGCCGGGGGCCAGGACAGCACTGTCAGGCTGTGCCCAGTTAAGCAAAGGTGCTGTACATGTTTTTAGCTGGCATTTCAGCATGATCAGAAGTGCTTTTGCAGGTGCTTGGGGGCCACATGATGCAGCATTGCTGGGCTCAGGTCTGGTGGGCACAATTTGTGCTGAGGCTGCTCTCCGCACTCTCAGTTTTTGGGATGATGCACAGGACAGTGGTGCCTCAGTTTCCCCCCTGCAGTCCCCGGAGGAGTGGGTTTAGCAGAGGGTCTGAGGTGGTGACACTGCACAGAGACACCTGTGTGGCCTTGTGGGATGGCCACGGGATGGCAGCAGAACATCCCACATGGATGGGCAGCTCCGGCTGTGGAGCGAGGTTGCCTGGTTGCTCAGCAGAGCAGGGTTCTGAGCTGCTTTTCCTTTGGGTGAGCACTCGTCACAGGAGCGGGGACTGGCCTGGCACCACTCCTGCCTTGCAGCAGCAGTGCCTCCTTACACCCATGGGATGGATACACTGCTCCCCAGAGCCAGCAACATCCAGCAGGTCTGGAAGCAGATTTAGCAAAGCCCATCGTGTCTGTTCCCTACCCCTGGGGACACTGCCTGGCTCAGCCCTGCTTCAGGGAGCATCTTTTCACCCTGGGGTCCCAGCATGGGGGACAGTAAGGGTCATGTGTCCCATGCCACCCAAGGGGGCTGCAGGAGTGCCCGCTGTGCTCCCAGGACACATCCCAGCCCCGTGGTGCAGGGGGAGAGGTGCTGGATCTCTTCTCAGTGGGCACAGACTGACATTTCTGTCATCCATTAGAGAAGGTGACGCTGGACCCAGAGACAGCGAGTCCTCACCTGACCCTCTCGCGGGACCTCAAAAGCATCTGGCTTGGAGTTGGGAAACAAAATCCAAAAAACCAAAACCTCCATGATACCTCCAAGAGATTCACGGGCAGCACCAGCGTCCTGGGCTCCCAGGGGTTCACATCTGGGAGGCATTTCTGGGAGCTGGAGGTCGGCAAAGGGCACGGCTGGGCCGCGGGGGTGGCCCTGGAGTCTGTGCAGAGGAAGGAGTCACTCAGCCTGGCCATGGGGAAGATCTGGGCCCTGCGGATGGACTGGGATGGCCAGTACAGCACACTCCGCATGCCCCCTGTCCCACTGGAGCTGAGGGAAAAGCTCCAGAGAATCAGGGTCCACCTGGACTACGAAGCGGGCCGAGTGACCTTCTACAATGCAGAGAGCATGACGCAGATCTTGCAGTTTGAGGCCACCTTCACTGAGAAAGTCTTCCCGTATTTTTGGCTCTGGTCACAAGAAACCCTCATCCGGCTGTGTGACTGATAGGGTCGGATGGCTCCCGGCCCCTGCCCGTGCCTTTGGCCAGCTGAGCAGGGAGGAGGTGTGGGAATGACACGGCACCACGCTGCAAACTCACTGCAGCTCTGCCTGGGCTGGATCCCTTGTGCATTTTGCTGCATCTCCTCCCGCTAAGCCCTTTGGAACATTAAAGAAGTGTTGTCCTGCCCGGGGGTGTCTGTGTGCTGGTATCCTGGCCAGATCGTAAGGTGACAGTGTCCTCCCTCTCCCTGTGGGTGCTGAGGCCATAGAATAATCTGTAGGGAGGAGGGAAGAGGCTCTGATTGTCCATGCCAGCCTTTGGCAGCACTGCATGGCTTGTTGCAGCTGTGCTGTGCTGTGCTGTGCTGTGCTGTGCTGTGCTGTGCTGTGCTGTGCTGTGCTGGAGGATGCAGCTACCCCACACCCAGGAAGTCAGGGTGGAGCCATGAGCTGATAATAACTGGTGGTAACTGCTTAAAAGCTTGTAAAAGGAAATGTTCAGGGAGAGCAGGAGTGAGGGTGCACCCAGAAGAGCAGCAGGAGCTGGGGGTGTTGTGGAAAACGAGGTTAACTTTTGGTAAATTTTTAAAAAGGTTTAATAAGGGGTTTAATAAAAGGGACAATAGGAGACAGAAATAAAGCAAAGAGTTAATACGGCCAGGTGCTTGGCACGATGCCAGAGGCACACTTTAGTTAGCAAACTTCTTTTGTTAAATGTCTGAGTTTTATACATATTTATAGATTTTTATGCATTATTTAATTTTTTTTTTTTTAATTTCTTTGGGTCCCAAGTGTTCCTCTATCCGGTTATCTTGCGTTCCACTTCTGATCGATAAATTTTTCATTCTAGGGTTCGAGGCTTGTCGATGTTATTTTCAGCCAGATAGTCTAGGAATTTNGCAACCCACCAGGGATGTAGCACTGCTGCTTGTACTGGTACCCGTAGTAGGACATGGCTCCCGAGGGTCCTGGGTGTTACAAGTGCATATTGTATTATTGGCTGTTCACAAAATATTACAATAAATGTCGTATGTGTGATGTTAGAGAATGTAGTTGCCTGGATATAGATTTTTTAAATAGTAGTGTGATTTCTTAGGATTATAGCATGATATGTAGAATGCTTTTTTTTTGTAACTAACTCAGAGAATAGCAAAGATAAGCAAGGAAGTTCCCCAAATTCTTGAGCCATTTGGATGAAGATAACAACGACAAGCTTCAGATCTTGGAAAGAAGAATTTATTGATCGGGATGTAGAACACAGGATGACTAAAAAGGATGTGGTCAGTAGAACTGGACTACAATGGATTATTAAATTTAAACAGACTTGCAAGAAGGAAATAGTGACACTGGGCTGAGGAGAAACTGCGTGACCTAAAGAGATTATGTGGAGTACAAGTGGGGACAGTCAAGTCTCCCTTCTCCGGCTCATTGCTCCGTGAACTCCATCTTGGTGTCACCGGGATGTGCACTGCCTTATTTCCCCATTCGCCTCATAAAGCGGCTTTTGTTCTCATAGAGAGTTCATTTGATGAGGAATTATGTGAGAAGGGCTCTTTGAGGAGAAACTATGTGGGAAGGGCACTTTAGCACAGCGAGGTCGTATTAGCTGCTGAATTTGTGTCTTTTTTTCTTCATGTTCCCGATTTTCCCCTCACGCCGGGGCTAACGGGAGACCGCCGGAAACATGGCGGCAAAGCGGCGCCACAGTGAGACAGGAACCACATTTCCCAGCATGCAACGCCGAGAGCTGCAACGCGGTGCTCCTGCTAGGCATGCTGGGAAATGTAGTCCCCCGTGCTGGCGCGCATCCTCCCCACCCCGGCTTCCTCGCTTTCCTATTGGCCCAGAGCGAGGCCAAGGAGCCGCCGTGGGCGGGGCCTGGGCTGGGCGCCGCCGTTCCTACTGGCCGGGGCGCGCGCGGTGGGAGGGGAGGTTTGAAAAAAAACAACCCGCCCCCCGCGGGAGGCCGCGCGCTGATTGGCTGAGCCGCGGTTTGGCGCCAGCTTCGGAGCGGGCGACGGGTACCGGCTGGGGTCAAAAGCGCTGCGGTGGCCGCGCTGACGGCAAGGACGGGACGGCCGAGCTCGCAATTCCCATTCCCACTGCGATGGATCCCACGCCGAGCGCTTCCCACCGCCGCCGCCTCCTGCTTCTCTCGCCGGCGTCTCCCGCCTCGCACGCCGTGGTCAAGGCGCTCTTTCAGGATGAGCTCTCGCCTGTCTCCGATCTCCGCCTCACCATGGAGCAGCTGGGGCGCGGGTGAGTCGGGGCGCTGCGAGCGCTGGGCCCTGGGCACCTCCTTTTTGCTTGGTTCTGTCGTGACCCTCCCCAAAAAAGCGAGGTTTGGAAGGCTTACTCCCCGCTGTTTCCTCCCATACTAAGGGAAGCCGCTTCCTCCTCTCCCCCACCGCCATACGAGCTCTCCAGGACACTTTGTCCCCTCTCCAGTGCGTTTTGTTCCCTCTTTAAGACGTTTTCTTCCCGCTCCCAGACCCGGAGCGAGGCCTAGGGAGGCTCCCCCATTTATAAGAAACCCCAGGGCCTCCAGGAGTCGTTTTCCTTCCGTTCAATCCATCCCCATAATTTCCTCCCGCTCAATGAAGCCTTATGCAATTCTCCCCCACTAAAAAAGCCCCAAACCCCCGGGATCTCTTTATCCCCCTTCCCAAGCCCCCGGGATGTCCTTATCCCCCTTCCCAAGCCCCCGGGATGCCTTTTAACCCCTCTCACCCCCTCTTTCCCAGACCCTCCGGAATGTCTTTCCCCCTCTCCTCGCCACTGCCAGGTCTCAGGAACTCATTTCCTTCCCTATCCCTCTCTCCTTCCACAAACAATGCTCGGGGTGCTCATCTACCCTCATCACCCCTCAAAAAACAGCGAGGCCTCGTGGATCTCTCCTTTTCCTTCCCCCCCATCTCCCCATGGAGGCCTGGGGGGTCTCTTCATCCCCTTCTCCCTCCAGGAATGGGGCACTGAGGGCTCAGCCTTCTCCCTCTCCTTCCTCACCCTCCCCACACCTAAACCCGAGGCCTGCAGCGCCTCTTCTCCCAAACCCTTCCCCCAAAAACGAGGCCTCCCGGAGCAGTTTCTCCCCACCCCCGCCCACGAGGCCTCGAGGAGTTTTATCCCCCCCGACCTTGCCAAACTTCCATGGCTCCCTTAGGGTTCCCCAGCCCTTTCCTGATGCCTCCCCCCGCAGGGCTCTCTCCTCCTGCCTCCATCCCACATGGATCCCTCTCCGGGACACCTTCCCCTTGCTCCGGGCATCCTCCTCTCTCCCGAGCCCTCTCCTGGGCTTCCCTCTCTCCCACAAATACCTTTGTGTCCCTTCCGTGTCCTTCCTGCCTTTTTTCATCCATCCCAGCCTTGTTCTGCACCCTCGTTCTCTCTTTTCTGTGTCTCCCATGTGCTGCAGTCTCTGGGCTCTGCCCCTCCTCTCCTGTTCCCATAACCTCAGCCACAGCTGCTCCATTTTCCTGCTCTCTTAACTCCCCTAATCCCATTATTCCCACAGTTTCTCCCTTGTGTGGCTCCTGTTTTGTCCCTCAGGTCTCAATGACCCTCCTGGGTTTTGTTTGTTGTTTTTTGTGTCATTCCCATTTCTGCGATCACCTGCTTTATGATCCTTCCCTCCTTCAGATTCCTGGGATTCCTGCAAACCATTGCCAGTCCCCCTCATGTAAATTATTCACCCTTTTGATTTTGCAGCCCTGGCTACATTTTGTTTTTTAATGACCACGTGCTGGAGCTTCACTCAAGTAGCTTTTCCCAAATATATGTGAGGCTCTATGTGATTTTTCTTCTCTATCAGTGCTGAGGTTTAGCAGAGAAAACAAAATTTGGGGGACAACTATTTATCAAAATGGGTTTGAGTTAGAAATTTGGCATTTTTTTCCTATGCAAAACATGAATTAAAGGAGTGGCTGGGTTGCAGTTCCAAGAAGGATAACTGAGCTCTGATAGAAATCCAAGTGATGATCACTTGTGCTGTACCTACCTGCTATGTTGCATTTCTTCCTTTTTAAAGCAAATCCCAAAATTTTCCTTTCCAGGCAGCATGAAAACCTGGAGCAAGATGTGGGAACCAAAAATGGATTACACAGATCAGCATCTTCGGAGTCCACAGACTCAGGTAGGGCTTCCCTCAATGAACACAGGGTGATTAAGGATTGGAAAACATTGCACTTGCAGATGGCTCCCAGGTTTGGAGAGAGAAGTGTCCCTGCAGCCTCTTCATTGCTGTGCTCTTGGGAGGAGGGAGGCAGGTGGGAAATCCCTCAGGAAGCCTCTGCAGCTCATGGTTTGGGCTGTGGGGGTGGATTTTTTGCTTTAATTGTCCTGGAGGCTGTGAGCAGTAGAGAGAGAAAACTGCTTCTGCCCCTCGGGGAACTCCAACAGAGCCTATTTTTTTTCCTATTTATTTATTTTTTTTCCTATTTATTTATTTTTTTTCCTATTTATTTATTTTTTTTCCTATTTATTTATTTTTTTTCCTATTTATTTTTTTCCTATTTANTTTTTTTCTCCTTTTTTTTTTCCTTTTTTTTCCCACTTCCTGGAAGGATTTTCTGGTTTTCACACGAGAGCATTTATCAGTGAAAATGAAATAAGCTCTCACACCATAACTTGTAGATTCCTCCTGGTGCTTCATTGCTCCAGCTCACAGAAATCACTGCTTCCACCTGAATTTATGCCCCATTTTGAGGGCACTTTCAGCCTAAAAAAGAACTTTATGAAGTGCTAAAACCCAAGCACAGCTCACAGAGCAACCAGCCTTGCTAAATCCTCTTTCTGTGGCTCCTCAGGAATCTCTGTTGGAGTGACTTTGGCTGTGCTGAAATGCTGTGGAGCTCTAAAGCTTTGCTTGCTCTGTGCTTATGAAGTGCCTCCTGTAAATTCCAATACATTCAGAAGGGCCTTTTGACTGCTCATTTTTTGGAATGAGCCCAACATTTCTTCGTAGGAAGAGATGTAACTAAAACCATGGCTTAAAAAGAAACCTTAAAGGCCTAAATAGTTGATTAAGGTGTGTGTGAGAGGATAAACAGAGTATTCCATGCTGAGTGCCAGCATTCTGTTCCATGTGACAGCCCAGGCAGGGCTTGGGGGGCTTTTTCTAATTATCCCTGGTTTTCCCCAAGCACTGGCACTTGATGATCCATGGGCAAACCCCACAGTGGGGAATATTTGGAACTCTTATTTACCCTACAATGAGGTGAGGCTGCAGATGGGACTTCCTGTGGAAATTTAGCAGTGTCTGATAATCCCTGAATGCAAATCTGTGTCTCCTCTGCAGGTTTGGCTTTGGATTCTCCTGGCCCTGCGACCTCACACGAATCCATGGAGGACACGTGAGTAACCTTGGCTCGTGGCATCGTTAATGAACTTGGGTTAATGAGGCTCGCTGAGGGTTTTCCTCTGCTGGCACATGTGCAGTGGGGCTCCCCTGCTGCAGCTCTCCATGTGCTCCACAGCTGGATGGGCTCTGCCCGTGCCCAGGGCACTGCAGTGCTGGCTCTGAGGATGTTGTGCCAACCACATGGCACTGGCACCTTCCTGCACTCTAGGGCAGCACCGAGGTGGACATAGGTTGCATTTTTTAACACTTAATTTCTGCTTGTCTATGCCTTAAGAACTACAGAATCATTTCATTTGATTCAACCTCTAAGATCTTCAATTCCAACCTTTGATCTTTTGCTTTTAGGTTTGAGAAAGCAATCAAATCCAGCAGGCTGAAGTAAGTAGAATTCTCTTTTAAATTCTCCCTCAGTGTCTCTTTCAGATTGTGGAATTTGGGGGTGATTTCTGTTCATGTCATGTTCATTGCAGTATTGCCTTTTAAAACAAAATGTTGAAATAAATTTTGTTTTTTTTTTTTTTTGTTGCAGCCTTCGAATACCTTTCAGAAGAATCCATTCCCTGCCAGTAAGTGAGAGTTGCATTGATGTTTTATACATGTTAAAGGATTTAGCATGGTTTTAGTTGAATACATTTAGTTGAATACTTGTTAATTTTCTGGCTTCAACACCAGCTGCTGGGGTACTTAATGTCAAAATTGCAGCTTGTAAATCCCAAATCTCACTTAATTTAGTGTGAAATTTCCTTGATGTGGCTCCATCACTGGTGCACTGAAGCATTTTGGTCCCTGTACCAAGATGTCAGCAGAAGTTCCCTGCACGGGGTGTGCACAGATTTGTAGTCAGAGATTTCCCAGTGTTTATTAACCCCTTTAGTGCTTAAAATGTGCTGGTGCAATGATTGATGCCAAGTCCTGAAGTGTCCCTTCTGTGTTGTAGCAAAGCCTGCTGGGCTCCAGCCCTGCTCTGAAGAGGAACCACTCTGACTCTCTGGACACTGATGCTTTCCAGCCTTTGGAACAGGATGAAAACAAGGAAAATGTGAGTGTTTTGTTTCCTGTTGCCTGTGCTGATCCCGTGGGAGGGGAGGGACAGCTGGATTAGCACATCCTGCTCAGGGAATGTGGTGGGAAAGGCTTCAGTCACTCCCTGCCAGGCTGCACTTGAGCCTTTTGCTCAGTTTTTCTGAAGGGAACTTGCAGCTCTGAGAGTGGCTGCAGACTGTTGGGAGGTTAATAAAAATTGGGAAGACTTTTCCTACTTCTGCCTTCATGCTGCTGACCCTGACTCCTTTCTGGCTGTGGAAAGGAAAATGAACTCCCACTGCTTGCTCTGGGAGCTGCAAGGGCTGACTCCAGAAGGTGTTAGGGGAGATCAGCTCCTTCTCTTCCCACTGGTTCCTCATGGATTCAGTGTCCTGGGCCTGCCCTAGCTGCTGGGAATCTCACTGGGCATGAGGTGTCAGGACACAGCCTTGGCTGCCTCCAAAAATGATTTATTCTGCAGAGAAGTTGACTGACAGAAATAGAAAAGCCCTGAAAGCCTGTAGGTGATGCCAAGAGCATAAATGCTGGATTATGTTAGATGAAACACTCCTGTAGCATCTTTAATTTGAGAACATTCACCTTCAGACTACTCCTGTTGGCAGCAGGGAGCTTAAATCCAAAGTGTCAGGCAGTTTAAAAAAAAAAAAAAAGATAAAAGGATCCAAGCAACTTCACACAGTTGGTAATTCTGGAAAAATGAGCATTTTGCTGCTTTTTATTTTAGGAATCGTTTGAATTTAAGAAGCCAACCAAGCCAGCTTCTCGTTGCTTCCGAGATGGAAGAGGTGTTCCTGGAGCAAGGCAGAATTCATCTCCAGCTCAGGTACATGATTCTTTCCAACTAATTCTCACCTAATTCTCTGGGATCAAAAAAAACCCATATCAGGGTTCTAAGGTGGTGATATCACTCAGGTGCCAAACAGAAAAACTCATTTATCTGCAGATAAGAAAATTGTTCTCACCTTTGGCTCATGAGGCTGCATTGAGCTCAGGAGAAATTTGAAATTGTTCTGGGAAAGATGAGTCAGCACAGGGCTGAGGTTGTGCTCAGTAGCTGAAGGGAATGTGGACATGGATGGGGGATTGAAATGATTAGTAAAGTTGATAACTTAATGTTTAGGTAGATGCATTTAGAACAACAAACCCAACTGTGTAAATGCAACTGGATTTTGTGTGCAGATGTGACATCCAAGGGAGAAAATTCACCTTATTTGTACCTTGTTTAGAAAAAGCAACTGAAAAATGATTGTAGAGAAACAGAGCTGGGGGACCAAGTCTTGTCTCTGCTCCCTGGATCCAGCAGCCCTTCATGCTGCTGATCCCTGCCTGTGCTGTGCTCAGCACCTGCAGCTCAGGGCTGGCAGTAACCACAGTGCTCCCCTCCGTGGCTACAGCACCCTGCAGGGAGCACAGGGATTGCTGGTAAAACTCTCTCTGCCTTCCCTCAGCTGCCCGTGGGTGAAACAGCCTCGGGGGAACAGGAAAACTACAGAGCAGCATTCCTGCAGCAGCACTCCCTGCCCTCCTCAGAGAGTGAGGATGATGATGGATTCCTGGAGCTGCTGGATGACCAGGACTTGAAGGTACAGAGGGAATAGGATGGAGATCCCCAAATCAGCTCTGCCTGACGTGTCTGGTGTGCTCTAACTGCAACAAGCTGAGCTTTTGGGAATCACAAAATCCCAGACTGGTCTGGGTTGGAAGGGAGCTTAAAACTCATCCAGTTCCAACCCCCTGCCACAGGCAGGGACACCTCCCACCAGGAGATTAGTTCTCATCTTCTTTTTCAGCTCACACTGGGGTGTCTTTATCTTATAAGTGCTCTTCCCTGGTGCAGACAGTGGGATTTGTTTGGGGTGTGAACAAGTGAATTATTTTTAGCTTGAGAAGTGAGGGAATTATTTGAACAGTTGGCATTTTTCTTTAGAAACTTGCTGAAAAAGTCAGAGGTGGTGATTGCTTTGAGCCACTTAAATACAATGTGAATTTGGAATGTTTAAAGCCCTGGAGGCTCATCTTTGTTAATCAATCAGTGAATTGATAAACTCACCTTCTCCAACACAACCCCCTGCCACACCGTTATTTCCTTAAGAATTGGACTGGTGATGGAGTTAAATCCCTGAAGCTGCTCTGACAGCTGAATCCAGCTGGAATGTTTACCTGAGCCACGCAGGAGCTGTACTTGGAGTGTCTCCCGTGGTGAGGTGGGTGAGAATGAGCTTCCTTCTCTTCCCAGAACGACGAGGAGATGCCCTCAGACGTGTCCAGTCTCTGGACGGCACCGCTGGTGATGAGGAGAGCAGACAGTCGGGTGAGTGTCCCACAAGTGACCCCAGGGTCTCCTGCACCCCTAAAAACAGCAAAACAAGCCCTGGCACAACCCCCTGCAGAATTCCCTTATCTCTGGAGCAGCTCACCTCAGAGACTTCGTTAGTTTGGAACAATTGGTGTTTATAGGCATAAAGTTTCTTCTTGCACTTCATAAATGTGAGAAGATCTTGACTTCCCTTATCAGAATCCTGCCATATCTGGAATTCACTCTGCACAGACTCACCTGGAATACTGTAACCTGATCCTCTGATAACAGACTGGGAAAGGAGTTTAGACTCCAGCAGAAAGCTCCTTAATCTGCTGATAAATTGGCTGCTAATTGGTGTAGAGCACTTTGCTGGCTCTTTATCTTGCTTATGGTGCTCCAAGCTCCCCCAGTAACAAGTGTTACTGGAAATGTAAAGCCTGGATAATTCAGATTAACAGCCCCCTGGTGCTGTGCAGTGGTGGTGCCTTAAATAAGGCCAAGTTTGGAATAGTATGAGAGCCTGAGTCATGTTTATTTTCTTTTTTAAGTCTTTGCTGGACAACTCAACTCCTCTCCTCCCTCACAGGCCAAGCGGTGCAGGTTGTTTGGCTCTTCATCCATGTCAAGCATTGCAGGGAGAACCACCCAGAAAAGGATGGAGAGATCCCAGGAGGAGAATTCTCCAGGCAAAAGCAAGAAGAGGAAAAGCCTGCCTGGAAGTTCTGAGGACTCCACGGTTGGTGGCTCAGCACCCAGTTTGTGACAGGGACTTGATGAGGGGAGGTGCAGTGTTGGGGTCTGGTTTGTGGAGGCTGCTGGGAGCTTTTCCAGGTGTATCAGTCCTGAAGCTGAGCTTTGCCCTGATCCAGCAGGGAAGATGAGGAGCCATTTCAAGGCTTGGGAGAACACACTGGGAGCAGTCACCTGTGGGAAACAGGGAATGGGATGTGTCTGCTCTAGGTGCTCATGGATCTCTGTGTCCTGCAGAGCCTGAAGCTGGTGAGGACTCAGCCCTCCACAGCAGAGATCGAGAGCATTTTGGACAGTGACCAGAGAGACCTTATTGGGGACTTCTCCAAGGTAATTCCAGAGATTCCATGGCCAAGTGGTGGATGAAGTGTTTTAAGAGCCTCTCTTGGTGGGGATGTCTCAAGCCAGCCCAGAAAAACACTTCCCTTTACAGAGGCTTTTCTGTTCCCTCATAAACCTGCCTTGCTTCTTTGGACTTGATCTTGGAGGTCTTTTCCAACCTTCACAATTCTCTGATTTTCAAACAACAAGGAGATGTCCCAGGCTAGACACAAAGTGATCCATTTGTGGTTAAAGCCCTATAAAATCCCTCTAGTGTAGGAGTCAAAAATTAAATTCTGTGCTTGATTTTAGAATTTTTAGGAGTTTTAACTCCTGCAGAGATTCTGGTCAGCAGAATATCTCCTAGGGAGTGAACTGCTGGATGCTGTTCTGTCACCCACGTGACTCACAGCTGGAATTTCCTCCATCCTGTCTCTTCCAGAGTTATTTATTTGCCACTGTCGATGGGAAACATCAAGATTTAAAATACATCGACTCAGAAATGGTGAGTGCTCCAAGGGAGCCAGAGAAATTCTTTACTGGGGCTTGGGGAACAGCACAAAAACAGCTTGAAACAACTGAACTCTGGTTTTTTTTGGGGTTTTTTTTCTCAGATGGTGTCTGTGCTGACTGGGAAGTTTGAGAGCTTCATCAAGCAGTGTGTGATAATTGACTGTAGATACCCCTATGAGTATGAGGGGGGACACATCAAGGTAGGTTGGCCCCATAAGAGCAGCACAGGTGGCCCAAAGCTGCAGCCTGGGGTCACTTGGCACCCAGTGGGGCTGATTTGTATCCAAGGCCCTGTGAATATTCCTTCCAGGGCCTAAAGGGGCTCCAGGAGAGCTGGAGAGGGACTGGGGACAAGGCATGGAGGGACAGGACACAGGGAATGGCTTCCCAGTGCCAGAGGGCAGGGATGGGTGGGATATTGGGAAGGAATTCCTGACTGGGAGGGTGGGGAGGGGCTGGGATGGAATTCCCAGAGAAGCTGTGGCTGCCCCTGGATCCCTGGCAGTGCCCAAGGCCAGGCTGGACATTGGGGCTTGGAGCAGCCTGGGACAGTGGGAGGGGTCCCTGCCATGGCAAGGCTGGCACTGGATGGGCTTTGGTCCCTTTCCACCCCAACCATTCCAGGATTCTATGGCTGATCCTGACCATTGCTGCTCGAGTAAAATACAAATACAGGGGATGGGGAGGGAGACCCAGGCAGCCACAAACTCCAGGTGCAGAACTGAAGCAGGTCCAGGTCACCCAGAGCCTGTTCCAGACTGTCCCTGGTGTCCTGCTGGGGTTTGGAGCTGTGCTGGGAGAGGATTCCAGAGCTCCTCCAGCAAACCCAGATGAGGAATTGGCATCCCAGGGAAGTGGGATGAGTTTGGGGCTGTTCCCTTCCACTCACTGCTCGGACTCTGCCCTTCCAGGGTGCCATAAACCTCCACATGGAAGAGGAGGTGGAAAATTTCCTGCTGAAGAAGCCAATCCAGCCGTCGGAGAACAAGAGAGTGATTGTGGTGTTCCACTGCGAGTTCTCCTCGGAGCGAGGCCCTCGCATGTGAGTTCCTCTCCCTGGATCAGCAATTCCCACAGCACTGGGAGCTCAGGGGCTGGGCTGGCTGTCACCTCTGTCAGGGTTTGGCACAGCCTGGGGTGTGAGTGGAGCACTGGGATGCTCAGAGGGGAAAGGAAAAGCCTCTGAAGTGTGGCTGTGGGGCTCCTCAACCTCTCCCTGACAGGCAGCTCCAGCTCTTCCATCGAGGGATGGAGGGTTTGGGGGGGAAGGTTTGGGACTTACTGGTTGAATGTGGGATGTAAGATGGGATTTTCACCTCTGCAGGTGCCGGTTTGTGAGGGAGCAGGACAGGCTGAGCAATGAGTACCCCAACCTGCACTACCCAGAGCTCTACGTGCTCAAGGGGGGCTACAAGGATTTCTTCTCAAGGTGCCAGGTGAGAAATGTGGGTTCCCCATCCCTGGAAGTGTCTGAGGTCAGGTGGGACAGGGCTTGGAACAGCCTGGGATAGTGGAAGGTGTCCCTGCCTGTGGCAGGGAGTGGAACAAGATCTTTCAGGTCCCTTTCCAACCCAAACCTTTCTGTGGTGTCTTTCACACTCAAAGGAGAAACAATAGATAAATAATATTAATTTATTCCTATTCAGACTTCTCTTTGAGGCAGAGTGGTTTGGCTGGGGGGCTTTTCCTCCTCTCTCTCTCTCTCAGTGGGCTGTTCCCAGAGCAGCTGAGCCTGTTCTGTGTCTCAGAGTTGTCTTCCTGCCACAGCTGAAGGGCTTTTCCACTTGTCTCAAGAGTAAAATAGAAGTGGTTTCTGCCCCTTTAGAACAAACTGTCACTCAGAGAAGGGATTTCAGGCTGCTCAGAGCAGGGGAGAAGACAGGGGTTGACAGTAATTGCTGGATAACAAATGGAAACCTGAGGTCTTGTACAGTCTTAACCCAGCAAAATTGAAAACCTGAGCTTGGAGTTTGCAGCCTCTAATTGACACAAGGAAACTAAAACTCTCCCCAGCACTTCAGGGGTGAGATTTCTCCTGTCACTTGGCTCCTGCTCCTGCAGCATTTCCATAGTCCCAGCGCTCCTGGGATCTGTCCTGCTGCTCTGACACAACTCAGGCCCCCACGCTTGCAGTGATCCCTCAGATTGCCTTTTCAGGGGGGTGGCAGATGCTTGGCCTGCCCATGGCCAGCTGGCTGGGGCTGGCAGCTCCTTCCCTGTGGGGTTTTGGCTCTCCCAGCACTCAGAGCTGATGGCTGCCAGCACTGCCCAGGGTTCTGCTCTCCCTGCGATCTGCTGGCTCCCCTGGGCTGAGGGACACCCGGGATTTGGTCCTGAGGAGGGGGAACCGAGGCCTCAAGGTGGCAGCACGGGACAGCCAACGGCAGCTCCCTGGGAGCCAGGAGCTGTCCCGAGGCACAGGGATGGGAATGCTCTGAGCTGGAGGGGACCCGCAGGGATCAGTGTTCCCTCCGTGGATGGGATGACCTTGGCGTGATCAGCACCCTGAGCTGGAACATCCTTCCACTCTGTGCCATTCCAAGGTGAACTCTAAACCAACTCAGCCTGTGCTTTGCCTGCCAGGAAATTTGGGATGAGAGCCCTGTACACAAAGCCTTTGTTTTGCTGGCTGTAACCTGAACATCCCCAGGCTTTGTGTGTCTGCCACGGAGCTCCCACGTGGAGCAGGGTCTGTCCCTGTTGGTTCCAGTGGCTGCTGGTGGTGGCATCACCACCCAGGTGACACCGAGGTGACCCAAGCTCCTCTCTCCCCAGAGCTTCTGCGAGCCCCAGAGCTATCGCCCCATGCACCACAAGGACTTCAAGGAGGACCTGAAGAGGTTCCGCACCAAGAGCCGGACCTGGGCCGGGGAGAAGAGCAAGAGGGAGATGTACAGTCGGCTCAAGAAGCTCTGAGGGCTGCAGGGACCCACAAGGACTGCCCAGCCTGGGGGCTGTGGTGGGAGAACCACATGTTCCTGCACTCCCACCCCCCAGGCCCTTTCCTCCCTGGGATCACCTGGACCTTGGCCCTGACTCCATGAGCCAGACTCCGGCTGGGAGCTGCCTTGGGATTCTTTTGGTTACGTTGCTTCGTGAAAATGTTGTGGCTTCTTGTGTTTTTGACACCCCCAAAGCGCCCAGGGAGGGTGGGGGCAGCCTCGTGGGACTGGGTGGTGTCAGCACTGCCAGGGAATTTTAGTGCCTGTTAATTTTTAAATGCTTAATTTTATTTAAATACAGTCAAATGAAGCCAATACTGCTGCGGTTGGATCATCTGGATTGTACTTAAACCTTGTTTCTGCTCCAGGGTGACCTGCTGGGGGGGTATGGGGGTCATTATTTTTCTCAGCTGCCATTTTGGTTCTGTGTAGCATCGTGGGGAAGGAAAATGGGAAATATCCCATAATGGGTCGAGATTCCCACCTGGCTGAACGCTGTGGGAAGCCTTGGGAGCCCATTTAAAGGGAAACTGCTTATTGTTCATAAACATCATGTTCACCTCATCTGCCTACTCCAGGCTGGTTTGTTTCAGTCTCTTTTTCTTGGTTCTGGAGGACTTGGTGTTGCAATGGAGGGAGGGATTTTGGGAGCTGAGGGTTCAGCAGTTGGGTGTCCCTGGGATTCTCAGCGGTGTCGCTGCTGCCTCCGAGGCTGTGAGTTGTTCTCCTTAGCCTGAAACATTCCCAGAGCAGAGCCTGGCTCTGAGGGATCCTGGGCAGCTGCCCTGGGGGTGGCTGTGGCCACTTCTGTGTGTGCCAGGAAAGGCAGGAAGTGGAATTAACCTGTGAGGGAAGCACAACTTCCTCAGCAGTGTTGGACCCCCCAGCTGGGGAGGTTCTGCAGTGCCAGGTCCCCAAACTGCTTTGCTGTTGGTTTTGGCATCCCTTCAGCCCCAACTCTTAAATCCATCTTCCTCACACACCAACTTTCAGGTGTAACTGGTGTTCCTGGGAAGCTCCATGTGTCCAGGAAGTTCCTGGCTCACTCTGTTGTATCCATGTCAAAAAATACTGAAATGGAGATGCCTTATGTGGAATTTTAACTTGCTTTTTTTTTTTTTGAAACCTATTTCTTAAAACTTGCTATTAATCCTTTTGCTCCCAAGAGGATTAAATGTAGAATTCTTTCTTGTTTAAAAAAAAATCAGAATTTGCTGTTTTCCCTCAAAGCTGAATCCCTTGAAGCAGGGGAGATGATGAAATGTTAAATCAGAAGTGGTGGTTACAAATTCCCCCCTTGCCTTGGGAAGGGCTGAACTCTGGGAAGGGGATGTGGGGTGGGAGAAGGACATGTGGGGGAGAGTCAGGGAAAGTCATGGGCAGTGACCTGAGTGACCCAAACTGCCCTTGGGACCAGCCCAAGTGGGAAAGCACCAGCTCAGCCCCACAAGGGCCAGGCAGGATCTCTCAGTCCCACTCTGCCATCCAACAGTTGCTCCATGTGAATGTTTTAACTCCTCCTCCATCTCCAGAAAAAGCAGCTTTGCTGGCCTGGGTCAGGATCCTCCTTTCCAAGGTCACTCAGCTGAAGCAAAACCATTGCAGCAATACCTGGATTGCAGCTGCACTTCCCCTAAATCTGCTCGTTGTCCCAAACTCCCTGGTGCTCAGGGAGCTGGGTGTGTGTTGTGCCTGTGTCCCAGCAGTACCAGGAAGAGCCCTGGCCAGGGATTGGGAATGTCTGTAACCCCAGAAGGCTGGAAATGAAACCCTTCCCTGGTTCTGGGTGTTGGGAGTCCTGGGGAGGGAGAGGAGTCTAAACAGGATCCAAACTCTTATCATCTCAAAACGAAGAGATTGCTGTGGGCAGAGGGAATGAAGTCCCAACAATTCAAACTGTTGACTCCACCTCTCCTTGCAGCAGGACATGGATGAACTGCTTGGTGTCACTTTGGTGGCAGGAGAACCCCAGGCTGGTGGTTGCTGCTTTTCATGCTCTGTCTTTGCTCGTTGCTTCCAGGATAAACAGCTGTGGCTGCCCCTGGATCCCTGGCAGTGCCCAAGGCCAGGTTGGACACTGGGGCTGGGAGCAGCCTGGCACAGTGGGAGGTGTCCCTGCCCATGGCAGGGGTGGAATGGGATGGGCTTTGAGGTAATGAACCTGAACCATTCTGGGATTCCATGATCAGGGCTGCAGCCACCTGAGTGTCAGTGCTGTGTTCCCATCGCTCCATCTACACTGTGGACAGTCAGATTTTGGCTTGAGGACCCTGCTCTGTGCTGGAATTTTTCCCAGGGGCCCACCTGAGAGGGCTGTTGTGTGGAGGATGTGATGAGCAGGTGGCCAACAATGGGGTCAGATTTAAAAGCCTGGAAATACAACAGTGTGACTCCAAAGCCACGGGAGGCTCGAGCAGAGAACTGGGTGGGGTTTCTTTCCCCCTTCCCTCCATCTGTTGCCCTTAAAACTGATGTTGAAAGCAGCTTAAACCTTCATCAGCCTCACCCCACAGCTCCTGAACGCTGCAGAGTTTGGTGTTTCCTCCCACACTGCGTTACCTTTGTGGCCTAAAGGACTCTCCATGCTCTGTCTTGGGGCTAATAAAGGCTAGCTGCAAAGGGCCACCTGCCCTGCTGTGCCAACAGCTCCTGCATCCCTTGGATTCCCTTGGGAAGTGCCAGTGGGTGTTGGACATCCCTCCAGTGTTCGCATCAGTGGTGTTCAGGCTGCCTTAGGAAGGGGGAAAAGGTGATTTTAGCCATAACCAGGCAATTCCCTGGTTTTAAATCCTTTTGCAGCTTTTCAAACAAACCTTCTGTCTTTGCCTTTCTGCCTCCTCTGTTTCCTTTGTGTAGCAGCTCTTCCCAGGCCTCCTGGAGACTATTCCCACATCCCTGCTCCTTTCCCACATCCCTGCTCCAGCCCTGCACATGCCCAGCCCCTGGGAATCCCAAACTTGGAATTTTCTGTAGTTATTTGTCCAGTGAAGCTGTCCCACCTGAAACTCTGCCAGGCCAGGAGGGATTATCCCAGCTGGAGGCAGGAGCACAGAGTGAGAACCAGGAAAGGGCAAAGCAGGATCTCTTCAAGGCCTGAGTGCTGTTGCTTTGGGTGAGGCAGACGTTCAAATCAGGTAAAATCCACTAAAATTCCCCAACAAACCAAGCTCCTGCAGGTTTGCAAGTGGTGCTGCTGGAGGTGTCAGGCAGTGGCTGGGAGAGCCCCCTCTCCCCACAGCCAAGGGGTTTGGCAGGGAGAAGACACAGAAGGAATTGCCTCGGAGGAAATCTTGGCTATACCTCGGTGAGTCGATGTTTTCTGAAGGGGATTCACGTGGCTTTGCTGGGCAGAAGCTGCTTTGTTAAGAAAATCATTGGCTTCTTGTCCTGGCAGTGGCTTTTAGTGCCAAGTGTGGCTAAGCTGGCGCCTGGAGAGCTGCTGTGTGGGAAGCAGTGTCCCAAAAGTCCTGGAAATATTGGTACCAGGTTTGGGCCAGGCTGCCAGCTGGGTTTCCATGGGACTGGGGCTGGGTGAGGACTGCTCCCACAAGGGCATCCCTGGGGCTCCATCACAACCCAGTGCCCCATAATCCCTCTCCTGCGTGGGGTGACCCTGCTGTGCCATGGCACAGCCTTCCCTTTGCTCCATGGCCTGATCCCTCACCCAAAGCCCTGAGCTGCCTTTGGGCACAGCTGTGCCCTGTCACTGCCCAGGAGCTGGGGAGGGTGAGGGGACAGTCCCAGCTCCCCACCAGCTCCCCAGGGATCCTCGGGAAGGCCCTGCTGGGAGCAAGGAGCAGCAGCTGCCAGGCAGGGTGGAAGGTCCTTGTTAGAGGTCACCAAATCCAGGCAAAGCTGGAAAGGAAGCTAATCTCCTGCTGTCGAGCCAGGCTCCAGGCATGCTGCAGGAGGCTCCGGGCGGGTGCCAGCCCCAGGGCTGGCAGCGGCTCTGGTGTGGCCCTGTCCCAGTGCCCGTGGGGAGGCCTCTGCTGAGCCGTGGGGTCCCTCCATGCTCCGAGGGGCTGGGGCAGGAGCAGCCTCGGGAGGCTCACGCTGCTCAAAGGCAGTGGCACAGGAGTTCTGGGGGTGGCACAGAGCGTCTGCTCAGCATTGAGGAATGATGGGTTCCCACCACAGGGCCCTGTTCTCCTTCCTGAGGGGGCCAGGTTCTGTTCACCCCCTGCCTCCAGATCCACCGGTGCCATCAGATCTGTCATTGCCACCAACCCTGTGCTGCCAGCACTGGTCCCTGGGCACTGCGAGGCAGCAGAGGGAGCAGGCAGGGGCTACACTGATAGGGTTTTCCTCACCCAAAATACTTCCCTTGGAGGGGCAAAGTGCAGCTGGGTGTGGGGGGAGGCAGCCCTGGAGGCTCCTCCATGTCCCATCCAGGCTTTGCCCCTCAGCCTCACCTCCTGCCGTGATGCCATTCACAAGGGTGTTGGAAGGCCCTTGGGCACCCTTGGAGAAGGGATGTCACTGAGCTATCCAGCCATTGAGGGTCTGCCTTTGGGGTTTATCTGCTCTGGGGGACAGCCCTGGCTGGGCACTGCTGACCCAGGGCTGTGTGTGCTGCTCTCCCTCACTGCAGACACGGCCCCAGCTGCTGCTGTTGGATGAACTCTCCGTGCTTGCTGGGGCTCGAGGCTCAAGCAAGGAGCCGTAAAAAGGAAGAACAACATCAAAAGCAGAAAGTGGAAGGAGGCCAAGAGGAACGTGGCCAAGTGCCCTTTCCTTCTTTCTCTTTCTCTCCATGTGGGAACCCCCCCAGCCTGTGGCACATCCCTGTGCCAGACATGTCCACAGCTCTGCCACCACACAGCCACATGAGGGGAACAGCCCTGATGGCAGCTCAGGGACCTGGGGAGGGCAGGGAATGGGGGGAGGCTGAGCTGGGGGAGAGGGGCCCAGGCAAGGAGCTCCTGATGGAGCCAGGATGGAGCTCCTGCTCCACTGTGGGATTGTCCACGTGGGGTGGCTTCTGCCTCTGCCTGTGGTGGCACGGGAAGGTGGGACCCTGGTGGGATGTGCTTGGTGGTGGAGAGGTTCTGTGGCTGCATCCTGGGAGTCCCCACTGAAGGAATTAAGAAGGGGGGGGAAGGAGGAGGAGGAGGAGATCAGTGGTTACAAACACCCCACAGGCAACCCCTGCCAGGTGCCACGGGAAGGCACAACCCCAACGCTGTGGTGCTTGTCCCTGTGACCTCCTCACTGGGATTCCTGCCCCAGGCAGTTCAGGAAACCCCACAGGGTAACTCCGGAGTTGGCAGTGGGTCAGGAAGTGTGGCTGGCACCCGGAGTCACCTGGCAGCTGCCCCATGGGGTGGCCATGGGATGTCAGGGCCCTGTGACACCCAGCACAGATCAGTGGAGGCTCCCCAAGGAGCTGCAGCCCCTTTCTGGGCACGGGCTCCCCGTGCCAGGAGGTGGCTCTGCCCTGGCCTGTTCTGAGGGTCTCGTGCCCTGGGACAGAGCAGAGGAGGTGCTGGGTTTTGGGCTGTGCCCTGGGAACAGCCCTGGGCAGCCGCAGGCCTGGCTGGGTGACACTGCCAACACCGTAATTAGCAGGTGCCAGTGCTGCTGGGGTTTGTCCTCGGTTCAGCCCTGCTTCCTCCTCCCACCATCCTCCTCCTCCTGGGGCTGGGCAGTCCCAGAGGCACAGCTGGGCCCACGCAGGTCCTTGACTCTGCCACCACCCACTGCAGCCCTTGGCACACAGGCTGAGGAGCAGAGTCGTGTTTTGGGAAGCAGGTTCAGGAGCAGAGCCGTGCTTTGGGAAGCAGGCTGAGGTGCAGAGCTGTGCTTTGGGAAGCAGTGTTACAAAGGATTCAAACCCACTGAACCAGTTTGGTGAGCGCTAAGGTCCATGGGGGAGTGTTGTGCTCATGAGAACTGTCCCAGCATGGCCACAGTCCCAGAAAATGTGGGTCTGCCCTGGCAGAGTGACCACAGGTGAATTTGGGGCTGTGTTTGGGGCTCTCCTGGGTGCAGAGCCAGTGTTTTGTGCTTGGAGGGGATGAGTTTGGTCCTGTTGGAGTGGGAGTGCCACAACTCCGCGCTGGGAACAATTCAGTGCCACCAATCCTCAGCCCCTCGGCTGCTCCTCTCCCCTCCATCCAGTGTGGTTGGAATTGGTTTGGAAGAAGTTTGAGTATCCATCTCTTGGAGTGAGTCCAGAGGAGACCACCAAGGTGATCAGAGGGATGGAGCAGCTCTGCTGCAAGGAAAGACTGGGAGAATTGGGATTGTTCAGCCTGGAAAAGAGAAGCTTTGGTGTAATTTCACTGGGGCCTTCCACTGCCTGAAAGAGCTACAAGAAAGATGGGGAGGGACTTTGGACAAGGACCTGGAGTGACAGGATAAGGGGGAATGGCCTTCTCCAGGCTTTGGGGCACCCCAGCTCTCCCAGCCTGTCTCTGTAGGAGAGCTGCTCTTCTCACCTCCAGCATATCCTGCTGAGAAGCAGCAGGACCTGCTCCTCCCTTGGCCAGGGAGGCAGAGCTCACTGGGACACAGCCATCCCTCAGGGCACTGCCTGGCACTGCCAGAGCCGTCCCTGGGCAGCAGAGTGAGCTCCCAGCCTGGCTGTGCTCTGGGGTACGTGCACACACACACCCCCACGCTGCAGCTGTGCACAGATGTCTTTGGATCCTGCTGAGAGTGTTTATTCCCATTCCCAGCTGCTCCCAGCTGACCCTTTGGCTGGCTGTGGTGCGGGTGGGACCGGTGGAGTTGTTCACAGCATGTTTTTTGTCAGGAGTTGTGATCCAGGAACCCTCTGCACCAGTGTCTGGGAGTTTGGGGTGCCAGGGCTCTCCACACTCCCTGCTCCTCAGCACAGCCCTCACCCTGCAGCCAGGGCCTGTTCCTGGGGGATTTCACCCCAAAGTCACATCAGGCGAGATCTGATCCATCATTTCGACCCAGCTCCTGTGCCATGCGATGCAGCCCTGGGAGGGGAGGAGGGACTGCTCTCAGCTGCACCAACCGCTCGGCCAGGACACAGGGAAGCAGGATATTCCCTGCAACAGCAGCAGCTGTTTGCACAGCGAACGTGTGTCCGTGGCCTAGGAGACCGTCTCCTGCCTGGAGAGCTGACAGTGGGAATAAAGACGTCGGGAGCCCGCAGACAAAGGCACAATTGTTGTGGCCGGGGCTCGGGAGGAGCGAGGCTGCTCCCAGTGTCCTCGGGCGCTGCCAAACAGCAGCTGGAGCCCATGGAAAACAACTCTGCAATGCCCCTGTTGGCACCGGGAACCCCCCGGCATACCCTGCTCCGGGCATGGAGCTCGCCTGGCACTGGGCACCCATGGGGACAGCAGCGCTGCTAGGACAGGCAGAGGGAGAAGCTGGAGTTTGGCTCGGGGGTGCTGAAGGGAATCATCCAGTAGTGCCTCCTCACAGGAAAACGCTCCGGGAATTTCCCGCGTGGGTTTTGCTGGATGCCGGCAGAGCTGCTGGCCCCAGGTTGTGCTGGCACTTGGGCTGTGAGGTGTGGAGCAGCCACCCGTCACCGAGGGCTGTATCCCCCTGTCCCCATCCTGTCTGTGCCAGCTGGACCAGCACAAACCATCCCATGCTCCTGGGATATCGGGCAGGGGCTGCAGCATGCTCAGGGCGGCCCTTTGGGTGATTCATGCGGCCTGTGGGAGGGAGAGGGGGCCGAGGGACAGGGTGGGCATTCACTGTCCCTTTCCCTGCAGGATTGCTCCGGCTCCGATGGGCTGAGGGTGCCTGGCAGCTCCAGATCCCTCTGGATCACAGCCGCTGGGTACCTCTGAGCAGCAGTCTGGGTGCACTGCGGGGTTCAGGTGAGTCACGGAGCTGCTGTCACCCTCTCCTGGGAGTGTCACTCAGCCCTCACATACTCACACACTCACACCCTCAGACCCTCACCCCTCACCCAGTCACTGCTCCTGCCCACAGAGCATCTCCCAGGAACTCTGCCCCTGCTCCAGCAGGAGTAGCGTGGCTCCGGAGCTGCCCCGAGCCTGGCTGAGCACAGCAGGAATTTGCAGCAGCCTGGGCATTTCCCACCCATAAGGCAGGAGCTGGAGCTGGAGCCAGGCGCTCCTGTGCTGCCCTGTTTGTCCCGGGCTGGCTGCACGAGTCCCGTTTGTCAGGAGTGCTTCTGTCTCGGGGCCAGGACTAGAGCCGGGCCTAGAGCTGGGCCTAGAGCCAGGCCTAGAGCTGGGCCTGGGCGCTGCCCCAGGGCTGCTCCTCTGCAGCAGGAACGGCCCGGGCAGGAAGCAGCGGCTGCTGCACACATTCACACCCTCCTGCTGCCAGGGGATGCAACAGGAGAGCCCAAGCAAAACACGAAGAGTTTTGTTAACAGCCCTTGAAGCAGCTTCCTCCCCCGCCCCGGTTTTGGCTGGAACCAAGGAGGAGCTTCCCTGCCTTGCTGAGCGCTAATGGCAAAATTGGGGCTCGGATGCTTTTTCTTCCTCCTGGAAGTGATGAGGAGATCCCTGCCAGGTCCTTTCTCCTCCCTCACCACAGGACAGCCAGAACAGTCTTTTCTTTCTGTGGGATGATGTTGCTATTGACAAAAGTATGTAGACACCCACCCACTCATAAATAACTCAGTTATTGCCAAGCAGAGCTGGGCTTTGCCGTAATTCCCCGTGGATCTGTGCTGTGGTGAGCGTTGTTCCCCTCCCAGCAGATCAGGCCCATCCAGAGCTGCCTCTGCAGCAGATCCCAGGGCAGCCTGGCTTTCCTGGAGCTGAGTTTCAGTGAAGTCACGGGGTCAGGATGCTGGGAGCAGCCAGTCCAAGACATTGTGATCAGCCCAGGAGGAGAAGCTGTTCCAGCAGAAAAGAACAAAACAGTTCAGCTCTTCACGGCCTGGCTGTGTGTGCAGGGATGTTCAGTCTGTAGCATTTCAAGGAGCCCAGGAGACACAAGGATTTCCCATCTTCTTCCCCCTTCACCATCAGTGCCCTGAAGTACTTCCCTGTTTCATCAGACTTCCTGCAAGAAGAAATTCAATATTCAAATAACAGCAGCCAAGATTTGTACCAGTGGCATTATTTCAACACTGGTACTTGATCCTTTGTGGGGTTTATCTGCCAGCATGGACAAACTGGGCAGAAGGTGCTTTTTTGGCAAACCCTGAGTGTTTCTCCCACAAGTAAATAATGGAATATCCTGAGTTGGAAGAGACCCACAAGGACCAGCTCCTGAATGAGGGATGCTCAAGGTGGGGACAGGAGGTGCAGGGATGAAAGCCCTGGTCTTTTCAGAAGTGTGGAGTTTGGCAGCATCCTGAATCTCTTCCCTTCACCACCTGGTGCTCCTCCAGCCCCACACCTCCCTTGGCACACAGCACTGTGCCAGCGGGGAGCAGGACCTGCCACGGGCACCCACAGGTGACAGAGAGCAACATCACCTACTCATTTTCACACCCATGGCAGGGAGTGGGAGGAGATGAGTTTTGAGATCCCTTCCGACCCACACCATTCTGGGACTCCGTGGTTCCATGACTCCAAGAGGAAACAATAGCAGCAAACCCTCCTGCACATGGTTATAGAGATGTATACGCACAAAATGGCTATTTTATGCTGTCTCTTTGTTTAGCAGCTTTAACTGCTGCAGAATTAATGGCCTGTAAAGATTAGAACCAGACGGGACCGCTGGGAGGCTCAGCTGAAGCAGCTCCCCCCGGGGGCTGTGGTGAAGCTCTGCACATCACGGTGCCATCTCAGCTGCTTGATTCCATTTCCTCCGCTGGCCTGGCAGGAAAGAAAATGTTGGTTTTTTTAAATGAACATCAGTGTTTGAAAATATGCTGATTGTTTTCAGCTCAGTACATTTTCAGTGATAAATTAGGAGCAGAAAACAGCCAAGCCCCCATCCATGCCTTTTTTGGGGTTGAGCAGTTGGTCGTGGATGCTCCAACCCTCCCTAAGCACAGCCTTCCTTTTCCTGAGCTATTGCAGTTTGGGCCTGATTTTCGTATCTGAACACAGCCTGACTGTGGTCAGCTGCCAGAGGACAGATTATCTTCCTGCTCTCCATGCTGGAGCATCCTGGCTGGGAAGCCCTGAGGGATTACCATGGGATAATTTGGTAATAAATAGCCATATTTGTAGTATTTGGTTACAAATCACATCCTAATGCGCTTTAATAATGGGGCATGTTTACCGTGCAGACACAGAATTCCTCTTTCATCACAAACCCTCCAAGATTTCTTCTGACCTATCTTTTAATCTAATCCTAGAGAAAGTTTGGACACAATCCTTACTCCTTACTTTCATCACGTTGCCAAATTCTGTTGTTGGTTCTCTTCTCCCTGACTCAGCGGCAGCACACAGAGAGTTTAGTGCAAGACTTTGTCAGCAGAACCATCAGCAAAGGAAAAAATTATACCTTTTGCTTACAAGGCACCATCCCTGCAGTGAAAGGAGAGGATTGGGAAGCTGCAGAGACTCCTGTGGTTCCTATTCCTGGGATCTCCTCAGCTCCAGCCCTTCCTGTCAGCTCTGATGCTCTACAGAAGACCTGGGGGTGTTAGTGATGGAATTTCAGTTTCTAAACAAGTAAGGGAAGTTTCTTTCAGTGTCTTTTTGTTTTATCAATCTTCCATTTAATGGTGAAGGTTTAAAGCTGGTGAGGAAGAGCAAGGAACGCTGCTCTGGCCCAGCTAAAAGATAAAAGAAGAGTCACTTCTGCTAAAATACCTGAGTGCATTTGTGGAGGCAGCGAGTCTGGGCTTTAATTAACACAGGGCAGTGCACCCATAATTACACTCATGGCTTTTTGCAGTGAAGAGGGAAATCAGGGACACTGCTGCCCTTCTGTCCCCTTTCCCTTGAGCCCACGGCCTTGGTCCCATCCCAGAGCTCCTGGAAGAGCCTGTCCAGCAGTTCTCCAAAGAGGTCCCTTTCTCCCTGCTTCAATACCTTCTCATCTCCTCTTGTGTCTCTCTGCAGCTCCTCTGGAGGAGTCAGGGCTGTCCCACTGTGGGGCAGGGCAGGAATCCAGTGGCACTGCAGGGATCGGCTGGGTGGGAGCCCTGGAGATGCCACAGGAATACAGAGAGGGACACACAGAGGGACACAGCTCAAACCTGCAGGGATGGACACACCTCTGCCCTGAGGGACACACGGAGCAGCAGGGAGGAGAATCCCAGTGCTCCCTGTGCTCCGTGGGTGATCCTGAGGGGGGGAATTCTGCCCCTGTGCCCCACTCAGGTGATTCCCCACCTGCAGAGCTGCCCCAGCCCCAGGGCCAACAGCACCAGGACCTGGAGCTGCTGGAGAGAGCCCAGAGGAGGCCCTGGAGCTGCTCCCAGGGCTGGAGCCTCTCTGCTCTGGAGCCAGGCTGGGACAGCTGGGAATGTTCCCCTGGAGAAGGGAAGGATCCAGGGAGAGCTCAGAGCCCCTTGCAGGGCCTGAAGGGGCTCCAGGAGAGCTGGAGAGGGACTGGGGACAAGGCATGGAGGGACAGGACACAGGGAATGGCTTTGAACTGAAGGAGGGTATATTTAGATTGTTTATTAAGAGGAAATTCTTAGCTGGGAGGGTGGGCAGGCCCTGGCACAGGGTGCCCAGAGCAGCTGTGGCTGCCCCTGGATCCCTGGCAGTGTCCAAGGCCAGGCTGAACAGGGCATGGAGCAGCCTGGGACAGTGGGAGGTGTCCCTGCCCATGGCAGGGGTGGCACTGGATGATCCTTAGGGTCCCTTTCAGCCCAAACCATTCTGGGGAGGAGAGGCTGAGAG
This sequence comes from Vireo altiloquus, assembly GCA_013396875.1. Taxonomy (NCBI): domain Eukaryota; kingdom Metazoa; phylum Chordata; class Aves; order Passeriformes; family Vireonidae; genus Vireo; species Vireo altiloquus. The sequence continues at coordinate 371,754 of VZRF01006726.1, read as the reverse complement.
CAGCACTGCTGTGAGGCTGCAGAGCTCAGATTCTCCAGCCCTGGTGGGATCCACCAAGCACAGCTCATTCCTTCTGCTTTCTCCGCTTTTGCAAGAGCCCTGTCCCCATTTGAGAACCTGTGAGCAGTTCCCCTGATTTAACAAGCTCTGTTGCAAACCTACACTCATTCATTAATGCTCAGGCTGTTCTTATTCCGTCCCCTTTAATAACTCTCTCTCACCGGTGCTTATTTGGGATGACTGTGGGAAGGTTTTGAAACCAGATATAGGCTTGGCAAAACACTCATTATGGCTGTGGCTCATCTGCTCAACCCAGAAATTGCATCTTCCCCCAGTGCCCCAAATCTGCTTCCATTTGCTGAAGCAGCAATTTGACATTGCAGTCATTTGGGTCTTCTCAGTGGTTTCACATTTGACTTCTCAGGTTTCCTGAGGAATTTGTTGCAGACTGATGTTTAATCATGCTCTGGTAGGGTGACAGCTCGAGTTTAGCAAAAACGCTGCTAATGTTCAGATCTGGAATAATTTAATTCCAAAGCAGATGCTTTCCCAAAGGAATGGATTTATTTAGAGACTAATTTTAGGGAAATGCTCGGGCTGGTTACAACCAGCACTACTCTGTCAGCATGTAAAGCTCTGTGCAGTGCGTCCCTGACACTTGTGACAAACTGATTATCCCTAATTCTCCCTTCCAAAGACTCCATGGCCAAGGAGAGGAGACAACAGCCATGGGAGCTTGTTCTCAGAGGGAGGAGAATTAATTCACTGACTTTGAAAACTGCTCTGAGGCCAGCTATGACAAAAGTCATCCATTAACAAAAATGGGAGCGATGTCCACATGGGACATGACTTCAATCAGATTCCCTTTCCAAAACTCCCTCCACAGTGAGAGATTAAAAGGTTCTCTGCTGCCTGAAATCAATCAATGAAGGTTTCCAAGTGCTCTCCTAGCAGGATCTGGACACTGTCCTGGCCTCATCCGGGTTCAGTTGGGGTTTATAGAAGCCACAGGCACAGTCTGCAGAGTTTTCAGCTTGGATTTTAGCTAAAATCTTTTATCAGTGATTTAGTAATGATATGGGCCTGGGAGAACTGCACACAGCAAAGGCTCCTCCCATGGGGAGGAGAACTCAAGCAGTTCTTCCATGGACCACGGATGCTCCTCTTGGAAGGAACGGCCTGAAGGTCACCCTCAGGGATGTGAGACACCTTAACTACCTTGTTCCATCTCTCTGGGCACTAAATGACCCCACAGCTTCCCAAACTCCCTGTTGCCTCTACAGGTTCTCCCGTTCCCTCAATTCAGGTTCAATCCACCCCTCGTACCCTCAGCGAGTGGCTCACAGGTCTTGAGCAAGCCCAGAAGTTGGGCCAGCTGAGGAGCAGAGGATTTGCTCTCGAGCAGAGACTGCACCGTGGGTTTCATGACGATGTGTAACGACCCCTGGGGATTGGTTTTAATTTGGGAAAGAATCCTCAAGTCATTCAGGCTCCCCAGCCACCATCTCCCCCACTTTCACGTGGCATCTTGATGTCCTCAGGGTTTGCTTGTCTGTCGCCAACGCCTTCATCTCTGCCTGACATGAGTTAATTGCCACAGAGCTCTCTGATCTTCACGACTCTCCTGTCATCTTCCCCACTCCTTCTCCAGGAGCCTTTTCCCAAGCTTGCTCTGCCTGTACAATTCCCTGTTCAATGACTGATGCTGGCACTGAACACCTCTATTTATAGATGTCTTCAGCACTTATTTCTTTATCACTTACTTCGTGTGGCATTTCATGCCCTTCATTTTCCCCAGCTGCCACAAACCTTCTTCAAATCGAATAATTTGGGAGTAGTTTGGACAAGGGGGGCTTTGATCCCTTCAGAGTTTGTTTTCTTCCCCTTAAAAGCAGTTTTTAATGCAGATACCACTCCACAGCTGAGTGCTGCTATTAGGGATTCATTCAGTTTACCAGAAACTTGAAAATAGCTGAATTGGGCTGTTTTGTTGCCTGGATCCTTGGCTGGTGGATGCTTCCAATTATAATCAATTCACAGAGGCGGAGGCCTAAATTTTCCTTAATTCCTGTCTGCTGCCCTGCTGCTTTCTGTGATAAATCCTCTTGGCTGCAAAAATTAAAATGCCAAGATAATACTTAAGATCAGTTGCCAACAGCCTCCTTTACTGGGCCCTAAGACCTGCCTGCTCTCCCCAAAGCCCATTTTATCTCTCAAAATGCTGGAAAGGGGCTGTCTCTCAGTCTTTTTCCTTCTGCCATCGCTCAGACTCTCTAGTTTTCTGCCTTTTCTGAATTTCATAGCCTGCCAAGATTTTTTTCCCCTTGGATTATCATTATTTTCCATGCTTTGTATGAACGAGTTGTGTTCCTATTCCAAGCAACTGCAGCGCATTCACTCCCCCCTCCACCCCCTTCCTTAAAGTCGCTCATTTTTGGGAGATGAATAAGAATTTCAATGGGAATTCTCCCCCATAGTACAGAGAGCTGCTGTCATTTCCCCCAGCTCTTGTGTCTTTTTAAAGCAAGAGCAGAAAGAGTCGTAGAAAACTCATGGCAGTTTGTGGCCTTTGAGCACAAGGTTTGGATATTATCGGCATTTCTCTCCTCCCTGTGACAATGGGATTTCGCAACCAGGTCTCCAGGTCTGCTGTGGAGTCCCAAGGGAAGAAATCGCCTTCTAGACCCTGTGTTTACGTTGTCTCTTCCAGAAAGCTCTGCTTTAACAACATGGTGATTAAATCAGATGACAGATTGAGTTTCATCCTTCGGCATTTTCAGGCAACTTTTAATTCCCCTGTCAGTCACTCTCTGGTTCAGCTCTGACTGGAGCAGCTCTGCTGCAGCCGTGCCATGAGCCTGTGCTGCACTTTCACTGTGCTCCTTGGGACCAGTTTCTGCAGTCACACCCTCATCCCAGCTCTACCTTCCTTCTTGTCCTACTCCAGCTTTGGATGTGAGACAATTCCTCAGAGTTCACCTCTCTGCCCCAGCCTCAGGGGTGAGCTGATTCACTCTGCTCTGCTTTGGCAGCCAGGGCTTGGGAGCAGAGGCAGGAAACTTTTCTGGTTGCAGCCTGAAAACCCTCTAGGTGAGGGGATGTGTGAATGGTGTGGAAGGTTCATGTTCCAGGGCTGTGAGGCTGGGTGGGATTGATTTCCTGGTACTGGGAGCTGCCAGTCCAGCCCAGCACGAGCAGCTGGGACTGAGGGGCTGTCAGGGACAGGAACAAGCTCTGGCTCCTCAAGCGACTCCAGAGGAGCCCACAGAGCTGCTCCAAGGGCTGGGCCCCTCTGCCCATGGCAGGGGTGACCAGAATGATCCTTAAGGTTCCTTCCCAGCCAAACCAGGGCTTCTCTACTCAAGCAGGGCTGAGCTCTGCCCTCGCTGCTAAGATGACACTGCCTTTAATCCACACAGAGACTTTGCTTCAAGCCTGAAAAGGTGTTTTTAATGCAATTTTCCTGTGCAGCTCATATTTAAAGCTGCAGCATCTACATGAAAGCCACACACCCTTTATTTGCATGCCTGAACTGCTGAGTGTGCAGTGACTGCACAGCTCAGGACGAGCATCACCTGTGTCCTTCCCAGCCCAGATGTCCTTCACAGGGTGCATGCAAATGGCCTGGCTGCCCAAACTGAAAATAAACAACAGGAAATGCCCTGGGAATTCTTCAGGCAGCCAAAGTGCCCTTGGCCATCTCCATGAGCAGGGGAACTTCATCAGAGTCAGGTTTCTAAAGAGGCATTTCCAAAATCAAATTTGGGCACTACTGTACATAGAGTGTCCTGACTTGTGCCCAGGCTGGGAGCAAGAGGAACAAGGTGTTAGAGATTTAAGAGAGGGAAGATGAAGAGTAATGGAAGTATTGGAGCACAGATGAGTGAGGCAGGAAATGTATGTACATGGTACAGTCTTTCCCAAGGCAATTCCCACAGCACACTGCAAGGATGTGCTATGGGAATTCAGAAGAGAATTCAGGAGAGTTCACCAAAAGCAGGGAGGGCATCTGTGGAAGAGAGAAGAGCACGTGATGAGACACTGAGAGATCAGCCACCTCAGGAGAGGTCAGAAATGATGGGATGGAACCAGAGCCAATTCTGAATGGCTAAGAGAAGATGCAGAAGAAAGCCTCCATTCTTTTTTCTGTTCTAACACAAAAACAGAGCCATTGGAAGACAGGACCATTACCCTCTGTAAGTTGTAGCCACAGGAAAGTGCTGTCCTTGGCTTAGGAGGGTTGAGAAAGGGAGTGGACTGCTGGGGCTCAGGATAGCCCAGAATAGTCCTAAGGAGTTGTATGGAAAGTGTGTGCTCTGAAAAGTCCTGTCCCAGAGCTCCAAGGAGCCCAGGAGGAGACAGCACAAGGAGATCACTCTCGTGTGGCCTGGCCTTGCCTGTGCCTGGCACAGCACACCTGGCACAGCTGTCCCCACACACAAGGTCCCACACCAGATTTGGCCTTTGGTTGGCCTTTCACAATTCCCTCATTTTGTCCCAGCAGTGACAGCAGGTCTCACAGCAGAGGCCTGGAAATCCTCTGGACACCGTGTCCTTCATCTCAGCACCCTCAGGCCTCTCCTCCCAGCCTGCAGGTGCTTGGTCAGAACTTTCCCCTCTGCTGCTCTCTGCACTTCATCTTGTACCTGCTCACCCAAGGAAGGAACAGTAAATGAAACCAACCCAGGCCTGACACACTCTCCTTGTCAGTGAAGGGTATGACTTGCACAAAACTTCTTGCAGACCCTCAGGCCTGATGGAGAGAGCTCTTTGCAGATAGCTTTTCCCCAGAACAGTCGACTTCTGTCTCATCAGGCAGCTTTTGTCAGTCCTGGTTACATGCTCTGTCTAGTTCGGGCTGGGAGCTCCTCAGGGCCCAGAGACCTCTCACCCTCTCCTGTCCCCCAAGTGTCCTGTGCACCAGAAGCAGAACAGAAATAGCAAATCACCATCAAAGTGATCAGGAGTGATTTGGGAGCTGCGTGTTTCACACAGCAAGGAAGAAAACATCCATGGCTGCACCAGGGAGAGCTGCACCGAGTGGGGAATGTCACAATCCCCTCTGTCCCCCTCTTGGGAGTTTGAGGAGAATAATTTGATTGAAAGGCAAATCCTTTAATCTGGAGATATAAATCAGCAGAGTGGCAGAATTGCTTAGGATGGAACAGATCATATAGGGCATGTCCTGTATGTCTTTTCCCTTTGAACAACCCTGGGCCCTCCAGCTGTTAACCTATTTATAAAAGGTAACTTAAGGCTACGCGCAAACTCCTGAGGACATTTCATTCTGTCGTTACAGCACAGACTCGACTTTTGAGCCTCAGAATAATTGGGCTCGGTTTATGAAGGCCCAGGCTAGAGATGAGATCAGCTCTGATACTAAAAGCCCTCTCCAGAGGAGCAGGATGAAGCCCTCCAGGAGGCCAGGCTGCCCTGTGCTTCCCTGGACAAGGCTCTGCTTGGAGACAGAACGATGCAAATATCAGCTACTGCATCCTGACAAGCCTCTGCAGGTTCTCCTCTTCCCACATGAGAAGTCTCAAGCTGTGTGTGGGAAGTGTCCCAGGTCACTCAGAGGAGGACCTGTGGTGCACGACAGCAGCAGGAGCTGTGTTTTCTGGGACCACAGAGCTCTTGGCAGTGGAACTCAGTGCAGCCCCACAGCCACCTTCCTCCTCCTCCTCTTCTTCCTCCTTCTCCTTCTTCTCCTCTGTGGCCCCACACCAGGTTACAGCTGACGGAGAGATCCCAGATCAGGAGATCACGGGGTGTGCCAGCTACAAGGCAAATCCCATGACCTGTCAGAGAGCCTTGACAGGTCTCTGGGATGACAGGGATCCCTGGCCGAAATTCCATGTGTTCCATTGTGCTGGAGTCAGCTTTGATGAGAAGAACAGCCTTGGCTGGCTGGCAAATGTCTGCCTGTGACCCAAAATGCTTTTGTCGTCTCCAGAGCAGCGTCCTGCCTCACTGAGTAGTTACCTGCTCCTTGCATCCCTGATCCATGACAGGGGAGGGATGAGAGGTTTGTTTTGTAGGAGTATTCAAATTCTCCAAGCTGCTTACAGACATTCACTTTCAAAAGTGAATGAACCAAAATTTCCTGAAAAGGAGAGTGTTTGGGTCTGCTCCAAGTGTGGAGGCAATTCCCTGCTCCACTCAAACCCTTTCCAGATCTGCTTCATGAGTTCTTCTTCTCGACAGAGTTCGGGTTCATCACTTACCGACTGCACTGCTGGACACCCATTTTTGGATGTGACCCCTGCACGGGCTCTGCTGCTTGTCCGGAATGAGTGAAGGATGCGAGGAGTGACAGCTCAGCCCTCGGCAGCTCAGCCCCGCAGCGCTGCCCCTGTCGGGCACCCTCCTTCGGCCATCACATGCCGTGCTTTGAGCAGGGAACGACAAACCCTTGCCAGCCGGGCAGGAAAGCTGCCTGCTTCATTACTGCTTATCTCCAACACTTGTGCTGTCAGTGCCCCGGATCGGCTGTGTCACCCAGCGTCCTTCATTTGCACCGGCTCCCATCAAAGCCGTGACAAACGAGCGTTCCCCAGGCTGAGCTTTCCCTTTCCAGCTCTCCCGGTGCCCACAGGTGACTCACCCAGCACAGGCCCACGCTGAGAGCAGCCCCAGTGCTGGCCACCTTACCTGCCCTGCTGGGCTAATGGGGCTGGCCAGGAGTGACTCCTTAGGGAGATGAGCTGGGCCCTTTGCCTTTTCCCCAGCCACTTTCACTGTCTGGCTTGATGAAAGGGCAGAGCCATTGCCTAAACACCTTCTCTAAACACCTTCTGTCCTGCTGCCAACCCCACCAAACAAAATCCCCCCCTTTGCTGGGACACACCTGTGGCGTCTCACAGATTTTTGTCTGCCTTACACCGAGGACATTGGTTTGTGCTGCCCTCCCTTCCAGGCCACATGGAGATGGAGAGGACTCGGAGTCTGGAAAAGCAAGTGGGGAAATAGGTTATGTTCTTTAGAGGGACAAACAAAGATAAAGGAGATGCTTTGAATTTTTGCACAGGTGAAGTATGTGGGGAGGTAACAAATGGAGTGTGGCCTGAGGTTGCTCCCAGGAAGCAGAGAATAGACTTCAGATTTTAAACTAAACCAAGGAAGTTTCATATTAAGCAGTGCCCTGTGAAGCCATGCTAAGCTCGGGTAGAATAATAAAGTAGAAATGAGGTTTTCTGGGCAAGGTTGGAAAGCACAGGAACAGCTAAGAGGACACATCCATCAGTGGTTCATCTAAGAACAGGCCCAGCTGGGATTTCACTGATGATTTTTTTAATTGATGATTTTATACTGGTGATTTTTGAGGAGTTACAGGAATTCACCTGTATGGAGGGTAGAGGTGCAGCTCATATGATATAATTTCCTTCCTTCCTTCCTTCCTTCCTTCCTTCCTTCCTTCCTTCCTTCCTT
>VZRF01006726.1:277560-361457 GCA_013396875.1 Vireo altiloquus | reverse complement strand
GGGGCTGGGGTGGCTCCGGCGGTCTGGGGGGGCCCCCGGCGTTCCCCGGCCTTGCTCCCGCGGGGTCTCTTTGGATCCGACTCCCCCGGGCACGGGGAACCGCGGGTTTCGCTCAAGGGCGACGCAGCGGTTCCGCACTTCTCCTTGGGACCTCTGGAAACTTTTTGTGCCGTGTTTTCCCCCCGTCCTTCCCCGCTCTGCCGCCGTTGGATCCCTCGTGTTCCCGGCTTTATAAGGATGGCTGCGGGCTCGCAGCGGGACACGGGGTGAGGGATGAGCATGGGCAGAGCCGCGGCTCCGAGCTGGGTGTGGCGAGCCGGGGATGCGCCAGGCTCCAGGCCTCTGCTCAGTCATCGCACACGCAGCCGAGCCATAAATTCGCAGCGGGCCCGGTTTCGGGATGAGCAAACTTCTCTTGCAGAGCACGGCCGCGTTATAAGGTACGAGAATTAAACCAGTGTTCGCCACGGCGGGATGCAGGGCTGCTGTTAATAAGTTTAAACTCAAGGCGGTGAAGTTTTTGATTCTGCAGATGCTGTTCTGCTGCCAAAAGCTGCTTCTGAGTGTATCCTGGTAGTATGGGTGCCGTGAGCTCTCCCTCTCTTAGAGGGGTGTGTTAAAAGCCTGCTCTCTGAACATACTAAACCTGAATTTAGATGTTTAGTTCTCTTTTCTTTAGTGGTTCTTGATCACTCTTACTTGGTTGCTCCCTCTCTTACTTCCTTCCCCTGATTCCTGTATGGATTTTGCAGATTACCTCATTGATTTTAAAGTTTTTAAAAAAGTTTTTATTTCTTGTTAAAGCTGGAATCATCTATTCAATGAACCATGTTCTTCCCATCGTATAATTCCAGCTGAAAGGCTTCTTGAATAATACAATAGCCATCCAAGTCCTGCTCAGCGTTTCAGTGCTGGAGTAACAAGCCTTGCTCGGGGCCTCCTCCTGCTCTGTGTGTGATGCTGCTCTAGCTTCACTTTGTAAGCTGAAGGGGCAGGACTGTGCTGGAGTTTTACAACTCTAAAGCTTCTTTTCTCCTTTGCCAGGGCCTGACTGTCCCATCTGGTATGTTTTGCTGGTATTGTATCTATAAGGTGCTGTTGCAGCTTGATTAATTCCTCCTTTATTTGAGAAATTGTAACTTGAAATTATTCAGGTTGGCAGTACAATTATGATAAAGGTGATATTGGCTGAATAGACCTGTCTGTTAAATTTACTTTATGGGTTTTTGTTTGTTTTTCTTTACAAGAACTGATGGAATTTCTGATTGTACTTCTAGATGCATTTTGGAGGATTCATGGGCTCTTTTTAAGTTTTTATTTTTTTTTTTTAAATTCTTTTGTGCCTTCTTGCATCAGAAGAGATAGGCTTTTTGAAAAAGGGCTTAACTTACTATTGCAACAGCAGCAATATCCTGTGTCTTTTGTTTTGTTTGGTAATAATTACATGTTAGTGACAAATAATAAGCTTGAAGGCAGAATAGCTGATCTGTTTGTGACTGTGATTGTTGACTCTGAAGCTGAAGGCCGTGGATATTATTAAATCTGTTTTTATGTGTCTCTGCAGAAATGACATCAGGGAGAGATCAGATAATACAAAGAAGTGTCAGTGGTTTGAAGATGCCAGCCCGGGGAGTTCAGCTAGAGCCCAGGGTTGCCATGGGTACAGTTTGTGGGTTGCCCCCGGTTCCCCCCGAGCCTTCAGCTGATATTAGGAGAGGATTATGTCACTCCTGTCCTTAAAGAACAAACGGGGAGGCTGTTGGAGGACGCTTATGGCAGTGGATCCTCGCTGGGGCTTTGCTGTGTGACTTTATCAGCTTGTTCCTCCAGAGCCAGGGCTGTGGCAGGCACTGTCCCTGTGCTGCCCACTGATCCCAGGCAGGCTCTGGGAGCTTGGACACCGTGGGACACCTCAGCTCTGTGAGCTGCAGGACCTCACCCCGGCAGCATATCTGGAGATCTGCTTTAACAAGTTGCCTCATTTGTCTGTGGGGAGCTTTGAAGGTTGTGAGTGGTGTGGGTGCTGTGATAAATGATCAGTGCAGCCCGGTTTGGGTGAGCACTGGAGTGGCCAGGGGGTGAATAATCACACCACAGGCTCCCAGACACTGCTGGAACCAACCCGGAGTTACTCTGGGAGCAGAGTGTGCTGCTAGGTGTCATTTACACATGGAAGTACTAATTCTGAAGTATTTGGGTTCAGTGCACTCGTTTGTTCCCTCCCAGGGACTCCAGGCAGCTTAAGGCAAGGTTTTAAATAGCAGAGTATTGCCTAAACTGTTCTGTGATGATATTAAACACCCCCACAGCTCCGACAGCCTGAGCAACAATGAGAACAGAAGCCAGTTGGGTTTTTGGAGGGGCAGAAGGTGAGACTGAGTGGAGGCTGGGGCAGGACTGGATTTCCAGCCTTAAGCTCGTTATGTGAAGTCTGATGAGTGCTCAGTTGAAACAAATGAATTACGTATTCTGCTGGTAAAAGGGCTGACACAGCTGCAATTTCAGCGAATGGAGCTGTAATTATATTTGAAGTCCCAACCCCCGTAGTATTTTAGTGGTTGCCTCTCCTCCTTAGAAATAAATGGATCTGAGCCATTAAATCAGATCTGAGTTCTTGCAGAGTTCAGGTCTGGTTTACAGCCATTGCTGTGAGCATGTTCTTGCTCTTGTGTACCTCAGGCTTCAACTCACCTGCTGTTTGCTAAACCAGTGATGTCTCCAGTGAGAACTCAGTGCTTGGACTGCATTTGTCTCTCTGCACTGTGTCTTGATGGTGCAAGCTTCCAGATTCTGACCTACACCAAACTTATGAGTAAGGGAAACCACTGGTCAGACAGGGTTTAAGTCTGTCAGGATGGATTCAAGCTACTTGCAATTCAAATGAAAGTGATGGTTACTTGAAAGTGAAATAGTATGTGACTATACCTTGGTTTGGTCCAGAAAAACCCCAAATAATTTATTTTGCTAGGCCAGACGTAGATTGGAAGATAAAATTCCAGTCTCCTCCGCTGAGAATGAAGAGTTCAAGGTGTGTTACTCATCGTGTTGTTGTGAGTCAGATTGCAGACAACAAAATTATAATTTGTGTAGGTACTTGTGGCGTTTCAAAGGCAAATTGAAGAAGCTGATACTGCTCTGAAAGGCAGAGTTATTTCCTGGAACTCCGTGTTTGTGCTTCCTGTCCCAAATAAAACAGATGAATCTCTTGCTTAGTCAAATGTCTATGTCCATGGCTTCCTTGTGCTTTAACAGCATTTGAAGTGATTATTTCTGTGCTTTCCTTTTTTCCTCCTTGAAGGCAAATGAAATTATAGTCAGCTGTAGATCAGAGAGAGCAGGGGTCTGTGATCACAGCATGTGGGAAGGTGGCAGAGAGCTTGAAACTTGAGCCAGAGCCACCAGCACTGCTTCATCTCCACAGAGTTCATCTCCAGAAGAAGGGGTGGATGTCCTTTGGAGCAGGTTCTTGGGAGATGATGGAAAAGCTGGGCTGAGCAGAGCAGGTAGGAGCATCCCGTGGGGGATTTTTCCTCCCACAGCTCAGAAACCAATTGCATGGCTTAGTGTTCTGCACATGGGAGGGAATTTCTCGTGGGAAGAAAAGGTCAATGAAATCAGTTGCTGTAGATCTTATGCAGATTTTAACTTGGTAATGAGAAGAATGGAATATTTGTGCCTCACACTGCTGCCCTGTGTTGCTCCTGGGGAGGCTTCTTAATATGATGTTAGAAATGATTAAATACTAAATTTATCTTAAATTATTGGAAAGTCTGCCCCAAAGGATTATGGACAGACAGTGGTGTGATGCTCTAGTGCTCTCCAAAATTACATCAGGGTAGTGCTGAGGATTTGTCCCAAACAAGATCAGTCTTGGACTCCTCTGAGTAAGTTACTCATTTTTGTATTTTGCTATAAGAGCTCATATTTTGGAAGGCTGGAGAGCAAAACTTTTTGCAGTTGTTCCTGTAGAAAACACGGGAGACACCGTGCTCATGGGAAGTGTAGGCTACTCTCTGGATAGAAATGGCTATATATGTATATACAAATGATGGTGTATTCCAGCTCCATAATGCACATTGTTCTCTGGAAATGTCTGCTGGAAGGTGGGAGGGTGGTGAGTTATTTACTCTGTTCTCCCCTGGAGACAGGGAGGGAAGGGGCTGACTTCTTCCCTTGCTCCTAGAAAAGGCTGCTCCTTGCTGCTCTTTTAATCCTTACCTTATTTTACTCCCTGCCTCTTAGAACTTTCCTTGGGGAGAGTGGCAGCTGCTGAATTGGTAGTTCCTCCGGGGAGTAGCAAGTTGAGATAAAGCTCACAGTGTCCCTGTGATTTGAACAAAACTAGCAAACAAAAACAATAGTTGTAGTTGCGTTATCGAGGGAGGTTTGTGTAACGCAATAGGCCCTGGATTAACTTTCCTTTGCCAAGGTTGGATTTCCAGCCTCTTGGAGCTGTAACTCTCCTTGTAAAGAGAGTTCAGCGTAGACAAACACCGTGCTGGAGTCTGTACCCTGCCTAAAATGAGCGTGTTGGCAGGGTGGGAGAGTGGCTGTGTGGGTGGGAGGAAGGTTAAGTATCAGGTGTATCCCTGAGCGGGTGACGTGACACTCACGGTGTAGCTGCAGATTAAAGTGGGATGAGCAGTGCTGCGTGCTGGCTATCAGGCTACTCTGAGGAGCTGCAGGAGGCTTCTGGGAGAAGTATGCAGTTAATCACATCCATTAGCATGATTAAAATCCTGATTAGCCTGTGTCACTCACTCCCATTTTCCACCTACACTTCGCCCCTTTTTACCTGGGGTATTTGCAAGTATGAGCAGCAGCGAGGTCGGGCAGGGCTCAGGCTCCAGCCACGGCATGGGCTCGTGAATGGATCCCAGGATTCTGGGCTTTGTGCTGTAACAAAGTCCCTCAGAAAGCAGCCCAGCTGCTGTCTGAACAGAACATCTGAAAAGTCAGCCCCTCACAGCTGGAGGAACCTCAGCAGAACTGTGGGGAATCCAGTTGGGTATGGAATAGACTCGTCCTGCTTGTCAGTCAGGTGCTCAAGGCTTGCTCGTGTTCTGTATCTGGTGTGTCCTAACACTTGGATTTTAACATCCCTGTGTGCTGAGGGGCACCTTGGGGCAGCAGGGCTCCTCTGGCCTCCAGCAGCCAGGGCTAAATGGGCTGGAGAACAACTCTGGGGATGGGATGATAGCAAAGGACAAGGCTGAAACTGAGTTTAGGGAAACTGCAGATCAGCTGGTTGGACTTTGACAAGAAGTGGGGAAAAAAAGGCAAAAAATGAGGTAATTGTGTAAATTCCTGTGTGCAAAAACTCATTTTTAAAAACTTCACTGGCTGAGGAGATACTGTACATATTAAAACTGGATCTTTTTGGAAAAGCAAATGTCTCTGAGCATTAGGTCATGCACTTCCAACACATTCCCGCCTGGGAGTGAGTCATTGTTCCTTTTGTAAAATTGTATTGGAGCTACATCATCCCCAAAAGCTGTTTTTCAGCTGAATTTGGGGTGTTGACACTTGCCCTAAACAAAGTAAAACTGTGGGAGCATTTATCAGACCAGTTTCAAAGTGTGTTTACATACTCTGGAGTTGCGACTCCCGAAGTGCCGGAGCTCAGCTCGTTCTTGAGTGGAAACCCTCATCTCTCACACTGAGGATTGGAGCAAATATCTCCATGTAACCTGAGTGATGTTTGTGAAGTGCTTAAAATCCTCTGGAAGGGGCAGAGAAACATCTAGGTGCTTTTACCTGGTCTTATTTCTCCCTCCTCCCACTTGTTTCTTGCAGGGGCTGTGCTGTGTCGGCTCTTTGTTGTAGATACTCTGGCAGTTTGTCCTGCCAGCAGCTGATACCGAGGGTTTGTTTCCATATTATGACTTTATTTTCTCTCACAAAACTCGTTTGAGGTTGCAGCCCTCCTCCACTTCGTGCTTTCTATCAGGTTGTTGTGCCAGGAGTTCAGTGCAGTGAAATGGGGTGGTGAGAAATAGGTCGGTGCTCAGGTGGGATTTCTACAACTAATTTTAGAAGTTGCATCGATTCTATTACAGGGGAAGTAGAAACAGCTGCTTGGAGAAGGGGATGCCACACACTCGTCACACTGGCTTTGTTGGGGGAAAATGTGATGGAGAAATGCTGTCAGTGGGATGAGTTTGAGCTTGGGGTGAAAAATCCTTGGCAGACTTTGATTGGAAAGGCTTAGGCTGCCAGGCACACCTGGATCCCAGAATGATTGGAGTTGGAAGGAGATGTCCCAGGCAGGGACACCTGGAGCAGTGCCACAGGAATGTGTCCGGGTGGGTTTGGGATGTCTCTGCAGAGGGAGACTCCAGGCCCCCCTGGGCAGCTGTTCCAGGGCTCTGCCCCTCCATGCAAAGAGGCTCTTCCTCCTGCTGAGCTGGAACTTGGTGTGGTTTGGTTTGTGGCCGTTGCTCCCTGTCCTGTCACTGAACAGAGGCCAGGAGCAGCCTCTGCCAGCCCTGGGGGAGCTTTGTGTGGATTGATGGGATCCCCTCTGAGCCTTCCCTTCTCCAGACTGAGCAGGCCCAGCTCCTGCAGTCTCTGCTCACCTGGGAAATGCTCCAGAGCCCAAATCCAGATTCAGTGTTGCTGTGTTTGCTGTTAACACTATTTCAGTTAATCAGAAAGGGAACCTGAGTGCCAACAGCAGTGAGGATAGGGCAGGAATTAGGCACTTGGAGCTGCTATGAACAGGATGCAAATGGAAATCTGAAAGTTGTGCTTCACTGACAGTTTTCCTGTAATCCCCTCTGGAAAGCACTGGGCATTTTTAAGCACCTGACTTGTAGTAGTTGAGGTCTGCCTGGGTTTCAGGCACACTGAGAGGAAGAGCTTGACTGCTAAAAAAAGGTAAAAGGTTTTCCCTGGGTGAGGCTGAAGGTCCTCGTGGCTTGGGAGGTGCCCTTGGCAGTGACATCTGCTCAGGAAGTTCATGTGCTCCGTTCCCCTGGGGGTAAGTGCAGCTTGATCCACACTTGAGGGGAAAATCAGCAGTGATGTGAAATCAGTAATGATGTTGGCTATGAAATGCTCTTGGAACTACTGAGGAAAACCCAATTGTAAACAGTAGCTTAAAGAAAGTGTTTTTAAGTGTGATTGTTGGTGCTGTTTGTAGCAGCTCCAAGTGCTCAATTCCTGCCTGTACCCTCATTTCTGTCTGCACCCAGGTTCCCTTTCTGCTGCACTGAAGTGGTGTTGGCACCAAACACAACAGTTCTTGAATTTGAAATGTTACTTTTTCCAAGAATCCCAGAATGGTTTGGGTTAGGAGGGACCTTAAAGATCATCTCATTCCACCCCCTGCCATGGGCAGGGACATATCCCAGGCTGCTCCAAGCCCTGTCCAGCCTGGCCTGGAACACTTCCAGGATGGGGGATTTTGGTGTTGTTGATGAGGTGTATTCCTCTGTGGGGTTTTTTTGTGTTTAACCTCTCAATTTCAGCCATTTCTCTTGCAGTTTCAAAGAATGCAAGTGCCCTGTTAAAAGATGTTCCTTTGCTTATCTGCACCGTTTTAAGGAATCTCAGAAGTTTTTGTGCTGTCCATGGATACTGTCACTGCTCTTAATTAGCTAATGAGAAACTTCCAAACTGGGAGACCAAAGGCAAAAATCCCTGAGCAGCTCCAGCAGAGGCTCTGAATGAGGCTCTGCAGACAGGGGAGGCAAAGAATGAGACAAAGAACTGAGTCACCCTCTCTTCCTTCCTTTGGACTCTTGTGGTGGGAGTGAATCGTTTCTGGTTTTAGTCATAAATCAGAGCAATTAAAAAAGGATTCTGTATGCAAATGGCTGGATCATTCAAACTTCTTACTTAGCAGGAGCTGTGGATTTAAGTGATTTAAATAAGCAGGAGTAATTGAAATATATTGTGTGATGGCCTGCTGCTGCATTCCCAGTGGGATGTTATGGATGCACAGCCTCAGAAGTGTTGCTTTGGCTGTAACTCTGAGTGCAGCCCCCAGCCTTGGGGTCCAGTACAGGAAGGACTTGGAGCTGCTGCAGAGAGCCCAGAGGAGGCAGCAGGATGAGCAGAGGGGATGGAGCAGCTCTGCTGGGAGGAAAGGCTGGGAGAGCTGGGAATGTTCACCTGGAGAGGAGAAGCTTTGGGGTGACCTCATTGTGACCTTGCAGGGCCTGCAGGGGCTCCAGGAGAGCTGGAGAGGGACTGGGGACAAGGCATGGAGGGACAGGACACAGGGAATGGCTTCCCAGTGCCAGAGGGCAGGGATGGGTGGGATATTGGGAAGGAATTGTTCCCTGGGAGGGTGGGGAGGGGCTGGGATGGAATTCCCAGAGCAGCTGTGGCTGCCCCTGGATCCCTGGCAGTGCCCAAGGCCATGCTGGACATTGGGGCTGGGAGCTCCTGGGACAGTGGGAGATGTCCCTGCCATGGCAGGAGGTGGAATGGGATGAGATTTAGGGTCCCTTCCAACCCAAGCCATGCCAGGGCTCTGGATTCTGGGAGTGTTTGGTCAGCTCTGCTGCTGGTCTGTGTGATTTGAGTGTCTGCTCCTGCCCAGGTTTGCAGGATGCGACTCCCAAAGTGGATTTGGTTCCACCTCCACTGCCACTGTTGTGCAGAATGATGGGACACACCCACCAGGATGTCACCGAGGCTTGACTCCTGCACTAAATCCTTTTGGGATTTGTGCTGTGGGGTTGGCACACAGTGTTTGTGTCAGGTGGTCCTGTGGCACCACGATGATGGGGACTGGAGGGTGCTGTGGGTGCCTCAAGCTATATTTTACATCTCAAATTTGCATTTTTATATGAAACTACAATGTCTGTCATCTGCAGGGTTAATTTTTCCAGGATATATTCATGCTTATAGCATGCATATTATTTTTCCTTAGGCTGTATTTTAACCTATTTAAGCATTTACGACAGGAGAATTAAAGGATATTTCCATCTCGTGTTCTGGGGGCTGGATTTTCTTTAACTGGGCTTTTTTTGGTAAAATGTACTTTTTTTTTTTTTTTTGCATTGGGATTTGGACAGAGCATGTAGGGCAATAGGATCAAGTGTCACATTGGGGATTACATATTTGTCCTGAAGTGACCCTCTTAGGAGCTTGCATGGGTGTAATTGGTGAATGACTGGATTTATAGGGATGTATATCTGCATTAGCACTGGTTTGATGTGACTCGAGCTGATTTGCTTTTGGGCCAAACTATTTTCAGCTTGGGGAATTCACTTTTAAGGAGAGATGCTATAATTTGTCTAAAAGTGACATTTTTAGGCTTCTATTTTCCCTTAAAAGCAGTGGTGGTTTTACCAGGATTTAGTAGCTCTACATATGAATGTAGGGCAGTGTTGCATTGTCTGATGGCTGAACACTAAATTTATCCCAAAAGCTGCACGTTTACTTGAGACCTCGAGGTGTTGATGGTGTGGAAAAAAACCTTTATCATAGCAACTTAGCAAGATTATTTTTGTTGCATCAGTCATTGTTGTGTTCTTAAAACTGTAACAACTCTTTCACTCTTTGGTGTGTTGTGTCCCTTTGCTGGCAGCTTCCGTGGGATTTCCCTCTCCTGGAAGGAATTAACATGAATTTGAAGGCGTTGGGGAACATAAAAGAAACTCCTTGCACCTCCAAGCTTAGTTTTCTGCTGCAGCGAAGGTTTTGAACTTGCCAAATGAGCAGTAATTGCTGGTCTTGCTGACAGACTTTCCCTGTGGGCACAAGCTTGTGTGCTTGTCTGTGAGCAGAGCCTGGCACCCCAATCCTGGCTGGAGTCTGGGCTTGGGCTCCGGTGGGCAGTGCCAGCCCTGCCCTGCCCGGCTCTGGGGTCCCTTCAGGTGCTCATGGATCAGTGAATGGTTGGGATTCACAAAGCCCTATAGTTCTAAAGCATCCATTTGCATTTTTTCCTTAATTACCCGGAGCTGTGTTTGTGCCACAGGTTTCCCTGTGCCTCCCTTCTCGTGTTGCTCTGCTCTCGCTCCAAAGCTCCCAGCTGCTTTTTTATCCCTTATTTCTGTTTTCTCAGATCCTGTTTAAGGCCATCTGAGTGTATTCAGTGTGGGGTGGGTTTCTCTTTTTTTGCTACAAAGACCTTTTCAAAAGGCTCTTGGAGGGGTGATTGGAGCACAGAACTTTACATGCTGCTCCCAGAAATCCTGACTCTGGCTGGCATCAGCTGATGGTGTCTTGTTTAAACATACCACAGACTTGATGTTTTTTCCCCTTGGGGTTTGACTTCCTGTGATAAAAGGAGATTCCCTTTTAAAGCAGAGCTCCGTGGTTATATAATGAGAGAAGGAAATACTCCAAAAGTGACACTGGGAGAATAGAAGAGTTATTTTAGTGACTGACCGTTAGATGGGAGAATAGAAAATATGCTCAGGAGGGCACTGGTAACTCGAGTCCTCTTGGGAAAGTGAGAGGAACACATTTAAGGAATTAAGTAAGGGAGTGACCAGGGCAGAGCAGTGGAAGGAAGGTTATGGTAAGGACAGAGCTGTCCAGTGCACGTCTAGGATTCTTCTTAGAGGATTTAACTCTTTCCAGACTGCTTTTCCTCTCCTCCGTAAACTGCTGTGCTGTTCCCAAGCACCTGAACTCTCCAAATCTGACCCTCCAAGAGCTGCTCTGGATTTTGCTGTTGGATTGGAAGCCCTGAATAGAAGTTATTTTTGAATTTGTGCATGTGGCATTGTGTGTCCCCAGCAATGCCAGACCAGGGAACTCCCTCCTTCCTTCCACCTGCACTTTCTGTCCCCCCTTACCAGGATTGCAAACTTGCCAAGGACTGTGCAGGAGTCAGAGTGAAAATTGGCTTTTTATGCTATTGGTAGGGCAAAATGGAAGTTTCTAAGGCAGTCTGGTGTTCCTCAGCACGAGTTTTTGGGAGGCAGGGATACAAACTCCCAGGGAAGCCAGCTGGATTCTGGCACTGAACTCTCTGAGCCTTCATAGTTGCTGCCCTTGGAGTTCAAACTCAGCACTGCTCACACCCCACACTCCCTACAGACACTGCGAGGTCCCTGTGGATTTAAAATGGAATACTGATTTCCCTGGCCTGAGATATGCCTATAGAAACCTGGAAAGTGCCCACAATTCATCAAAATTAAGCTGGTTTTCTTGCTAGTCTGGGGTATGTTTATTTTTTCTAGTATGTAATTTATCTGTAGAATAATTTTTCAGCAGCCAGATATGCTGACTGTGCCTGTTAACGTTTCCCCAGTGCAATTCCCTGGCAAGCTTCACTTCTTCCAAGATCGTTTGGAGGTGCTGATGTAATCAAATGGTTGAATGTGAACTCAACAAGAAATTATGTAGTGCAAAGTTTGCTCTTAAAATCCATATGGAATTAAAGCACGTTTGTTATTTTTATGTATTTTTAGTGTATGTATTTGTGCTATTCAGTAACTTTGGTTTTGTTTATTTTTTAATTAAGAGATGTCGGTTGATGCCTGAGGAGGGGTGGAAGCAGGACCAACGGTTACAGATCCTTAACACCTCATCAAAATTTCAGTGGGAGTTATTTTTTCAGCTCTATTTGAATAATTAAACATTGTGCTGAACTAAATTTTCAAATGTGTGGGGGGAGCACAAGGAGTAATGAAAATAATGAATCTAAATTGAAAGGCATTAGAGCGTCCTGGTTGTACAAGTGTGACATCCTGCTTTATTCTAAATAGTTGTATTACTTAAACTTCACAGCTTCTAGACTGAGGAGTGAAATATAAGCAGAGATTGGGAAATGATCCTCTGAAAGACAGAAGTGAAACAGGGGGGCTCTGGTGGTGAATATCTTGTTTAACACAGACATCACCTTGAGTAGTATAATTTTCCATACTGAATTTTTAACCCTTGCCTCAAAGCAAGGGAACTTCCCAAGTGCCTTGGAGAACTTGCATTTTTGTCCTTAAGCTCGTTTAGTTTTCAAATGAAAGATTGTAGAATCTCATTATTTATGAAACAGAAGCTTTGGATTAAGCTCAGGTGTTCCTTTATTAGAGAATTCCAGCTACAAAGGGAGGCTGGGTATCCACCAGCTGCACTCACTGACTGATAACAGGCTTTTCAAAGTAGTTTTCTTTCAGCAATCCTGTTAATGCTTTAAATTCAAGCCTAAACTTTTTTTGTGGGATTAGGGGTAGGAAGTAAAAAAAAGCAAGATCAGAGGAATAAAAGCAAATAATTCAGCATGAACAGCAGAGCAGGAGGCTGAGGTGAGTCAATTATTTTGATATGTGTTTGTAAGTCAGCAGGACAGTATTGCACTTTACAGCTTATTCAATAAAATCAGAGTGTAAGAACTGTGAGAACAGATCAGGAAAAAGGTTCATGTACGTGGATTTGTGCAGAGCAGGTTTGCTTTCTGTTTTGTCCTTTTTTCATCTCCTTGGTTTTTCCTCTCGGGTGCTGATGAGCTGTGGGCTGTGTCCCCATGGCTCCTCGTTTGTGCTGCAGCCTCCGAGAGTCCTGGGGACTCTGTGGGGTTCAGATCACAGAATCCTCACTGGGTTGGGTGGGAGGGACCTTCAGGATCATCCAGTTCCACCCCTGCCCTCTCCTGGAGCCCCTTCAGGCCCTGCAAGGAGCTCTGAGCTCTCCCTGGATCCTTCCCTTCTCCAGGTGAACATTCCCAGCCTGGCTCCAGAGCAGAGAGGCTCCAGCCCTGGGAGCAGCTCCATGGATTCCTCTGGACTCTCTCCAGCAGCTCCAGGTCCTGCTGCTGTTGGCCCTGGGGCTGGGGCAGCTCTGCAGGTGGGGAATCATCTGAGCACAGGGGCAGGAGGGGCAGAATCCCACATTCCCTGCTGCCCACGCTGGGATCAGCCCAGGGCACAGGGGTCTCTGGCTGGGGAATGTTCACCTTCTCATCCCCCTACACCCTCAGTCCTTCTCCCCATCCCTTTGTCCCCAGCCTGTTTGTGCTTGGGATTGTCCCAGCACAGGTGCAGGACCTTGCCCTTGGCCTTGTTGAACCTCCTGAGGTTGGCACAGTCCCACCTCTCCAGCCTGGCTGGGTCCCTGTGGGTGCCCCATCCCTTCCCTGTGGTGTGTGACAGTACCCAGAGCTTGGTGTCACCAGAGAACTGCTCAGGGTGCCCAGTCCCAGGTGTGTAATTTGGCTTTTTCAGAGTCTCTCCATCTCCTCAGCAGCAGAAAATGCCCTTCCCTCCTCAAAGCCAAGTGCTCTGTGCACAGGTTGGCAGCGGTGGTGTTGAGGAAATAGCCCAGCTCTAAGGTCTCAATATTGGCAAATAAAGATTATCTGTGGCTGCCACTGTCACCTTTGTCCTCTCAGCACAAGGTTTCACAGTGGCAGCTTGCAGGTCACACTGAACACTCCTCTCCCTGCTTATCTCTTGTGAGAGTTTTTCTGTTAATCTCTCAAGCTACAGGAGCTGTGATTTCTAAATGAAATGCTTTATGTTGTGCTTTTCAGAAGCGTAATACCAAAAAAAATGAGGTTGTGTGTTTGGAGGAGCATTTAATCTACTAAACAGGGATGTGGGCAGTATTTTATGGAATTGACTGAAATCTTACTGTTTTTGATCTGGAAGTTGCACGTGGATTGTTCTCTCCCAGCAAGTTTTTACTAAATTACTTCTATTATTCTACTAATTTATTATTTAAATATATTTTTAAAAAAAGAAAAATGGAGTGTTTTTAGACACTCACCAGGTTGACCAGATTCAAGGCAGGCTTTTTCTCTCACATGTCCTTTGTGTAAATTCTGGATTAATTAAGTGACTCATTCATTCAGTCTGGCTGAGGCTGCACAGGCTGAGGAAGCTCCGGCAGCACATGATGGGCTGAAGGAAAAAAACAAACCCAGCACAGGGTGAAACTCTCTGAGGCATCTGAGCTTCCTTCTGGGAAGTGAATAGGGAGTAGGCAGCCTGTGCCTCAGTGCAGATCTGCAGTATTGGGCATTTCATGGAGCATGATCAGAGGTTCTTTGATTCCTAAACACTGCAGGGCTTCTGGTTTGTGTCTTCTTCATTTCTGAGGTCTGGCTGGTAAGAAATGTCACAGTGTTGTGGTTTGTTGTGTGCTGTACAGTGGCAAATCTGAATTCTGCACCATTTAAACTGAACAGGGCAGGGCTGGATGGGATATTGGGAATTAGGAATTGTTCCCTGGGAGGGAGGGGAGGTGCCCAGAGCAGCTGTGGCTGCCCCTGGATCCCTGGCAGTGCCCAAGGCCAGGTTGGACATTGGGGCTTGGAGCAGCCTGGGACAGTGGGAGGTGTCCCTGCCATGGCAGGGGGTTTGGAATGGAACAGTCCTTAAGGTCTCTTCCAGCCCAAAACAATCTGAAATTACTTTTGTTTTACTCTAGCAAGTTTCTTGCATGAAACACAGAAGCAGTTCCTGAAACACAAGTCAAAACCTGTAATGCCTGGTTAGGAGGGGGATAGACAGACCTGAACATAGAACCTGGAAGTATTTCTTCTTTCAAACACCAAAGAGGAAAAAAAGAAAACCCAAAGAAAAAGCCTCTCCAGAATTCATTCCCTCATGATTCAAATAATTTGGCTAAAAAATTGAAAAATGTCTTATAAATATTCTAAATCTAAAGAGGTAGAAATGTAAGAGAGGAAGTACTGAACATTTTCTGAATAATAAAGTGGATCTTTCTGTAGAACATCTTTACTAATTAACCCAAAACCGAAGCAAACTGAAGTACAGCAGCTTGTAACAAAAAGCTTTTTGATGGAGTTTGCTGCTGGGAATGAGCTCATCCTGGTGCCCAACTGTAGAAATGTAAGGGCTGGAGCAGTTTGCTGAAGCCAGGGGAGCTGCGTGGGCTGTGGGGTTGTGCTGGGGGGAGCTGGGAGTGTGGGGCCATTCTGAGGGGCCATCCCAAGCTTTCCCTCCTGCTCCCGGGTGGGGTCAGCAAGAATTTGGATTGTGGATTTCCTGTACTTATTTTTCAGGCAATGGCATTGATTTTAGGTACATCAAGAGAGGTGGAAAGGAACTCTTTACCAAGGGCATGGAGAGCCAGGACAAGGGGGAATGGCTTTAAATTGAAGGAGGGTAGATTTGAATTGTTCATTAGGGAGAAATTCCTGGCTGGGAGGGTGGGCAGGCCCTGGCAAAGGGTGCCCAGAGAGGCTGCAGCTGCCCCTGGATCCCTGGCAATGCCCAAGGCCAGGTTGGACAGGGCTTGGAGCAGCCTGGGACAGTGGGAGGTGTCCCTGCCATGGCAGGGGTGGCACTGGGTGATCCTTGAGGTCCTCTAACCCAAACCTCTCTCATGAAAAGTTGTTACAGAATGAAGAAATGTGGCCCCCCATCTTCATTGAGAAACATCACTTTGGTCCTCAGGTGGAGCCAAGCAAGACTGAAATTAAAAGTGAAGTAACAGTGATCCTTGGCTTCATAATTTTAAGTTTTTTCTTTTAAAACATAGTGCAGCGAATTGATGTGCCTTCTGTGCTTTCTACCTGTTTCTGGTTTTAAAATTATGAAATTGTTGCTTTAAAATAAGCAGTTGATTGGGAAAACTACATGTAGTAAGGGCAAACCCTGAATATTCAACTTGTGCAATGCTTGTGGGGGTTGACACTTGGATCTTGCTGAGTGGGAATTCAATGATGTGCCAGAAACACAGAGTTTGCTTCGTTCTAAGTCAGCTTTAAACACCAGAAGTTGTATTATTCATTGTTCTTTCAGTTTCTCACCCTGATAAGCTGCTTTGTTGTCCTTGGAGGCACTGGGAGCCTCATGCTGGTTCCAGTTTAAATTGCAATATCTGTGTGTAGGGGAGGCCGGAAGGTTTGGAGTCTGCAGAAACTCCTATACAAATATTTTATTTCTGCCAACTAAAGAAGTGCTGAGAACTGTAAAAATAACAGAATTGCATGTGAGACAATGTGTTAGACTCGTCTCCCTTGTCACTGCAATTTGTCTTTAGAACTATGGGAGAATGAATTAGAGTTGTAACAGCTCCTACACGTGAACACAGCAGGATGAATTCATCGTGTTGTGGGTGACTCAGAAATCCCCTGGCCCTGGTGGCTCAGGAGCAGAGCTTTGGCAAGGTTCTTGTTTCCTCAGTCCTGTCAGATGTGGTGCACAGGCCAGGGCACTGCATTCCCACTTCTGGGTATATCCCTGGAGCAGTGACTGCAGTGCTGGGAGTGGAGCTGTCAGTGCAGGGCTGCACAAGGCCAGGGCAGCAGTGAAAAGCCTTTGCTGGCTCTTGGAACCCCAGCATGGGTTGGGTTGGAAGGGACTTTAAGGATCATCCAGTGCCACCCCTGCCATGGCAGGGACACCTCCCACTTGACCAGGCTGCTCCAAGCCCTGTCCAGCCTGGCCTTGGACACTGCCAGGGATCCAGGGGCAGCCACAGCTGCTCTGGGAATTCCATCCCAGCCCTTCCCCACCCTCCCAGCCAGGAATTCCTTCCCAATATTCCACCCATCCCTGCCCTCTGGCGCTGGGAAGCCATTCCCTGTGTCCTGTCCCTCCATGCCTTGTCCCCAGTCCCTCTCCAGCTCTCCTGGAGCCCCTTCAGGCCCTGCAAGGGGCTCTGAGCTCTCCCTGGATCCTTCCCTTCTCCAGGGGAACAGTCCCAGCTGTCCCAGCCTGGCTCCAGAGCAGAGAGGCTCCAGCCCTGGGAGCAGCTCCATGGATTCCTCTGGATTCTCTCCAGCAGCTCCAGGTCCTGGTGCTGTTGGCCCTGGGGCTGGGGCAGCTCTGCAGGTGGAATCACACATCTCCATGGCCTCAGCACTCCTGGTTTTCCTTGGATCTGAGTGAATGACCAGTAGCAGGAATGCAATTGTGTCTCAGCCAGGAACAAGTGAAAGTGTGGATGGACATATGAACAGCTGGGCTTTTTTTTTTTTCTTTTTTCTTAATGAGTCTGAGCTGAACAGTTTTAAGTCCAGATTAAGAGCTGGATGGTATAATTATTTTTTAATTGGTCTTTGCAGTAAGAACCTGTGCATTAAACCACAGAATTTTCTGAATTCCAAATGCTGTGAGAAATAGAAATCAGCTGGAAATTCATTTTACGGATACTTGTGAAGCACTTTCATTCAGTCATAATTCAGTATTTGTTAATTCTCCTTTTGATTTCTGAAGGTGTTATTTGAGGTTTTTAAGCAGTGAGTCTGCACGGATTTATTTGGTTGTGGTGTGAAGTAACACACTTTGTACTGGTTCCAATCTTGATGAGGAAACTGTTGCTGGTCCTGCTGCGTTTTCAGAGCAGGAATCGCTTTCCTTGATAAGCACAGAACAAGGATCAGAGCAAACACTTCCAGCAGCTCCCTTGGCTTAGGCTGTCATTGCTCTGATAACACAGGGTGAGAGCTGCTCCTCAGCTTTCCCAGAACAAGAGGGTCTGTGGGGATGGAATCTTTGAAGATGCTGAGATTCTCCCTTCTTTTTTATTTTCCCTGTAGTTCTTATGCAGCTCATTGTGACTCAACCTTCAAAAATGCAGCAAATTAAAAGTGCACAACTCTCAGGGAGGACCTCTCCCTACAGCTACTTGAGAGAAGATTGTAGTGAATGGCTGACAGGAGGAGAGGGAACAGCCTCAGGCTGGGCCAGGGGAGGCTCAGGGTGGACAGCAGCAGGAATTTCACCATGGAAAGGGAGCTCAGGCCTTGGCAGGGGCTGCCCAGGGAGGTTTGGAGTGCCCATCCCTGGAGGTGTCCCAGGAAGGGCTGGAGGTGGCACTCGGTGCTCTGGGCTGGGGACAAGGTGGGCATCAGGCACAGGGTGGATTTTCTGACCTTGGAGAGCTTTCCCAATCTTATGATCCTGTGATTGTCATGCCCTCCACACCTCTGGCTGGCTCTGCCATGACCACAGCCAGAGGTAACTTAAAAAACCTGTAATTAACTGATGTTTAGCAGCCACTGCAGGTTTCCAGCAGGGTACAGGGATGGTGGGTGACAGTGGCAGCCCCTGGTGCTCTGCAGGGTGTGTTTGGGGTCTGTGTGTGTCCAGCACCCTGCTCCCTGCATCGTGTCTCAGATCTTGCAGCAATTTGCTCCTGGCTTCTGGTTTAACACAGCTGTCTGCACCTTGTTGTAACCTGTCAGCAGCTGATGGTGGTACTCAGACTCCAGCCCAGTTTTTCACGCTGAATTGAACAAATCTGTTTTTTCAGGCAGTTGCATAACGGGAAGTGACTGCTCATCTTCTGTTCCACTTATTTTTTGTTGGCTTTAGAAACTTTTTTCTTTAGAAACCTTAATTACTCTACTACAGTTGTAAATAAACATCTGAAGGATTTATCAGATGATTTCAGGCCTTGAATTTGCTAATGAGTGACACTGCTTAAAAAACCCTTTAAAAGCCATAGTTTTGATGCAGAATATATAAATGTATTCCAGCTCAGTCCAAGAATTTATCCACAAGATGGCTTTGAGTCTTACTCTGACTGGTTGGTTTTCCAACCCACCTTTAACAAAGGGAAACTTAGCCCTTACAAATGGACTTTTTTTTGCTGGTGGGTTTGTTTTTCAATCTGTATCTGAAAAGCTTGGGTAAGGTGAGTGTCTTTATGCTTTGGAAACATGATCTGTGAGCTAAGAGGCAAAGAACTAAATGTTAATGACCTTAACCCTATCTGGCTGCACTGCTCTGACCTTTATCTGCTATCTCCCCTTTCCCCAGGTACAGGTATCACTTTCTGCTTGCACCTCCCACAACGAATCTGGTTGGAGATGCTCTGATTTTAGCTGGAAATCTGAAATAACAGCAGCATGTTGGTTTTCTTTGGTTCTCCTGTACCCTGGTAGTGCCCAACTTCTTGCTTCTGGGGTGGAGAGAGGTTGGTTGTGTTGGGGATCACTCAGAGCTGACCTTACAAAGCTCTGCCTAAGCTGAGGTGCAAGTTCAGTCAGGTGTTGGGCACTGCCCCCACACAGGGGAGGTCAGATGATGTTTTGAGGCTTCTCCTGAATTTGCCAGGAGAATTTGGGATGTTCCATGCATGACTTCTGCCCAGCTGGGATCGCAGTGAGGTCCTGACAAAGTCAGCATGTAATCAGGAGTTTCATGTTTTAGTAGTTTTGGTATCTCAGGACTCAGATATTGCTTTATTCTTGCTAATCTGGTCTTTCCAAGTAAAACTTTCAGGTAACAAATCCTCTGAAAACTTCTGGAATATGCTCATATTCTGAATGGATTTGGTTTGAGCCAATTCTAACACTTTGTTGTCTCTGCAGTGATTTTGAGTGTCATTAACTTTTGTGGTAGAGAATGCCCTCTAGTCTAGGAGCTGACAAAAAAGATGGAGAGGGACTCCAGATAAGAGCCTGGAATGATAGGACAGGGAGGCATGGTTCAAACTGAGAGAATAGGTTTGGATGAGATATTGGGAAGGAAATCCTGGCTGTGAGGGTGGGAAGGCCCTGGCACAGCTTCTCTGGGCAACCTGTGCCCCTTGAACCCATTCCCCCATGTCCTGTTGTTCCAGGCTCTTACCCAAAGTCCCTTTCAAGGGATCTGTCATATTTGCAATCTGTAACTACTCAATTTTGGTGTGAGATGAAGAAGGGTTGGAGAGGGGAATTATCCCTCTGTGTGCAGGTTTTGATCCAGGAGCTCTGCACACGGAGGAGAAGCAGATTCCTTCTCCGCTGGGCTGTGAGCAGTGCTGTGTGTGTGTACCTTGTCCTGGGGATGTGTTTGCTCACCTGGGACTGATGAGGGCTGTGGGGTGTTTCCAATCACTCCCCTTTGGCTGTTCTGACACCACTGCTGCTCTTGGGAGCCTCTGATTGCTGTAGCAGAAAGCACCAGGCACCGACACCAACCAGGAATGCTGTGTGCAGAGGGGATGGATGTGAGGGTGAGGGAGGGTGGAATTCCCTGCAGAGCAGCCTCTGTGGGCAGGAGCAGATCCCACAAACAGCAAGCAGGATGAGCCTTTACTCGGAGCTGCTCATGGAATTCTGTCTGTAAAGAGTTCATAAAAAACATCACTGAGCAAAGGAGATGCTGAGTTTGCTGTGGAGTGGATTCATCCTGCAGTGTTTATCACTTTTGCTGGGACTGATTTTTGGGGATTTGGGTAATTCCTCGTGTGTGCCTGCATGTCTGAAATATTTCCCCTCAAGTACACAGCTTATCAAACCTGTCAGGCTGATGTGCTTAGATACTGCTCTGTGTTCAGAGCACACCTGGGCATGAGAGTTGGGTTTGCAGGAATGTATATAAACGACCTTTTTCATGGAAATATTTTCATAAATATATATTAACCAAATAACATATATTTTCAGAACTTTTAACCCAGTGTTCTGATCATGCTTCCAGCCTGTATTCTGTTAAACTCTGGTATTTTTTTTTCCTTTTTTCTTCCAAAGCATCCATGTAAAATCTACTGCCATAATACATTTCCAACTCGAGAAGCTAGGAATTAAATAAATCCAAAATCTCTGTTGTAAAGATACTTGTAGGTCAAGACTGAGGCAGTTTTAAGTTGGGGTGAAGCAGCACAGGTCAGTGGTTCCACCACGTTGGAGTCTCTGTAAAATGCTCTGCTCACCAGCACCAAGCAAAGCTCAACTCCAAGAGCACCTCCATGGATCCTTTCCCATCAAATCCTAGGGGCTCCATAGTGAGTTTTTCAGTGCTCAGTGAGGTCCCTTAACTGTCCCTGAGTTGTGACCTGCAGCTCCCTGCCCCCCCACACGTCCCCATGGGATAATCCCCTCCATCCCCCAGGACAGGGATACAGTTGTGACCTGGTGTAGGTGAGATATTAACAGGCAGCTTGGGCACTTCAGTTATGAAACCTGGCAGGCATCAACCTTGAAAATGTAAGGAGCTTTCAGTCTGATGAATTTTCATGCTTTCTTACAATAATGAAATGTCAGAGAGGGTTGGGGAATTCTCCAGGAGCTGTTTGGCTTTGAAGCTGTTGCTGTGGCAGCCTGCAAGGTCCCAAAAGGATGGGAAATCCAAACTTCTGTCATGTTTGCCCACAGCAGGGCCTGAGCTGACACTGCAAACAACATTCTTAATCTGCTGTAACTTGGTAAAATCGCTCTTGGTGGCAGCAATTTCCTTCTTGGATTTCCTTTTCCAAAGTCGAGGAAAGACAATGCTTTGCAGTTCCAGTGAGGTTGGAGTTCTCCATTCTGGGGTGCCATGGGTGTGTTTGATACAGAATCATGGAATGGTTTGGGAAGGGACCTTAAGGATCATCCTGTTGCAAAGCTCCTGCCATGGCAGGGACACCTCCCACTGTCCCAGGCTGCTCCAAGCCCCATCCAGCCTGGCCTTGGGCACTGCCAGGGATCCAGGGGCAGCCACAGCTGCTCTGGGCACCCTGTGCCAGGGCCTGCCCACCCTCCCAGCCAGGAATTCCATCCCAAAATCCAATATAAATCTCT
This sequence comes from Vireo altiloquus, assembly GCA_013396875.1. Lineage (NCBI taxonomy): Eukaryota > Metazoa > Chordata > Aves > Passeriformes > Vireonidae > Vireo > Vireo altiloquus. The sequence goes on along the minus strand of VZRF01006726.1, from coordinate 340,090 downwards.
CTTCTTTTAGTTTAAAAGCATCACCCCTGTTCTGTCACCATCTTCTTTCTCTTTCGTCTGAGCTCCTTTTTAGGTACAGGCAGGACACACCTTCACACTCTGTTTTTGGGTGTCCAAAACACTGCTGGCCATTCCTCTGACCCTTTAATCTGCACAGCAAGGGTTTGCCATGGGTGGGAGTGGGATAAAACAGAGAGGCTGTTCTGAAAGCATCTCCAGCCTTGCCAGGGTAGCTGTGGGGGAGCAGCTGTGTTCTGCTGCTGCTGCTCTGGGTGTGGTGTGCTCGGGGTGAGTAAGAGAAGGATCCTTCTTGTTTGTCGTGTTGAACAACCTGTTACACCTTGGCTGAGAGACTTCGTAAAACACTTTTTAAAAACCAGCAAAAATGTTGATTTTTAAAAAGGCCCTGAGAGATAAGCCCTTGCAAATGGCCCTGTTTGTTCCAGTTGTGGGCTGGGGAGGCTTTCCTGGTGCTTTGCTCTTGTGTAGTGGAAGATGAGCTGGCCTGCTGGAGCTCCCAGGAAGCTGAGGTGATGTGAATATGAAAAAAAAACTTAAATAAGAGCTGCTGAGAGTCTGGTGTCTCCAGCTACCCTTGTGCCACTGAGTGTTGTGATGTTTAGTGACTTCTGGTAGTGCTGGGATGTTTTATTTAAGGAGGTTTCCTCTTGCAGCCTTTGACCCGAGACAGAAGTCCTCTCCCAGACACTGGTGGGTTCTGTTCCAGAGCTGCCATGGACCAGGACCATTCTTAGATGTGTTTGCATGTAGCAGCCCTGGTGTAGAGAGCAGGATTTTATGTGTGGGAATGTTCCTGGTCGCTCTAAATTCAACTGGACCTTGCAGCTCCTGGTGAGGAGCTCCTTCCTGTTCTTTCCTGATGTAGGAAGGCATCTCAGGATGGTCATCAATTGGATTAGCAGCCTCTCATTAGTGGATAAGTGACGTTTGGATAATGAAAGCTGCTTCTTCTCCTTGTTGACATCAAAGAGTTCATTAATGTTCCCCCAGCTAGGGCAGGACAGGCACTGGAGGAGCTCCAGCCCTGAAGGATGATTTCATAGTTCAAGGCTTGACTCTGTTCTTAGTGCTCCTTGTGTAATGTGTGTGCAACTGAGTCTTTATGAATGTCAAATTGTTAAAAAAGCTATTTCTGGCCTATAGTATCCCAAAAGATGCAGGTTGGCTAATGCTGGCAGAGGGTGGGCGTGGGGATGTGCTTTGATGAATAAAGCAGATGACAGGAGTCACAGTGGATCTGTATTGATTAGACAGAACAGTAGGAAGAATTCCTGAATTCTTAAACCCTCTATTTTTAGATGTAATTCGTCTGGGCTGAAGGCTTTCTGTTCCCTGAATTGTTCCAAAAATAAATATTTCAGAAGAGGATTAAACTTGAATGTGAAAGTGTTTTTTATGCATCAGTGTTCATGGAAGGAGCTGGTCAGAAATCACAATTCTCCTTAAATTTGCATGCTCTGAATCCAAATTAGAGCTGCTTTCACCAAAACTACTCATCCACACGGGAGGCTCGAGGTGCTGGTGAGAATGCAACTGTGAGAGCTGATTTGAGGTAATTCAGTCCTGTGAGCAGCAGAGTCCTTCAGCTGTGAAGAGACACTTCGCTCTTGCTTAAATCACTTTCTTTTTTTACTGAGCTTCTGCTGAACAGGGACAGGCTTTGCTGATTCTCACCAAGGGCGACTTCTGCCCTGGGTTTTGGTGCTGGGTTTCTTTTTGGTGTCAGCCTGGATGTTAAGTTTGTTTTGTTTTGACACTTCAGAAAGATCTTTGAATCCTTCTATGCATCGCTTGTGTCCAAGTCCTTCATCTCGGCCTTCTCTGGGTGTTTCCAGGCTGCTGTCAAGTGTACCTTGTGTGTAACACAGTCTCTCCCACCCTTCCCACATCCCTCTCTTGGGCACTAACTAACCAGAGGGCTCTGCCTTCTGGAACTTTCCTTCCCAGGTGAGTCCAGCCCTTGCTGCAGTGACTGCCCAGCCTTCCAGAGCCCTTCAGGAGGGTCCTTGGCTGGTCCTTGACACTGGCACTGGCAGTCCATGAGTCACTCCTCCAACTTCCCAGAGTCATTGCATGTTGTTTCTCCTTTTCAAATTGCTCCTGACATCCCAAAATCCGTGGTGCTACAAAAACAGCCCCGCTTGTGCAGCTGCTTTATTTCCTGTCCGATTGTATGAACCTCACTGGGTTTTAACTTTGTCAGCCTGAATCGCTGCCAAAGACTCTTATTTTAAAGTCTGTCCCCTCTAATAAGGATGAAATGGGGATATTGCCAAAGAGTGTCTGCTGGCTTTGCAGTGGGACACCTTCATTCTTCCATGTGCTGCCTGGGACTGGGGAGGATCATCTCCTTCTGCAAGCAGTAGGACTTGCGTGACTGCCGTGGAAATCTGCCTTGCTGTTCATGAATATTTCCCTAGAAAATGATTCACTCTTCAAGTGCAGTGGAATTACATCCTGTGTTTTGAAGACTCCTTAAATTATTAGTCTAACTTAGCTTCTCTTGGGAGAAGCTCTACTCAAAAGCCTGGAATTAAATGTAAGAGCAGTCTCTTTCAAATCCCAGAATCATTTGGGTTGGAAAAGATCTCCAACGCCATCGAGTCCAACCTGTGCCTGACCCACACTTTATCACCATCCTGGAGCACTGAGTGCCATATCCAGGCCTTCCTGGGACACCTCCAGGGATGGGCACTCCAAACCTCCCTGGGCAGCTCCTGCCAAGGCCTGAGCACCCTTTCCATGGGGAAATTCTTGCTGATGTCCAACCTGAGCCTCCCCTGGCCCAGCCTGAGGCTGTTCCCTCTCCTCCTGTCCCTGTTCTCCCCTGGCTGCCCCCTCCTGTCAGGGAGTTGTGCAGAGCCACAAGGTCCCCCCTGAGCCTCCTTTTCTCCAGGCTGAGCTCCTTTCCCAGCTCCCTTAGCCATTTCTCCTAGGATTTACTGTCAGCTTTATCTGAGATGCCTCATGCCAGTGTGGGATTAGGCATTTGATGCTGAACAAAAATCCATTGAGTGTTTGGCAATGGTGCCCACAGAGGAAAAAGGTCCATCATATATTTGTGAATAAAACTCTTGGGTTAGGGTCTTGGTGAGTTCAGGAACAGGCAAGGAGACAACACAGGGGTTTGTGGCCATAAAGGCAATTTTCCTTCTCATAGAAGGTGTCCCTGCCCATGGCAGGGATTGAAATGAGATCTTTGGGGTCCCTTCCACCCCAAACCATTCCATGGTTCTGAGATTGCTTGTAGTAGTTATTCTGTTAGTGTTGTTCCTCAGAGAAGAGCCAGGGATGGAAATCTGAGCTGCCCAATCTGGATTTCATGGCCAATGTGTATATTTAGCTCAGGGTTCAGCAGCCTTTGCCTTTGGAGCCGTGGCATCCGACACCCTGGGACTGCTTTGCATGTGGAATGCTGGAGCTGGGATGGGCAACGCCCCTCTTGGCTTCTCCTGTCAGTGATCTCCATGCCCTGGATGTGTTGGAGACGGGAGCTATTTAAAGGGAGCTGTTTTTATCCAGAGCTTTGGAAACCAGGTCTGAAGGGTGAGAGAACAGGAAGCTCAAAGGTTGAGGGGCTTTCTCTTGCAAGTCATGAATTTGGGATGGGAAAACAGAAAAAGCTGCTTGTTTAGGGAATTTGAGGGAGCTGATAAGGGCTTCTGATATGGGGAATGGCACATTCTTTCTGTTATAAGCCCAGTGGCACTGAAGTGCATTCCACCTGGCTGGAATAGGAGTGATAATCCCGAGCATTTTTCTTTCCCTGTCTCTGGCATGGTGAACAGGGACTGGAACAATCACTGCTCACACAGCAGGTCCTGGATGGTTGGAACTGGAGCCTGCCCAGTGATGATCATTTTGTGAGGTGCACATGGGGCCTTGCTCTCTTTGATCCTTTTTGGGTGGCTTACCAAGATAAGCTCTGTGATTTTCTCTGAGACCAAGCAGAGCTGGAAGTTCATCCTCCAAAGGGCTGCCACTGGAAACTGGTAGAGACAAGATGATACTAATAGTAAGAACCTTCAGAATTCTGAAAACCTGAAGGGAATTGTTAATGTTTGCCCTGAAGTACGGATATGATGTTGGCACTGCTTGGAATATGACTCCATTTATGACAGGTGGGGTGTGTTTGGTGAGCTCTCAGGTGAGAGTGGGTGGTAAGCTGGCAGTAGTCAGTGTGGTAATGGGGTACAGGGGATCCACTTCTCCTGGGAGGGGAATCTCTGAGGTTGGAGAAGCCCTTGGAATGTTCTGTACTGCGAGAACGAGGAGCTGAGGAACAAGAAGGACTGGTGCAGGATGTGGAACTGGATCTTCCAGGGACAGGAGCAGTCTGCAGGCCAGGCAGTGCCTGCTCCCTGCTACTGCAGGCAGGATCAGGTGGGGAGTGGTGAAAATGAGATCCCTGCTTTTCCTCTGGGTGCTGCTTTTCCTGTCACTTGTGGGAAAACAGTGTTGGGGAAGAAGGAAGTTGGGAACTTGGCATCAAGACATGGACAGGTATCTCTACACATTAAAATACTTCTCAGAAGTATTTCTCCAAACTGGAGAATAATCCTGGTTAATCATGGGCCCATGAGCTGGGATTTGCTGGATGTATGGATTTTTTTCCTGCTGTTTTTCTGGAACAGTCAGAGTCTTCCTCAATTTATCATGTGAGGGCATGGGGTAAAGTCTCTCAGATTAATTTAAGACCCAGCACATAAGAAACCTTTGCAGCCACACCTTCAGTTCCAGCAAATCTGTTGATTTGGGGTAAGAAGCACAGATATTTAACATTCCTGCTTGTCAGTGAGAACACCCCTAACTTAAAGAGCAGCAGTTTTACAATGGGGGCAGTTAAGACCCCCACAGTACAGGAATTCTGCCCTTCAGGGGTTATTTAGAGAGCAACCAGAGGTGCAGCTTTACCACAGGAAAAGTTGGTTTGCTCAGACCAAGAACCTGTGGTAGATTTTATCTCACAGTTACCAGGTTGAGCCAGCGCTGCCCCATTTGAACTGGAGCAGCACTAAAAAAGGAGCTCCTGCTTCTCATTTTCTTCAATTCTGCCCGAAAAGAGAGGGCTGAGGGTTGTTTTTCTTAACAAATAAGGTAAAGTTTTAGTGGTTTCTGTGCAAAGAGATTGGAATCTCATGTGTGAGACTGGAGCACAGCAAGAGCTGGGGATGGACTTCAAGAGAGCAGCCAAGTTGGGCTGTGCCTTGGGCTGGGACGCCTGGAGAGGTGATGTGGGTGTCCTTCAGTGGGAGGGAGCTGCAGAGAAGCACTCTGATGTCCCAGCTTATCTCTGGGGGGCTCACCTGCTGATAAGGATGTGGAGAAGGGAGGTGTGGGTTCATGGTGTGTGTGTGAGCAGAGTTTCCTCTGCGGGGAAGGGCAGCATCAGTGTCACCACACGAGCAGGAGCTGACACCGAGCACCTCGTGCAGCAGAGTCCTGCACAGGACATTCCTCCATTCCTCAGTCAGTGTGGTAACTCCCTTTTCCTGCCCTTCTGAAGGGAGCAGCACTCTTCTCCAAAGTTTTTCTCACTCCTGAGTGTTTCACCACTTTACTAAAGCTAAAATGACACTTTTCACTGGGCTGTTTCCTCATTCAGCTAAAAGCTCTGGCATTTTACTTCCCTGGAACACAGAATGCCCATCTGTGGGGAGAGGAGCATGGATCAGTGTTTGTCTGACTGCTGAGCAGGTACTGAGATGATATTTTCCTGTGAGATTGGCTCGATGGCTTGCAGTAGTGGAGAACAAGCTGGACATTTATTTTTCTCCATGTGGATTGAAATACTTCAGCTCCGTGGCTCAGTTTATGTTCTCCTCTGCCAAGGGGGTATAAGGAGTAATTATCGGGATAGAATCTTTTTTTTAACAGCTATGTTTGCTTCACAGTGAAGAAACATTATCAACAGAATGTAAAATATTGGGTGGAATAATTTGGGGCACGACATGCAGGTGAGGAGAGGGTGCCCTGGTAAAGCTGGTGGGAACAGTTTCACTGGGATCACGTAGGGAAAACAGCTGGAGCAGATAAAGGTGTGCTCGTGACTGGGCTGTGGCTGTCACAGGTGGCTGGGCAGGTGTGACAGGGACTGACCGGGGCTGTGAGCTCTTAAGCTGTTCAATGAGCACCTGAAATGCTGCTTAGGGCGGGGATGTCCTGATCAGCCTGGATTAATTCAGCTTTAATGTTGTGTTTGGGGAAACCTATTAAGGTGTGTAACGAGAGAAAAAAGTCGCTCAGTGTTTTCATGGAATATCCTAAACAGCTTGAGCAAGTGTGGATGGGAAACAGCAATCACAGGATGGTTGGAATGTGAGGGGACCTCTGGAGATCACCCAGTCCAACCCCTGCCCAGGCAGGGTCACAGGAACATGACCAGGTGGGTTTGGGATGTCTCCACAGAGGGAGACTCCAGGCCCCCCTGGGCAGCTGTTCCAGGGCTCTGCCCCTCCATGGAAAGAAGTTCTCCCTCCTGTTGAGGTGGAACTTGTTGAATTTTAGTTTCTGGCCGTTGTTCCTCATCCTGTCACTGAACAGATGCTGAGACCATCCTCTTTGTGTGGGTTGATGGGATCCCCTCTGAGCCTTCCCTTCTCCAGACTGAGCAGGCCCAGCTCCTGCAGTCTCTGCTCACCTGGGAAATGCTCCAGAGCCCTGAACATCTCTGTGGCCTCTGCTGGACCCTCTCCAGCAGCTCCTTGACCTTGTACTGAGGAGCTCAGACAGAACTGGACATGATATATTCCAGCTGTGCCTGACCAGGGCTGAGTAGAGGGGCAGGATCCCCTCCCTTGATCCTGATCCCAGCACCAGTGAGATCTCACTCCTGTTGAGAACACTGAGGAAAGCTGCCTGGATCACTGCAGGGGAGATGCAGCAAAATCTCCAAAGTTTGAGTTAATTCTGAGTAATACCACCAGTGTCCCTGCCATCCCCAATCCCTGCAATCACACTCCTCCTTCTGCTTCGTGTCTTGCAGATAAGCACTTGCTGAGGACTGAAGTACCTGCCCAGGGAACACCTGCTTGTAAGGTAGGAACTGATTTTTCTAATGACCAACACAAAATCTCTAATTGCAGAGCAGAGGTTGGATAGAGCTGTGTGCAAACAGCTGTGCTGGGAATTGCAGGAGATCCAGAGATCTGAAATGAGAGCTCTGCCACTGGGAACTTCTGGGGAGCACACACATCTGGAATGCACTCACCTTTCCATTCTCTTCTGTTCAGCCTTCTAATCACTACTGTTTTTACATCCAGCTGGAATCATAGAAGGGTTTGGGTTGGAAGAGACTTTAAGGGTCAGCCAGTGCCACCTCCTGCCATGGCAGGGACACCTCCCACTGTCCCAGGCTGCTCCAAGCCCCAATGTCCAACCTGGCCTTGGGCACTGCCAGGGATCCAGGGGCAGCCACAGCTTCTCTGGGAATTCCATCCCAGTCCCTCCCCACTCTCCCAGCCAGGAATTCCTTCCCAATATCCCACCCATCCCTGCCCTCTGGCACTGGGAAGTCATTCCCTGTGTCCTGTCCCTCCATGCCTTGGCCCCAGTCCCTCTCCAGCTCTCCTGGAGCCCCTTCAGGCCCTGCAAGGGGCTCTGAGCTCTCCCTGGATCCTTCCCTTCTCCAGGGGAACAGTCCCAGCTCTCCCAGCCTGGCTCCAGAGCAGAGGGGCTCCAGCCTTTCAGGTGTTTATTAAAGTTTCAAATATTCCTGGGGTTCTGTTTGGGATAACAGGGCTGGTGTGGAACTCAAGGCTTGTCCTTTCTGGCCATTTGGACTTCCTTTCCTTGCCTTTTCTGCTGCAAAGGGCTCACATCTTGTTTAACTTGGTCACTCAAATCTTCTTTTTATCAGAGTAAGAGGACTACAAAAGATTAATATGGGTAAACTAGGGTAAGAAAAACAAGTCTGATTTGATTTGTTAGGAATTGGGAGCAGCGGATCATCCATGTTTTTTATCCTGGCTGTCCTTTGGGAAGGCACAATAAAGCTTCAGCTCCACTGGAATCTGCCATCAGGTCTGCAGTCAGGATGTTTGAGGTGCAGGTGCTCACATAATGTGGTTTGGGGAAGGAATTACAATTTATTCCTGATTTTTGTATGGACTGAGACCCAGATGTCTTCTGCAGAGCAGTTTGGGATTGTTCCCAAATGCTGGTTGTGTCTTCGAGTCCTGAGAGGAATATGTGCTGTTCTCCTCACGGTTTGATGCATCCATCTGCCTTTTGTTTTAAGAAAGGCCTGAGCTGCTGCTGGCAGTGCTGGTACATCCTGTGACCCTTGGCTGTGAGGAGTGCAGAGCAGTCACACGGATGTAGCTCATAACACCTTGTTCTGTACCACCAGCTCTGTCCACTGTGATCTCCTGGAACTGCCTGCAGGTGACAGGAGCCTTACAAGTCTCCTAAAACTTAGTTATGTGAGAAAATTGTTCTTAAGGTGCCTTTTTTTTTTCTGTTGAGTGTTCTTAAGTGGCAGATGCAGAGATAACGTAGTAGGTGCAGGTCCTTTCTTGTTGGTGAGGCTGGAAGAGGCTCCTGTGTCCCTGCTCAGGGTGTGACTGGAAGCTGCTCCCTGTTCATGAAGTGGCTCAAAGATGCTCCCACTGCTGCAGGGGCTGGGCCCAGGCTCCCTGGGGCACTCCCAGCTCCTGCTGTCCACCCCGGGGCTGTGGCCACCAGCCAAACCATCTTAAGTCGTTGTGGCAAAGCCACTTGGAGAGTAGCCAAGGAAGGTGGCTTATCTGGGTGGGATGGAGGGGGGCCCTGCCCACAGTGGCCCACGTGCTCGTCCCCATGGCCTCAGTGGACCTGCAGAGGTCACAGGAGGTGTGGTGTCACCTCCTGCTCAGGGAGGAGCCGGATGGGGAAGGTGCTGGAGGAGTGGGAGAGCTCTGTGTTTTCCTTCCTGCACCTGCCAGTCTTGAGTGGGTTTTATTTGTCCTCTTTTCTACCTCTCTTGGCTTGGACCAGTGTGATCTGAAGGTCTGCCAGGCTCCTGGGATGTCTGGGTTCAATCTCAGACTTTATGGAATATCTCCAGGTGGAAGGGAGCCTTAGGGATCATCAAGTCCAATTCCCTGCTCCTCAGAGGACCACCTAAAACTAAATCCCATGACTGAGAGTGTTTTCCAGGCACTCCTTGAACTCTGACAGGTCCTGTTGTACCTCCCAGCTTCTCTAAGGGCCTGACTTTGCCATTAGGATTTTCCTCCTTGCTTTTCTTCATTGTCCAAAACTGGGAGTTCCGGTGGAAGCTGCCTGCTGAAGTCCCAGGGATCCGTGGACCTCTCCACCTTTGTTCTGTGGTTTCAGGACGTGGAAACCAACCAGGTGTTTCCCACAGGCTGCACTCAGCAGCTGAAGTGCTTCCTGGAGTAATTTATCTGGGAATATTTAATCCACACTCATTCAGTGTGTGGTGAATAAAGGCAGCTTCCTCCCTGGCATCCTCTGGGAAGCTGGGAGAGCAGGCAGGAAGGGAAGGAGGAACCACTGGTGGCAGCTGGGCACTGGCTGGTCCTGCTTGGATGAGCTGCCTGAGGGATATCTTGGGTTCTTTACAGACCTGAAACTGATACCTCACATTGTTCCTCAGGAATAGCTGAGTCCTTCCTGCTCATTCCGTTAGGAGCTCCTCCAGCCAAGCACAAGGGAGAATGTTTGGTCAACCCTCTTAAAATGCAGACACTGACCATGATTGTGGCACCTGGATCTTCATTTGGTTCTTGTGTTGGTTCCCCATGTACAGGTGGGGAGAAAACCCTTCTGAAAACGTTACCTGCTGGGTGAATTTATGTTCTGTGGGGTAACAGCTCTGACTGGGAAGAAGCACCCACAAATTCACATCTTCAGGGTCACTTTTACTGGGTGGGCAGGCCCTGGCACAGGGTGCCCAGAGAAGCTGTGGCTGCCCCTGGATCCCTGGCAGTGCCCAAGGCCAGGCTGGACAGGGCATGGAGCAGCCTGGGACAATGGGAGGTGTCCCTGCCATGGCAGGGGTGGCACTGGGTGATCCTTAAAGTCTCTTCCAACCCAAACCATTCAGGGATTTAAGGATTCTGAGTCACTTTACCACTTAAGGCTTTACTTTCCTAAAGTGTTGTGGGAAGAATCCTTAATTAAAATCAAAAAAGGTGGTTTTTTTTTTTCAGCACTGTGCTGAATATATATTTATTTATTTTATCTCTTCTTTTTCCCTTTTTGGAAGGGAATTGCTGTGTCCAAGGGCACCTCAGTGTGACACTGGATGCTCCAGCCATACCTGTGATAAGAGAGTGAATCATTCTCTAAAGAAACCACCAGACTGTGCCTGATAACGCTGCAGGGACACCTGCAGTGGCATTTATTGCTCTTTCTTTCATGAAATCTCAGCTTTTGTTTTCTAAGCAAAGCCCTGTTTTCCAGCACCCTTGAATGTGTTTGTTATCAGGAGCACGGAAATGTAAATACAATGGTGGTTGGGCTGCAGCAGCTCCTCCCTTCCTCCCCCTGCCTTCCTGCATGCACTCGGGAAGGGGGAAGCTGTTCCTCTGCATCAATCCATTGCAGAAGGGGCTGTTCTTCCCCCTGCTGCCACCCCATCACATTTCAAATTGAGACAATTCTCTCCTTGAGACCAAGAACTCACACAAGGAGCTGTGGCTCCTCTTGGCGTTTTCCCAAGCTCCTGCCTACCAGCACATCCCACTTTTTAACCAGATAAGCCACACAGGCATCCTTCCACTTGAACTAAGTTGCATTCTTCTGCTTGCAACATTTGAGCACATTTCCTAGAAGAAAAACTCCAAAAATTGGTGCCTTCACCAACCTGAGTCTCTCAGCCTCAAGTTTGCAGCTGTTTTTGAGAGCTGCTGCCCAAGTGTGGTTGTGCTGGGTGTAGTGGTCACTAGGAGCTAATGTTGGTTGCTCTCTCAGTCAGCAGGAATTTTGTCTTTAAAACCAGCTCAGGATAACAGGAAGGCTGCAATGTAGAATTGGTTATTTTGCCTCACTCGGGAGGCATTGGGCTCAAGTGTTGGATGTGAGCAGTCACTTGGCCTCGCTCTGTGCCTGTCATCTGCTTTTTTTACCGAGTCTGTCATGAACTTTGTATGGCAGGAACAACTTTCTGGGCAGAGTTGTTCCTCCTCAGTTACCCAGGCCTTTCTTGCCTAAGCTGCCAGGGTGAATGGCATCAGTGTGTCTGTACCACACTCAGGCTGCTCCCTTGTTGCTGCTGAGGAGTTCAGGGATGCTCTGCTGGCCCTGGGCCAGCTGTGGGGCTGAAGCAGCTAAAGAAAAATCCCCGGGATCCTCTCTAAGAATAAACATCACGTGAGAGCAGGAGTGTCCCCCTGCCTGGGGAGAATTAAAGTGTCCTGCTGGGAGGGAATAACAGCAGCAGCTTAAGGGCTGGGCTGGCATCCCTCTGGCTAAAGGGATGAGCTGCAGGGCCACAGGAGGGTCTGACCTGGTCCTTCAGCTTTTCTTGCTGCTGAGGATGACATGGTGCTTTCAGAGCATGGTGGGTTTGTCAGTCAGGAATCTGATACATCCTCTTGATGCCTTAAATGGCTCCCTAGAACCAGAGAGCAGACAGGAATAAAGGAATAAAGGAGGGATTGATTGGAAAGGCCTTCAGAGGTCACACTCTGGGCTCCAGAGGCTCCTGCCTCAGTGCATCCCAACATGGACAATGCCAGCTCCCGAGTTCTTCCCACTTTGATATCAGCATCAATTGCCCAAGCAGAAGCCAGGCAAGGATGGAATTTGCCCAAGCTTGCCCCCCTGTCCCCAAGATGAAGGTTTGCAGTTGTTGGGCCCAGGAGGGTCTGGGTGTCCTTGGAGAGCGAGCTGGAGAGGCTTTGTTATGTCAATGTGAGCATGAGAGAACAGCACTGAACGAGCTCCAGGGACCTGCAGAGTTACACTGGGCACTGCAGGAGTGGGAAAATATCAAAGTTCAAACCTAAGGCATCATCCTCTTGAAGGAGGTGGGAGCATTCCTGCTGAACCTGTGGTCTGGCAGAGCTCCCTCCAGATGAAGTCCTGCTCACTGTGCCATTGGACATTGAACACTTTGCTGTTTTCAGGCACTTTTCTGTAGCTGTAACTTTGATGTCCGACTCCTGGGTACCACAGGGGGTGCTGGATTGGTGACAGGAGTGTGGTGATGCTACCTTGTGGCTCCTGTTCTGGCATGGCACCAAGGGATGCTGAGCTAGGTCATGTTCCCAGGAAGGTCCTTCTGCACTAACACTGGTGCTGGAGCTGTGAATTGCCCCCTGCTCCCTCAGAGTTCTGCCCTGGGCAGGTTTGGGTGGCTCACTGGACATTTCCCTGCCTCACACCCTGTTCTGAAGCTCAGTTATCCTTCTCCTAGTCCTTGGGAGCTGTTCCATTAGCACCAGGAGTGCCCCCCTCCCTTGGGTCACAGGCAGGTAGTTTTTGCTTGCCAAGCTTCCAACAAATCCTTTCCTGAGCTGTTGTAGCCAAAGGGTTCAGCTCTACCTGCTGAGGGACCTGAGTGTGCTCAGCACTTTTAAAGCTAAAGGCTTCTACCTTGGTTTAAAAGGATTTCAGAGTTTTGCTTTTCTCACGTGTCTGTAGGCACAAATATCCCTACTTAGAAGTAATTCCTATTAACATGGAACGTGTTTAATCTCCATTGTATCTATTGTGGAGTTGCCCCAAGATGAACCAAATGGATACATTGAACTGCCAAAGGTGCTGCAAAAAGGCCCTAAATGTGTTGCAGAGGCACACTAGTGTGTGAGGGCAGCCTGGGGTATCCCAGAGCTGGTCTTAACAGGGTGGGGAACAGGGATGTCCCAAACCTGGCCTTAACAGGGTAAGGAAAAGGGATATCCAAAAGGTGTCCTTAACAGGGTAAGGAAAAGGGATATCCCAGAGCTGGCCTTAACAGGGTAAGGAAAACAGATATCCAAAAGCTGTCCTTAACAGAGTAAGGAACAGGAGTATCCCAAACCTGTCCTTAACAGAGTCAGGAATGGATATCCCAGAGCTGTCCTTAATTAAGGAACAGGGATATCCCAGAGCTGGTCTTAACAGGGTAAGGAATGGATATCCCAAACCTGTCCTTAACAGGGTAAGGAACAGGGATATCCCAGAGCTGGCCTTCACAGAGTCAGGAATGGATATCCCAGAGCTGTCCTTAATTAAGGAACAGGGCTATCCCAAAGGTGTCCCTAAGAGAGTAAGGAACAGGCTCTACAGCTTGGAGCCTTCCAGGTGTGTTGTGCTCCCACCCTAAATGTGCTTTGGGACTTCAGTTCTCCCTGAATTTCTGAGCACCTGAGTGGTCTCCACAGAAGAAGAGGGAGTTTTGTCCCTGGCCTGAAAAGCCCTGTGGGTGGCGTGGGGAGGTGCTGGTCCGTGGGTGTGTCCCCATGGGGCAGCTCCCCCCAGCATGGTCACAGAGCTGGGCACTGATGGGGCATTTGCTGTCCCTTGTTAAACACCTGCTTCCATAAGGCTTTGTTGTGGTTTCCAGACAGCAGCCCCTGACCTCTGCACCAGCCCAACAGCTCTGTTCCATGTCCAGCTTCCTCTGGGGGCATTTCTGGGAGTTCGCAAAAGCCACGTTCCTCAGGCAGCCGAGGAGTCCCTGAAGTCCCTCACTCGCTGTAGCCAAGGTCTCACAGAACTTGCAAATAGCTAAATCTCATTTCTTGGTATAGAAATATTTTGCTTCATTCTTCCAAAGCTTTTTGACCTTCCAGTAGTGTTTGAAAGCTTTAAAATATTGTTTTCTCTTGACAATGCTCTTGAAAAAGCATTGCTAGGTTTGCTGTTCCCCTCCTCTGGAACACCAAGCTGCTGCTGAGTTGTCATGAATGGAAATGATTCTCCACTCAACTTTCTCATGATGCCTTAAATGGCTCCCTAGTAACAGAAACCAGAGAGGAATAAAAGAATAAAGGAGGGATTTATCTGAAAGGCCTTCAGAGGTCACACTCTGGGCTCCAGAGGCTCCTGCCTCAGTGCATCCCAAAATGGACAATGACAGCTCCCGAGTTCTTCCCACTTTGATATCAGCATCAATTGCCCAAGCAGAAGCCAGGCAAGGATGGAATTTGCCCAAGCTTGCCCCCCTCTCGCCAAGATGAAGGTTTGCAGTTGTTGGGCCCAGGAGGGTCTGGGTNCACCCTAAATGTGCTTTGGGACTTCAGTTCTCCCTGAATTTCTGAGCACCTGAGTGGTCTCCACAGAAGAAGAGGGAGTTTTGTCCCTGGCCTGAAAAGCCCTGTGGGTGACGTGGGGAGGTGTTGGTCCGTGGGTGTGTCCCCATGGGGCAGCTCCCCCCAGCATGGTCACAGAGCTGGGCACTGATGGGGCATTTGCTGTCCCTTGTTAAACACCTGCTTCCATAAGGCTTTGTTGTGGTTTCCAGACAGCAGCCCCTGACCTCTGCACCAGCCCAACAGCTCTGTTCCATGTCCAGCTTCCTCTGGGGGCATTTCTGGGAGTTTGCAAAAGCCATGATCCTCAGAGGCAGCCGAGGAGTCCCTGAAGTCTGTCACTCGCTGTAGCCAAGGTCTCACAGAACTTGCAAATAGCTAAATCTCATTTCTTGATATAGAAATATTTTGCTTCATTCTTCCAAAGCTTTTTGACCTTCCAGTAGTGTTTGAAAGCTTTAAAATATTTTCTCTTGACAAATCCCCTTGAAAAAGCATTGCCAGGTTTGCTGTTGCCCTCCTCTGGAACACCAAGCTGCTGCTGAGTTGTCATGAATGGAAATGATTCTCCACTCAACTTTCTCATGATGCCTTAAATGGCTCCCTAGAAACAGAGAGCAGACAGGAATAAAGGAGGGATTGATTGGAAAGGCCTTCAGAGATCACACTCTGGGCTCCAGAGGCTCCTGCCTCAGTGCATCCCAAAATGGACAATGCCAGCTCCCGAGTTCTTCCCACTTTGATATCAGCATCAATTGCCCAAGCAGAAGCCAGGCAAGGATGGAATTTGCCCAAGCTTGCCCCCCTCTCGCCAAGATGAAGGTTTGCAGTTGTTGGGCCCAGGAGGGTCTGGGTGTCCTTGGAGAGCGAGCTGGAGAGGCTTTGTTATGTCAGTGTGAGCATGAGAGAACAGCACTGAACGAGCTCCAGGGAACTGCAGAGTTCCACTGGGCACTGCAGGGCTGGGAAAATATCAAAGTTCAAACCTAAGGCATCACTCACGTGGAAGCTTCCAGCCCTGTGTCCTGATGGGCAGGTTCTGGTGCTTTGTAATTATGTTGTCAAGAGAAGAGGTTATTTTAATTAAAAGTGAAGCAGCTGCTCTAATACAGCCACTGACACAACTGGAATTGTTCCGTGCTGGGGAAGGAGTGGAGCCTGTGTGGGAGTGGAGTGGCTGGAAGCAGGGATCGTGTGTCCTGGCCAAACGAGGGGCTTTTATTTCCATGGCTGTGTCTGCTATAGCTGCTGCTCCCCATGACCTGGGATGGTTCGTGCTCTTTGCCTGAATTTTATCTTGTTTTTTAGTGCCCTGGTGAAGGTGCTCATTTGGGGCACTCAGAGTCAGTTTGCTTGCAGAGGATGGCATCCAGCCTGTCCTGTGGGCATCACAATCATGGAATCGTTGAGTTTGGAAAAGACCTCTGAGATGGAGTCCAACCTGTGCCTGATCCCCAGCTTAATTTCAGAATTCATCCTCTCTGGCCTTGCTTTCCCTGCCATGCTCTCAGATGTGTACATACACCTTTTTATATATTATTAGATACACATAAGGCAAAACTTTGAGTTGATGAAGGCACTGAGAGCCTGCACAGTGGTACTCAAACTATAATGAGGCTGGACTAAACCTCTGGATTTTCTTCTCACAGCATGACATGAACTCATTCTCATCTCTGGGTTTGCCATTCCAGTGTTTGTGCTGCACAGTTTTCATCCTGTCTTAGAAATAAACACCCAAATTCTCACAGGAGAACAAAATCCTTTGTTGTACATAAGACAAACATGGAATAGGCTGAATTTAGAGGAGCTGGCATGAGGGCTGAGGGACTGAGATGAATTTTGTAGTGAAACTTCTCCCTTTTTGTGCACCCCTGTCATGTCCAGGCTATGGTCCTGAGATGATGTTGCAGGAAGAAGAAGGAGGAGGTAAAGATGAGAAGTGTTGGGTGATGCCCTCTGTCAGTGATGTGCCATCCTTCCCTTGCTTCTAGGAGAAGGATCTCTCTGGGCAGAGCTGGGCAGCCCTTGTGTTGTGGGTTTGCTCTGGGAGGGAGGTGGGATCCAGGCTCCTCCCTGGGCTGGGTGCTATTAAAGGAAAGCAGCTGACGGGAGCAGCTGCTTGGGCTGGGGCTCAGCCCAGCATCCTCCAGAGAAAGTGCTTTGCAAACAGCCCTTTCCTACCCTGCCCCCACTTCTCCTTCCCTGTGCCAGCAGAAAAGAGGAGACTCTTCCCCCGTGATTGATGGAACTCTCCTTTTTTGGTGCTGCCTCTCCCGGGAAGCAGCACACGAAATCCCCTCTGCTGCGAGGCACTGAGAGCCAGCAGCCAGCCTGGGCTCTGGGGAGCTGGCTGTTCAAAGCTCTTAAAGAATAGGTCATTTTGGAGCTAAGACTTCCAGGTCTGGGCAGAAGGTGGGCAGAGTCTCTTTTTTTTCCTTAGATAAATATTTATGATTTTTGGAGTCCTTTTTAGGTGTCTTACTTGAGGCTTGTAGGCCTGTGGACGCTTGAAAGTCCCTCACAGTTATTATCTATGAACTCATCTTCCATGTGGCTGTTTTGAAGGCCAGCCAAGAGTATTAATCCCCACCTTCTAGAGTCCCTAATCCCTGCTGGGGCTTAGAGGAAAGTTATTCTTGTCCTCCCAGTGAAGCTGCTCTGGCAGAGCATCTCTCTCTGTAACTTAAGGCAAGTTTATTAATGTGACTTTTTATCAGCTTGGAAAGGGTACAGCTCTGGATGGAGCAATCCAACTTGGACAGTCTTACCCCGTCCTGCTGAGTGCTTAATGGCCCTGAAATTGCCCAAAGGGAGGGAGTCGTGCAGGAGGTTGGTGTGCTCTTATCTCAGGCATAATTACCAGCAGTAAAACGCTCTTTGCAGGCAGGAGTGCGTGCCACGGATCTTTTTTGGGAATGGGTGCAGCTGAAGTGGAGTCAGGGCTGGAAGTGGCTTGCTGGTGTGATTCCTTGCAGTTTTATCACTCTACCTCTCCTCAGCCTGACATTCCTAAAGCCTCCCAGCTCTGGTTTTTGTCCAGCTGTGGCTGCGCTGGCGTCCGGCCCTGTCCCTACGTGAGCCTCCCCCTTCCCACCATCCCTCCTTACTCAAAGTCTGCTTTGCTTCCAGGAGTGCTTCTCTGAACACTCTGGACTGCTTCAGGTGGGCTGCCCTCCCTTTGTTGTCCTTCCAGGGATTTGGACAGGAGGGGAGTTGGAAAAATTTTGCTTTCGGCTCCCTCTGTCAGTTTGGTGGCTTTGGGCAACTCTGGTGATCAGTCTGGTGTCACATGTGATGCCTTAAATGCCGCCGTAGAAACAGAGACCAGACAGGAATAAAGGAATAAAGGAGGGATTGATTAGAAAGGCCTTCAGAGGTCACACTCTGGGCTCCAGAGGCTCCTGCCTCAGTGCATCCCAAAATGGACAATGCCAGCTCCCGAGTTCTTCCCACTTTGATATCAGCATCAATTGCCCAAGCAGAAGCCAGGCAAGGATGGAATTTGCCCAAGCTTGCCCTCCTCTCCCCAAGATGAAGGTTTGCAGTTGTTGGGCCCAGGAGGGTCTGGGTGTCCTTGGAGAGCGAGCTGGAGAGGCTTTGTTATGTCAGTGTGAGCATGAGAGAACAGCACTGAACGAGCTCCAGGGACCTGCAGAGTTCCACTGGGCACTGCAGGGCTGGGAACAGAGAAAAGTTCAAACCTAAGGCATCACATGGAGGGTTTGGGAGGTGGCTCAGGGCCCTGTCCTAGAGCTGTGCTGTCTCTCCAGCCCTCCTTTCCGCAGGGAAATTGCAAAACACCCCTCAGGCTTTTGGACAAGTGCAGAGCAATTGCAGCGTGATTCCCAGGAATGCACTGGGGTTGTTTTCTTGGCTGTCTGGAGTTTCTGTCTCCGAGTTCTGTGGGCAGAGAGTGGCTCTCCAAAGCCGGAGAGCAGCAGGAGTTGCTGTGAAGTGCTCTGATCAAACAGGCTTGTGGTTCGTGCTGGGAGCTCCTGGTGGCTCCTCCTGCAGCCCCTGCCTGCTGTTACCTCCCTGAGCAAAGGCAAGTTCTCCAGAGCTTCCATCCTCACCCCCAGCTGAGGGGAACCTGAGGTAAAGCCAGAAGGGAACTGATGGAAAACCTGCAGGTGAGAGTCTGAAATGAGAGTTTGCAGAGTTCTCAGTGGGACTGAACTGAGATCACCCAGGGGGATCTGTGCCGAGGAAATGCTGAGTTCCAGAGGCCTCGCTCGGAGCTGCTGGGAGGGAGGGCAGGCCCTGGCACAGGGTGCCCAGAGAAGCTGTGGCTGTCCCTGGATCCCTGGCAGTGCCCAAGGCCAGGCTGGACAGGGCATGGAGCAGCCCGGGACAGTGGGAGGTGTCCCTGCCATGGCAGGAAGGGGTGGAAAAAGATGATTTTTAAGATCCCTCCAAGCCAAACCATGCTGTGTTACCATTCCATGATCCCAGGTGCCTGCACACGTGTGTGTGTCTGTGTGTGTGTATTTAGACACGCTCAAACAGGAATTCTCCCTGGTTCTCTTGCATTCGGATATTCCTTCTGTCTTGATCTTTGACAGAGATCTGGCTCCAGTTAATTACTTTTATTTTGCATAAGTGCAGAATGCAGACTTTATTTTTGAACTGCTTATACTGGGTTGAAAATGATGTTAATAAGGGACATGTAATATTCATGTTACCCACCACTGGGATTCCTCGAAGTCCTGGAGTACCAGTATTTATTTCTCTGTTCCCTTTCCTCTGCTAATGACAGCCCTGGCCACAGTGATCCCTTTGTGTAGGGCCCTGGAACTACTTCCATAATACCTGGGAATCCTGGCATCAGCCCTCTCCAGGCATCTGTGCTGTGAGAGGGGGAAATGTTCAGTGGAAGGTGATGGAAGGTGCAGGGCAGTTCCTACCTGTGCAGGTGATTCCTCACTGGAATCCTGGCTGCCTGGGACCGTGCTCTGGGTGTTGGGAATGCTCTGTGGGATGCACTGACAGCAGGATGGGAAGCAGCAGATGGGCAGAGCCTTTGGCTGCTGGCAGGTTTTGGCATCCAGCATTGCCAGAGACCTCTCTGTGGTGAGGTCTGCGGTGAGATCGATTCCTGCGTGGAATTACAGCCAAGGTAAATGTTGGAATGCCCCAATCCCTCCAGGACCACACTCCCTGTAAAATGTGTTCTGGCTGGGGCAGAGGCTGTATTTGGAGCCTTGAACTCCTCTTTGAAGAGCTCATTCCAGGGGCAGGTGCAAAGCTGAGAGGCTGTGTGGGGCATCGATCCATCCTTGCTGGCATAAGGCTGAATTCCTTGGAAAACCTGCAGGATCTCTGCCCTCGAGCAGCCCTGTCATCGTGGGCTTGTTCCAGCTCTAAATGTGCATTGTCCTTTCAGGCTTTGGGGCTGCCATAGTTCCTACCACAGTCTTGCAGCTCCAGTGCAGTTTTTATGGGTGTTGGGAGCTTTTCCTTTGTGCCGTGCATGGATTGTGTGACATTCCTCAGATGCACTCTGCAGGTTCACAGAATCTTTAGGGTTGGAAAAGACCCCTGAGATCACCAAGTCCGTAGTTTGACAGACACCCCCATGTCAACTACACCACAGTTTAACTCAAGTAGCCTCGAGTCATCCTGGTTGCTGTTGCCTCCCCTGGATGCCCTTCTGGTCCTGTGCTTTCCTTTGAAGTTCCTTTACATTAAAGGAAAAATGTTCCTTTTTTCGTTGAATCAAATACAGATAATTCTAATATTAGTGAATATCCACATGTAAAAAGAGCAGGTGGGAACTGCTGTAGTAAAGCTGGGAAATGCTGGCCTGGCAGCCTTCAGGCCACCTTCAGTTATGGCTTTTGAGCTGACAGTGGATTGGAGCTCCACACGTGGAGAGAGGAGCTTGTTTTACAACTTGCCTTTGGCTAGTGTGGGATTTGTGCCTGGTTATCCTTGGAGACTTTATCGTTCCACAAAGTGTGAGCTCTCCAAGCCACGAGTGGCTGCAAGGCGGGAAGAAAATAGAAGTTGCCTCAAATCTCCAGAAACGGAGAGGATCTTTTTAATGTTCCCAACGAGGCAGGAATGCTGGGAGCCTGTCTGCTGCCTGGCTCTGCTAATTCACATGGCTCCTGAATAATTGATGATGGGGAAGGCATGGCTCGTTGGCTTTATCAGTGCTTTCCTAAGGGAAATGGAGTTGATGAAAATGTTTCTGATTATGGAGCAGAAATCATCATTAAGGACTTGGATGCAGCAAGTTTGGTTTATTTGCAGTACCAATAACAGCAAAAATAATGCTTGAAACAGAGAAATGTCTTGTTCCCTAAGGAATGAAACCCTACAAATGGATGGACGCTCTTGGAAATCCCAGACAAACCCCAGAATTATGGGAAGACAAAGACATCATGAATTGAACAAACTTCACTTTAAATCATTGACTTTGAAAGTTTAAAGTTGTAACTCAAAAGAGCTGAAGTATGGCCTGAGAATAGAAGTGGCCTTGGCCAGCCAGAGCTGTTTGTCCCAGTGCCTTTCCCAGTCACATCCCCATGGCCTTGCTGGGTTCATTGCAGATCTGACATTCCCATGGCAGGGAATTCCATCAGCCAGCCCCAGCATCTACTGCACGCTCCCTTGGGGAGCCTCAGGTTTCCCCACTGCTGGAAGGAAGAGTGGGAGCAGCAGTCAGAGCCAGAGGCTGAGGGAGAGGTTGTTCCTGACCCGAGAAGTGCCAGACGTGGAAGAGGAAGTGGCTGGGAGCAGACAGTGAGAGGAGGAAGCAATCGGGGCTGAAGTTCTGCCTCAGCTTTGGGATCGTGTTGTAACTTCATTAAACCCATCTGAAGTGAGAACTTAAAGCTTCCTGTTCATTGTCTGGTGTGTGGCCATAAAGGGATGGTGGAAGTGACTGGGATCTGCGTGAAGCCTTCAGAGCTTTTTCATGGTTAGAGTCCTGAAATCCCAGCCTGGTTTGGGTTGGAAAGAACCTTAAGGATCATCCAGTGCCACCTCTGCCATGGCAGGGACACCTCCCACTGTGCCAGGCTGCTCCAAGTCCTGTCCAGCCTGGCCTTGGGCACTGCCAGGGATCCAGGGGCAGCCACAGCTTCTCTGGGAATTCCATCCCAGCCACTCCCCACCCTCCCAGCCAGGAATTCCTTCCCAATATCCCACCCAGCCCTGCCCTCTGGCACTGGGAAGCCATTCCCTGCATCCTGTCCCTCCATCCCTTGTCCCAAACCCTTCTCTAGCTCTCCTGAAGCCCCTTCAGGCCCTGGAAGGGGGAACCTGGGATTCCTGAGTGGAAATACCTGTGTTGTCCTTGTGGTCCCTCGGGAAGGCAATAGTAGGAACTGTTTTCCCTTTTATTGTGCATTTCTGGCTTGTTTTGTGTAGCAGCTTGGAGGCTCTGGGGCTGGCTGAATTTATTCTGAGTAATTAAAGTGAGCCAGAAGGCTGGGGGAGTTTGTGCTGAGAAGGGAAACAACTCCACGAGTGCTTTGTCTGTTGTAGCAGTCCAGGCTTAAAATCATCAAATGCCCCAAACCTGCTCCCTCTGCACCCAAACCTGCTCTCTTTGTCCCCAAATGTGCCTCCTCTGGTCCTGCCCCATCTCTTGTCCCTCTCACAGGAGGGCAGCAATCACTTAAAGCCCTATAAGCTGGAAAACCTCTTGCTGTATTTGTGGATTGTCTGAAGGAGAACATGGCTCTGTGACTCTCCCTGAAATCCTGATTTGCTGGAAATCCAAACGTGCCCTAGAAATCAGGAATATTTGATGTGCTGCCTCCCTGTCTGCTCTCCCAGGAGCTCTGAGGGAGCTGCCAGCTCACTCTGGCTTCAGCAACACCTCCAAGTTGAAAATTGGTGTTTGATTTGGTTATGGAACTATCTGGAATCTCCTAATTAATCTTGGTTTGACAATGGGCTGGACCATCAGTTACTTGGGCTGGACCAGCAGGTCTGGAGCATCCCAAAGAACTGGACACCTTCCCTTTGCCAGGGGGTGGCACCTGCACATCAGGGAGTCCTTGGGGAACTGATTCCTGAATCTAATTCTGGAATCCAGGACACCCATTCTGAGGCTGGTTTTTCCAGCAGTGGAGCTGAGAGGGATTTTAAGTGTTGAAAAGATTTTATTAAAGATCTCTTCACCTCCATCTCTTTGCCTCTAAGAAGCTTCTGGTGATTTGTGGGATTTTCTTGTGAGTCCTGAAGCAGCCACACAGCAGAGCTCTTGCTGTGTTTAACTTTAAATCAATAAATAAGTGAATCCCATTGGTTTAGACTGTGCCAAAAAAAATTATAAAGAATTCAGTTGGGTCATAGACTTCCGTGCCCAGCCATGGAATGTAAGGAATGTTGGCCACTCGGTTGCTGTGTCCTCTCCTCTGGAAGGATGGATGCAGAAATGCTCTCCATGGATTCCAGGACTCTGGCAAGGAGGATGACTTAGCAGATCTCTGCTCTCCTGTTCCCTCACGCCTCAACAGCCACAGCTGAATGCTCCCAACAGCTCCAGCTAAGAAAAGCAACCTGACTTAGCCAGGAGAAATGGGAATTATGACCGAGCTGTCCCTGTTCCTTCCAGCCAGGCATTTTGTTTGGGATGGAGTTAGGAGCTAATTTTAAAGGAGCAACTGATGGAATAATGGACATGCTTCTTGTAAATCTGGGCATCAGAATCTCCTTTAAAGCAGCAAAAGTGAGGAAATGTTACTTCCCTGTTCCTCCTGGATGGGAGCAGATTTCTTGTCCCTCTCTGGCAGGAAGGTTGCTGGGCCAGAGGCCAAGTCCAGCCTGTTTGGGGCAGGATGGAGCCATGGATGCTCTGGAGCAGGCTGGAATGCTGTGTCACTGTCACTGCAGGGCTGCACCTGGTACCTGGGGTGCTCCTCTGGTAAAAGGCATCATTCCCTGTGCCAGAAATCCCAGGGAGGTCAGTCAGTGTCCCACACTATGATTCTGTTTGCACAGTTTACAGGCTTTCAAGTTTTTTGGGCAGCATCCCCATGCCCACTCTCCTCTTTCTGTGCCTTCAGACAAGACACACAAAATCTGGGTCAGACTGATCATAACTTGAAATTCCAAGGCTGTGCGTGCCTGGAGGCAGGAACACAACAGAGCAGTCAGGGGAGCTGCAAAATGGAAGCACAAAGTTTGGGAAATAAATTCCACTCTTCCCTGGATGGGGAGCTGGAGGCTGTGGCTCACACAGGTTTTAATTTGCCACCCTTTCCAGAGGGTGCTGAGTGGGGTGATGGCTCTGGGAAGTGGTTCCAGGGGGTCACTTAAAGTAAAACCTGGGCAAGGAGGTTGCTGAAGAGAAGTTCTCAACACCCTGAGAAGTTGTTGAGGCTCTTGGATCCCTGGCAGTGCCCAAGGCCAGGCTGGATGGGGCTTGGAGCAGCCTGGGATAGGGGAAGGTGTCCCTGCCATGGCAGGAGTGGGACTTCAAGGTCTTTCCAACC
The DNA here is from genome assembly GCA_013396875.1 of Vireo altiloquus. Lineage (NCBI taxonomy): Eukaryota > Metazoa > Chordata > Aves > Passeriformes > Vireonidae > Vireo > Vireo altiloquus. The sequence goes on along the minus strand of VZRF01006726.1, from coordinate 316,431 downwards.
CAAACTCTTCTGGGACGCTGGCAGGGATGGGGCAGCCGTGAGTAAAACCAGTGAACAGTTGGAACTCTTTGGAATAAGACACCAGGATCAGGGGTCTGTGATGTGGTGAGGGATTGAAATAACCCTGCTGAATCTCGCAGATCAGCTGAGGAGAGTTGGATTTTATTTATCCCCACCAACAGGTTACTCACTGAGTACACAGAGACTCGGAGCGTGGAGAAGAACAGATGGGGCAAACCCTGAGTGTAACAGATCAGCTGTGCCTGGAACAGGAGAGATCTAAACAATCCTCCTGTGTAAAAATAATATGTGAGTTAAAGGAACATGATTGATTTGCTTTGGGATGATTTGAAGGTTTCCTGGAATGTGGAGCTACAGGAAACCCCTTCTCCTGGTCTGTAGTGCAGCTGTCCCTGTGGCACTGGCAGGGCTGTTCTGTGCTCCTTCCACACCTTTCTGGGAGCAAACTCCTCCCCTGGTGTTGTCAGGGTGGGCTGGGCTGTCCTCCGAGCCTCCTCCTGGATACAAACCTGGAGTCAGGCTGGTGTCACCCATGGCTGCTCCACTCCCTCTGCTGATTTACCAGCCACAAGGACCTGGGCAGCTGTTCTGCAGCTGGAGAATTATTCAGAATCCCTGAATCCCTGAGGCTGGAAAAGGCCTCCCAGCCCACCGAGGCCAAGCTGTGCCCCATCCCCACTTTGTCCCCAGCCCAGAGCTCTGAGTGCCACCTCCAGAAAATCCTGGGACACCTCCAGGGATGGGCACTCCAAAGCTCCCTGGGCAGTTCCAATGCCCTGCCCATCCTTTCCAGGAAGGGATTTCAGTGCATTTTTAAACCTCTGCCTTCAGGAGCCTCAGTGTCTGCTCAGTTTTGCCCTTTAATCCCAAGGTTAGTGCCAGAATTCATCTTTCCTGTGCTCTATTAATGTCTGATTTCCAGAGCTGTGGAGGCAGGGGCTTAAGGTGCATCTTGCTGAGGATTCTTTAATGCTTCCCAGTTCCCTATGAATGGAAATGGGTAGGAAGCATCTGTCTCTCTAAGCTGCTCAACACATGAATATGCTCTGGGATTTGCTTTCTACCCTTGGGCACAATCCCTGCAATATCCTCATTTTCCTTTTGCCTTGCTTAGCAGACAAGCCCTGGGAATCTGGGCATTGGTGTAGCTGGGCTGCTCTAACCCCAGAGATGGAAAGGGAGGAATTCCCAATTCCCAGGGCTGTTGTGGTTGTCCTTGGAGTGCACCTGGGCTGAGGAGGGATCCCTGCAGTTTGTACCAGGTGCTCCTGCGTGTCTGAGGCACCAGTGCTGTACTGGAAATGGCTTTTCTTAGTTACCCTTGTTTATTTTTATACATGGTTTCTACATTCCCTATTTAGCTAAATATGGACAAGGAAATGTCCTGCTGATAAGGCTGCATAACCTCATTATTATTTTTCCCCAGAAAGCAGACTGCTCCTGTGTCCTAGTTCCTATGTAGGCCTGAAATAGCAGCACTTCAGTGCCACAAAACTCCCCCAAATGCCATATATTTTATGGCAGCTATTCCATGGAAAGCAGCCAACTCCATGTCGGGCTCTGCTCCCAGGGAACAAGGGACAGGACAAGAGGAAATAGCTTCCAGCTGTGCCAGGAGAGGTTCAGGTGGGATATTGGGAATATTCCTCCTGGAAAGGGCTGTCCAGCTCTGGCACAGCTGCCCAGGGCAGAGGTGGAATCCTCAAAGCTGGAGGGATTTAAAAGCCATGGATGTGGCACTTGGGGACATGGGGCAGTGGTGGCCTTGGCAGTGCTGGGGACAGTTGAACTCGATGGACTCAGAGGCCTTTTCCCCCTCAGTCACTCTGTGCTCATGACGCAGTTGTTGGGAAATTGAAATAGTGTTTTTCTTCTGATGCTAAATGACATTTTCAGCTGAAAACAATTCAATGTTCATCGCTCCACACTGAGACTCACTGACCTAAAGCCATCAGTTCACGTGTGAGCTGAAAGCAAAGGAGGATGTGGCTGAAAATTTGGTTCTTTCTGAGCCCCACTTGTTCCTTGAAGGAGACTGGTGAGTGCAGGGATAAAACTTCTGGAAGTGCCTTCCCTGGCTGGTGCTCCCCACTGGGTAATGCAGCCAGCTGTGTGCACATCTGGAGGAGGGTTTGTTTTAAAATAGTCAGGGACTCTGAAAGAAACCTTTTTGATAAGACTCTTTCACTTAAATATAAAATTGAGGTTTTTAATAACCATAATTCATTCAGCTCTGACCCTGCACAGGGGGTGAAGAGCTCCAAACTTTTCACCTCTGGATTTCCAAGTGGTGATTCAGACCTTTATCTGAACCACCGAGAACTGCATTTGCTGCCTGAAGTGTGGTCTGCCTGCGAGCCTGACCTTTTATTGTTCAAGGAATAAAAAAGAAGAGCTCAAACTGAATTAGTTTCCATAATACACTTGCCTGGAAGGACAGAAACACCACTATCAGTGGGTTACCATTGTTCCTAAGGAATGTGAGGCTGGAGCCTGTAGGTATGTGGTGGCCCTGGAGTGCTGACACAGAATTTCCTGGAGTTCAAGGAGTAGGAGCCTTTGTTTTTTGGGAACAAGAGGATCTGTGTTCTGCCACCCCATGGAAGGCAGCGACCCTGGGCTGCTGCACAGTGGCCACTTGGGTCACCCCTCATGACCCAGCACTCACAAGTGTCCCTTGTGTTCCTCAGGCTGTGGCTGCAGCTCTGTGTCAGCAGCTCCTCATTTTCCTAAGGAGAGGCTGGAGCCTCTCTGCTCTGGAGCCAGGCTGGGAGAGCTGGGAATGTTCCCCTGGAGAAGGGAAGGATCCAGGGAGAGCTCAGAGCTCCTTGCAGGGCCTGAAGGGGCTCCAGGAGAGCTGGAGAGGGACTGGGGAGACAAGGCCTTTCTGTATATTCAGTTTTTGGTGGCTCTTGTTCCCAAGAATAACTTGAAAAGGCTGGAAGGTGAAAAAGTAAAGCACTGGTGATGGGTGTGTGCTGTGCCAACCTGCAGGTTGCAGATGAGTCAGTTCAGGTACATTTTCAGTTTGGTGCCGGGAGTTAAACTGAACACAGAGATGCAAATCAGCGAGGGATAACCAGTGATTACTTCTCCTCTGTTCCCAATTCATATAATATGTGAATATAATTATAATTATATGTGGATATAATGCCTACGTGTGCACTTTGCTATATTTTTTCCCTGTAAACATTATTAAAACGTCACTTTCCCTCCCAAATCCCAGGGCTGGAGGGGGTTTGCTGGGATTAGCAAGGTTTGCTGAGGACATGACCACGCTGCAGGACCCTCTGGGAGGGATCAGGAGCAGCACTGAAGTATACATCAGAGATTATGTAAAATCCTAATCTCCATAGGGGAGGCTGGGTGGAGTCAAGCCCAGCACTAAATTCTCTTGCGTCATTTATCTTTGTGCTGCTCAGGGGTGTAATTAACTCCAGATCTGGGGCAGGGCAGGACTCAATGTCACACCATGGTTACCCTGGCCAGGTACTGGCTGTCATTTTTGACATTTTTTATTTAAAGTTCTGATAAAAGATCCCACAAAATGCAACATCCACGAGCTAAACCCGCTTTAGATGATCCCGGTTTATTTCTGTTCTGGTGGAGGGGGGGAGGTCAGAAACATCTGGGAGTTACTGAGCACTAAACAAACATTTCTCGTGGTGTACAGGCATGGGGGACACAAGTGGTCAGCACCGGGGTGAGTGAAGGGAGGAGATCCCTCNGAGAGGTTTGAGTGAACTCTTCGTTCTGAGGAACTTTTTTCTTTCGATGGGCTTATTTTAGTTTACAAAATGTGTTCTGGAGAGGCCCTTGGTGTCTGGGGCTCCCAGGATGTTTGCTCTCCTGGTTTAACAGTGCCGTGGGGCTGAGCTGAGTTATCAGCCTTGGGAAGCTACAGTGTGTGGGCTAAAAGCACTGAGAATACATCAAACTATAAAAGAGTGTGTGAGAGGGGGATAAAAGAAAAAGCAAAAAAATCATTCAGGCATCATGGTGAAACGTGTGTTTGTGTCCCTGGGCTGCAGGTGCAGAGGAGCTCAGGCATGGCTGACCTGGAGCACAACCTCAGCCTGGCCGATGCTCTCACGGAGCCACCCCACGACATCGAGGAGGAGGTGAAGAGAGACTTCATCGCCACGCTGGAGGCAGAGAAGTTCGACGATGTGGTGGGAGAGACAGTGGATAAGACAGACTATGTGCCACTGCTGGATGATGAGGATGAAGTGAAACCCGGGAGCCAGGAGCCCAAAGGCAAAGGCCACGCGGACGGAATTGCCGTGGAGCGTGAGTGTCCCAAGCACAGGGCCAAAACCTTTCACTGAAACATCAGGGAACACCTGTGCTCCCTGGGACACTGCTGAGGCAGCACTGCTCTGCTGCTGGCCTCAGCCCCAGCCATGTCTTTCAAAAACCAGGGATGAGATGAGGTCCTGTTTGTTGCTCTTTCCCTTCAGTCCTTCAGCCCTGGGAATAACCTCTCCCTGCTGGGCCCCAGGAGGGGCTGTGCTTTGCATTAATGTTTGGCTTTGGGTGCTTTTGGGGCTCCCAGAGACAGGGCTGACCAAATTTTGTGGCTGCTGTGCTCCACAGACAGTGTCCCAAAATAGCAGAGCTGTGCAAGGAGCCACCACTCCCAAGTGATGGCAAATGCAGGGAATAAAGGTGGATGATGGAGGGCAGCAGATGGGACTTCATCATCTGCCTATGATGCCTTAAATGGCTCCCTAGAAACAGAGAGCAGACAGGAATAAAGGAATAAAGGAGGGATTGATTGGAAAGGCCTTCAGAGGTCACACTCTGGGCTCCAGAGGCTCCTGCCTCAGTGCATCCCAAAATGGACAATGCCAGCTCCCGAGTTCTTCCCACTTTGATATCAGCATCAATTGCCCAAGCGGAAGCCAGGCAAGGATGGAATTTGCCCAAGCTTGCCCCCCTGTCCCCAAGATGAAGGTTTGCAGTTGTTGGGCCCAGGAGGGTCTGGGTGTCCTTGGAGAGCGAGCTGGAGAGGCTTTGTTATGTCAGTGTGAGCATGAGAGAACAGCACTGAACGAGCTCCAGGGACCTGCAGAGTTCCACTGGGCACTGCAGGGTTGGGAAAATATCAAAGTTCAAACCTAAGGCATCAGGGACAAGGTGGGCATCACTACAGGTGTACTCCATGGGCTGGAGGGCTTTTCCAACAGCAGTAATTGAGGGATTCTGGGATCTCTTGGCTTTTCCAGCCCCCTCCTCTCCCCTCTCTGCACTCCCCACCCTTGGGCTGCTCAAGCAGAACTCGTTTCCCTCCTACGTGGCAAGGGGGGGATGCAGTTTCTTATTCTTGCTTTGGAGATGGGTTTTTCCCTTTTTTGGGAGAGCTGGAGAACAGTCAGGAGCATTGTCTGAATCTCTGGCACGATCCAAACGAGACCCTCCGTGAAGAGATGGAGAAGTTGGCCTGAGTGGAGCTGTTCAGCTCTCCCACCTTGTCCCAGCAGGGAAGGACTGAATCCTGAACAGGGTCAGCTACCCCAGAGCAGCCTTGGGATTTGATCCTGCAGTGCCTTCATTTCTCTTACTTGTTTTTCCCTCAAGTGCTGAGGATAACTCTTTCTTTCAGGAGATTTACTGAATGTTTATAACTGTTTAAAAAGATGGTAAAGCTGAATGTGCTCTATTTACTGAGGCTTCAGAATAAATGAGCCCTGGGTGAGATTTACAGGGTCCTAAGGGGCTTTTGGTGTTGTAGTTCCGTGTTTGAGTGTAACACCAGGTTTTTGGGGAACAGCAGCAAGAGTTCCATGTCCCTGGCTCCAGACAGTCTGGTTTTCCTGAGGGAGAGGAGCAGCCTGCAGAGCTCAGGCTTTTCAGCCTCCACTTGTTCATTTATTTATCTTAAAAGGAACAAATGTGTTCTGACATCACGGTCTGTGCTCCTGAGACTGTCTTTCCCCAGTCAGAAGAGGTTTAATCCTCCATCATGTCAGGCTTTTGCTGCTCCAGCTCTGCTCCAGGGTTTTCTTTCACGTTTTTTCCTAAACCCAGGAGCCAGATTAGGCTAGTTCAGCATTGAGCTGGGCCCCAGTATGGGGCTGGGTGGGTACAGAGGGGTGGAGAAGAGGAGGGACATGTGATGAGCAGTCATTTGGTCACCTACAAATATGGCCTAGAATAAAGCTTTAATAATGGTTAACTTATACCAGGGAGAAAGGAGTTTACTCTTCCTTTCACCTGGCTGGACATGACAATTTGGCAAATTCTGGGATCATCCTCTTATGACCTTGTGGGCCTTACATAACACCAACAGGGGTGTGTGCTGCCTGCTTGCAGCTGCCTTTCCTTAGCAATTCCAAGGTTTTTGGGATACTCTGGAGCTTGCAAGGCAAAGTACTGGGGGCTGCAGCAGCAGTTTCAGTCGGGTGCTGGGTGATGGGGTAGGCAGGTGTGAAGGAAGGGATTTTGAGTGGGAGCATGTCCCAAGGGAAAGGAAAGCACTGGTGATGCCTTAAATGGCTCCCTAGAAACAGAGACCAGGCAGGAATAAAGGAATAAAGGAGGGATTGATTGGAAAGGCCTTCAGAGGTCACACTCTGGCCTCCAGAGGCTCCTGCCTCAGTGCATCCCAAAATGGACAATGGCAGCTCCCGAGTTCTTCCCACTTTGATATCAGCATCAATTGCCCAAGCAGAAGCCAGGCAAGGATGGAATTTGCCCAAGCTTGCCCCCCTGTCCCCAAGATGAAGGTTTGCAGTTGTTGGGCCCAGGAGGGTCTGGGTGTCCTTGGAGAGCGAGCTGGAGAGGCTTTGTTATGTCAGTGTGAGCATGAGAGAACAGCACTGAACGAGCTCCAGGGACCTGCAGAGTTACACTGGGCACTGCAGGGCTGGGAACATAGAAAAGTTCAAACCTAAAGCATCACTGGGGTTTAATGAGCTGCAGCAGAGCCCCTGGGGAATGTTTTAGCTGCAGTGAGGAGCAGTGTTGTCTCTGCAGTGATAGTTACTGGGGAGGGATTGTGTTACTGGGGAGGAACTGGGAATACAGACTGAAGGGCAAGTCTGTGCCAGAGAGATGTGGCCTCATGCTCAGTCCCTGTATTTTGCATTCTCACACTGTTCACAAGCTCCTTGGTGAGTTTTAACCTTGAATACAGTTTTTTTTGGGGGGAATTGTCCTGATATGGGCTGGGATGGAGTTAATTTTCTCTGTGGTAGCTGGGTTGGTGCTGTGTTTGGAATTGGGTGTGAGAATGGTGTTGATAACACATGGATTGGTTGTTCCTGAGCCCTGCCTGCTCTGGATCAAGGACTTTTTGATTTCTGAGGCTCAGCCAGGGAACAGGTGCCAGGAAGGTGGGGGCATGGCCAGGAGAGCTGAGCCCACCTGGCTGGAGGGGTGTCCCACAGCACAGAACATCGTGCCCAGTATAAACTGGGGAGAGTTGGCCAGGAGCTGCCAGTCACTGCTGAGGGGCAGACTGGGTGCTGGTCAGTGCCTGGTGGCCCAGGGGACTGGGCATCACTGGTTCCTCTTGGTTTTATTCACAGGATCACAGAATTGCTGAGATTGGAAAAGTCCTCTGAGTCCATCGAGTCCAACCATTCCCAGCACTGCTGAGGCCACCACCAACCCATGTCCCCAATGGCTTTTAAATCCCTCCAGCAGTGGGGACTCTACCACTGCCCTGAGCAGCTGTGCCAGGGCTGGGCAGCCCTTTCCAGGAAGGAATTTTCCCAGTATCCAACCTCCCCTCTCTCCTCCTGTCCCTGTTCCCTGGGAGCACAGCCTGACCCCCCCCAGCTGCCCCCTCCTGTCAGGGAGTTGTGCAGAGCCACAAGGTCCCCCCTGAGCCTCCTTTTCTCCAGGCTATCTCTATTCCCCTCTCCCTGTACAATATTATCATTCTATTATTTAATTTTGTTTCATTTATAAAGCTGTCCTTGAGCCACGGGGTTTATTCCCCTGCATTCCCCTCCCCACGGGGCCGGGGCAGGGTGGCTCCGTGGGGTCTCACTGCCATGGGATTACACCGAGCGGGGCTGAGCCCTGCCCCCGGGAGGGATGGGGTTGGTTTAATTCAATCAGTGCCGGCAGCAGCTCCGGGGCCCTTGGGGCAGAGGTGTCACCACGAGGTGGCTCTGCTGGGCACGGCCAGGCCCTGCCGGACAGTGCTGCCCTCCCTCCCTGCAGCTCCAGAGCTCAAACCCGAGCCGCGTTTCCTTTTGCTTTTCCCTCCCTTCCCACACGAGGAAGAAGTGCCTTTCTTGCAGCAGGATTTGCTTTAGGCAAAGGGAATTTAAGCACTTGGTCACGTATGGAAGTGGAGATGGAGAATGTTCCACACATGCCAGAGTTTCAGAGCGATCGAAGATAAATCAGCAGATGATGATATTTGCATTTTTGTCTCAGATGAGACATTAAACTTTTCACTCTGCAAGTTTGTCCAGCTCCATTCCTGCCCCACCGTTGTTAGATCACAGAATCCCAGAGTGGTTTGGGCCGGAAGGGACCTTAAATCTCACCCAGTGCCACCCCTGCCATGAGCAGGGACACCTCCCACTGTCCCAGGCTGCTCCAAGCCCTGTCCCAACCTGGCCTTGGGATCCAAGGACAGCCATAGCTGCTCTGGGAATTCCATCCCAGTTCCTCCCCACCCTCCCAGCCAGGAATTTCTTCCCAATATCCCACCCATCCCTGCCCTCTGGCACTGGGATCCATTCCCTGTGTCCTGTCCCTCCATGCCTTGTCCCCAGTCCCTCTCCAGCTCTCCTGGAGCCCCTTCAGGCCCTGCAAGGGGCTCTGAGCTCTCCCTGGATCCTTCCCTTCTCCAGGGGAACATTCCCAGCTGTCCCAGCCTGGCTCCAGAGCAGAGAGGCTCCAGCCCTGGGAGCAGCTCCGGGGCCTCCTCTGGGCTCTCTCCAGCAGCTCCAGGTCCTGCTGCTGTTGGTCCTGGAGCTGGGGCAGCTCTGCAGGTGATTTTGAGGCAGAATATTTAAAAGAATGAATTGATGGAGATTAAGCTCCTTGTTTTAAGAGTCACCAACTGGTTCAGACTCTGTCCATCAGCATTCCTGTTCCCATCTCCCTCTCAGATGTCACTGTTGGACAGTGTGTGGTTCCCAGCGTGTGGTAAAAGCTGCACAGGGACTCCTGATGGCCAGCACCCAGCCCAGACCCTCTGTGCCCTCAGGCGTGCCCTCAGGAGCAGGCTGCAGGTGCCACGGTGGGGACGTGCTGGCCGTGGTGGTGTCCCCTGTGCCAGCTCTGCCCGCTCCCTCTGGGATTAGGGGGTTATGTTGGCACTGCCCCTTTGCTCCAGATTATCGGTTTAACGAGTGCTGCCTTAAATTTGTTTATATAAAAACAATCCTTTGATCCACGAGCCAGATGCAAATACTATCTTGTGATTCTGCTGAGGATTAGGTAGTTACAACATCTTGACATGGTTTTGGGTTTATGCAATATAGAATATGAGGGGAGGAGCCCCAGCCCTGGGCAGGTTGCTGGGTGCTTTCACACTGGGGCTGCAGCAAACCGAACTCAGATTGATTTGCTCCAAAGGCACTGACCTTCAGAGACTTAAAAATAACAACAACTCGTGCTGGCTGGGGTTGGTGTGATTTGACCTGATTTTTCTGGAAGCTTGTCTTCCCAAAAAGCTAAAACTGTAACGAGAACCATTTCACCTTCCTAGGAAGGGCCCGAGGAGAGCCATGGCATTTCTGATCCTTCTGCTCCTTTGGAGAGGTTCAGCCCCTTTCGTGGTCATGTCCTGGTTTAATGCATCAATGATGGTGGTGGCATCAGAGTCACGGAGTCACTGAGGCTGGAAAAGCTCTCCAAGGTCACAGAGTCCACCCTGTGCCTCATCCCCACCTTGTCCCCAGCCCAGAGCTCTGAGTGCCACCTTCAGCCCTTCCTGGGACACCTCCAGGGATGGGCACTCCAAACCTCCCTGGGCAGCCCCTGCCAAGGCCCTGAGCACTCTTTCCATGGGGAAATTCCTGCTGCTGTCCAGAACATCAGGACTGGGCTAAGAAACATCCCAGCAGCTCAACTGCCTGTGCGAGGTGTAAGGAGCAGCTCTGAATGAAATGAAAGCAGGATGTGGAGGAAATCTTGGGGCTGTCCTCTCCAGGGCCAGGAGTTGCACTGATCCTTGTGGGTTCCTTCCCACTAAGGAGATTCTGTGAGTCTGTAGGAATTAAGAAAACTCATAGCTCCTGCAGCTGGGCTGAGCAGCTCCTCTGTGGAATTCCTCAGGGATCTCATTGCAAGACCCAATTACTCCTCGTGTACCTTTGGGCAGCTGTGGCTCAGTGCTGTATAAACCACACTGACCTCGATTTCTCCCTTCCTGACCTGCTCAGGGAATGCAGGGACTGCCAGGACCTTTCCCAGTTCCTGCTTCAGACAATTCCCCCATTCCAGCAGACAGCAGCCCTTGTGGAGCCTGGCAGTGGGAGCTGCTGTGTGGGACTGCTGAGGAGCAGCTCCAGGGATCCCTGTAGTGTTTCCAGCTCCTCCAGGAGGATGTAGGTGTGTGTTTGTCTATAAACTGGCAAGTTCATGTGGAAGTTTTGTAAAACACCAGGATGAGCTGCTGATGTGGCTGGAAAGACTTTTCCTTTTGCTTTGCTGAGGGCTGGGTTCAGCCCTGGAGTGCTGTGTCTGAAGTACCCTGGCAACGTGGTTCTGTTATAAAACTGGGGCTCAGGAAGGGCCAGCAGCAGCTCCAGGTGACTGAGTGTGTGTCTCTTCGGGAGAGACTTTTATTATTTATAAAATGAGCATTTCCTCACTGTCAGCAGAACGGAGGGCTCGGGGAGGAGCTGCTGTCGGAGCTGGCACTGCTTGTTCTGCTTCATCAGAGCTGCTTGGGGTCGTAAAGTCACAGAATCCAGACTGGCTTGGGTTGGAAAGAAGCTTGAGGATCATCCAGTGCCACTCCTGCCATGGCAGGGACACCTCCCACTGTCCCAGGCTGCTCCAAGCCCCAATGTCCAACCTGGCCTTGGGCACTGCCAGGGATCCAGGGGCAGCCACAGCTTCTCTGGTCACCCTGTGCCAGGGCCTGCCCACCTTTATTGTAAAAAACGTCTTCCTTTAATCTAAATGGACCCTCCTAGGGCTTCAAACTAGGCCACCTTGTCCACTGCTGCCAAGTTTCCCAAGTTTAGTGTATAAATCCTGGTGCTGGTTAAAATTTCAGCTGACAGTGTCAGAACAAGATGGACTAAATCTCACAGCAATGAGGGTTTCAGTGCTGCTTTTTGGAATTGGTGGCCCTGATCACCCTCCTCTAAATCTCCTCTGATCCCTGCTTTAGGTGTGTTTCAGGAGGAATTCCTTCCTGGAAAGGGAGCTCAGGCCTTGGCAGGAGCTGCCCAGGGAGGTTTGGAGTGCCCATCCCTGGAGGTGTCCCAGGAAGGGCTGGATGTGGCACTCAGAGCTCTGGGCTGGGGACAAGGTGGAGATGGGGCACAGGGTGGACTCTGTGATCACAGAGGGCTTTTCCAGCCTCAGTGATCTGGGATTCTGTGAGTGTGCTGATGCCTTAGGTTTTAATTTTGTATTTCCCAGCCCTGCAGTGCCCAGTGTGACTCTGCAGTTCCCTGGAGCTCGTTCAGTGCTGTTCTCTCATGCTCACACTGACATAACAAAGCCTCTCCAGCTCGCTCTCCAAGGACACCCAGACCCTCCTGGGCCCAACAACTGCAAACCTTCATCTTGGGGACAGGGGGGCAAGCTTGGGCAAATTCCATCCTTGCCTGGCTTCTGCTTGGGCAATTGATGCTGATATCAAAGTGGGAAGAACTCGGGAGCTGGCATTGTCCATGTTGGGATGCACTGAGGCAGGAGCCTCTGGAGGCCAGAGTGTGACCTCTGAAGGCCTTTCCAATCAATCCCTCCTTTATTCCTTTATTCCTGCCTGGTCTCTGTTTCTAGGGAGCCATTTAAGGCATCAGTGCTCTCAAGGCTGGAATGGATTATTTCTTTTGTTAGCTTTAGGATCACCACCTGGGTGACAAAGTGGGAATCGATCAAAGCTTGGACTTGATCTTGGAGCTCTTTTCCAACCTCAATGATTCTACAATTTCACAGTATTTTTTTTTAAGGTTTGGATTTAGATTGATTCCATCCAGTGGTAATCCTTCCTTTGATTTCTTGCAGATTCTTCAGCTTCAGGGCCGATGGTGGTGGAGAATGGAGACCACGGGCTGCAGGACCATCGCACAGGTACGTCCTGCGTGCCAGGGAACACACTCTGCCCTCTTTGTTCCTGAGCAGCACAGCTGCCCCCGGGCCAAATGCATCTGCTTTGGAGTCCTCACTCCTCCCAGGGGGTCGAGGTTGGGTTTATTGAGCTTTTCAAAGAATTTGCAACAAACTAGAGCTTAATTTTCTTTGGAGTTTGAACGGCATCTTTGGATGAACCCTTGTTCTGAACGTGTCCTGTTCTTTATCCGTGGTCAGTGCTGGGAAGGCAGCTGATAAAAATGGCTTTGTAAAGAGTCCATAATATCCCCAGGTGAACTGTCCCTTGTCCTGTGACTTCCCCTGCTCCCTGAGACCCACAGTGGTGTTTTCCCACATCCCCCATCCTTTTATTCACTGTGTCCTTCCACCCCAACCTCCCCTTCCCCACACCTGCTCCAGCAGTGGCACAGGTGACATGGAGCCTTTGGAACCTTTTTCCCTAGCATCAGGATAGTTTTTGACTGCCAGAAGCTTGTGATGGAACTGGATCAATATTTCAGACTTGTGCAGAATGTGGAGCAGAACTGACCTTTGCAGTCAGGCTGAAGTGCTGAGGTTGGTCTTCTCTTAGTCCCAGTTCAAGGTGAACGCTGCTTCCCTTCCCCTTGAGGCTTTCTGGCTGGGAATTGGGGTTCCTGCCAAATTCCAGCCCTTCTGTCGTGAGGACTGTGGCTGTGGGACCTCTCTTTTCTTGAGGATGGGATATCCCAGAGTCAGTTGTCCTGGGTAAGAACTCTTTACTTGGGATGTTCTCCAGCTCCAGATCATTGCTGAGGTTGTCTGGATGCTCCCAGGGCTGTCATCCCTCCTAATCCATAGGCCCAGCCCCAAGTTAAAAACCTGTTCAGGAAATAATGATGAACATTTGGGAGATGGGGATGAATTGAAACACCTCTTTGCTATAATTCTCTTTATGATTTTAGACTTTGGTTTAGGGTGTGAGTGAGTTTCATGTCCTTAGTGAGGATGAGAATAGAGAAATTAATCTTTGTGCTTCATTTGCTGTTGGAAATCTGGTCAAAAGGAAGTTGTGCATCTTTTCTAATTTAGTATAAACTGAAATTAAAGACACTTCTGAACCTTCCTAAGGATATTTCCTCCCTCTTTTTTAATACTTATAACTAAGGGAGATAGAAATACAATCAGATTTATGGTCTGAATAATTAAAGGCATCAGGATTTTTGTATTGAACTTCTTGCCTGTGTTTAAAAAAAATCTTTGTTATTTGCTTCACTCTTGCTTTGTGGAGGTTTAACTCTTCACACTAAATGTTAACAACTTTGATCAAAGATACTTTTATGTGTCTGGGGCTTTTTAATTTATTAATACATTCCCTCTTCGTGAGGTAGAGTTGATTTTTTTTTTCCTCTTGTTCAAATCTGTCTAAAAGTGACATCAAAGTGGTAGAGCAGCGTGTCAGGATGAGGAGCTGTGGCCATCAAGTTAATTAGGTTTGCCAGAGTAACAGAAGATTTATGTGACACAATTCCTTCACGGCCTCTTTCCCCTACCCCCTTCCTTGTGGAAAACTTGCAATATCCCTGGTTCCCCATGGGAGAGAAGGGAGAAAGGCTCAATTTCCATCAGGCACTGGAGGGATCTCAGAACTGGTGCTCTGTGGGAGCTCCTGGAGCAGGGCATGGCCTTGAGCACTGCCTGGTTCCACATTGAAGAGGTGCTGCTGCCTGAAGCTCGGATCCCTGACTCCAAACCACTTGGTTCTGGGGTATTTGTTTTCAGCAGGATCCATTCCCTGTGTCCAAAAGCTGAAATGGTTCTTGGGGATGTGGAATGTGAGCCCAGGGCAGAGAAAGGGAGCAGCCAAGAGAGGACTCAGGGAGGTGATGCTCAAGCAAACCAGCTCTTTACTGCAAAAACCAGTGCTAAAAGCTACAGAGGGAGCTTTAAAAAGCAGAGTTGGCTTTAAGGTGATTCTCAAACAGACTCCAAGGAAAAGGTGAGAAGGGGTAGTTGAGCTATTTGCAAATCCAAATGTGGATCTCTCCGGGCTGGAGCACCGGAAGCGCTGCCGGATGGTTTTCTTCACTCATCAGATAAAACAAGGTGATGACTGATCTTGTTTTATTACATGCAACATTATCTGCAGCCATGTGGGGTGTGTCTGCAGAGGCTGGGATTAGTCAGGACTGAGCTCCTGGCGCTCCTGTGCAGCAGTGCTCCCAGACACCCTGGGTGCAGCAGAGGGCAGGGACCCGAACATCCTCCAGCTCGGGGTGAAATCCCTCATCAAATACTGAATTCTTTTCGTTCTGGCAGGGCTGTGTTCAAAGCTCTGCTGCAGGGCTGTGTTTAGGCCAGGATTTCAGGCTGGGGAACCCCAGAAGCTCCTGCGAGGGGCTCAGTCCTTGGCTGACGTGGCCACTGCTGCCTGGCCCTGTGGGGTTTGTTTTTGGGAACTGGAGAGCTGCAGAGGGGAGCTGTAGCTTTGGGTGCTCGGCACATCCCCTGGAAGGCTCACTGCTAATCCTGTTCTTCCTTAAAAGGATAAATGGAGAGGCTGGAGCAGCATTCCCGGGGATGCATGGCTGGTGCAGCTCCGTGAGGCAGCGAGGGAACAGGGAATTCAGGGGTGGTTTGTGATCCCTGCTCTGAGGAGGTGCTGGGGGAGGCAACTCACAGCTCACCTCCACGAGGCAAAGGTTAGGGAGGGCTTAGTCAAACCAACAGTGGGTTTAAAAGCAAAAGTGCATGTGTAATTTTCAATTTGCAACTCCTTATTGCGGGATATTTGCCTAGAGTTCAAAGGAAATACGTATTTAAAAATGAAACCCAACCAAATTTCTGGAAAGAAATCCATCGAGGGCGATCACATGGTTTGATCTGGATGCCTATTGCCCGAGATGCTGTTCATGCTCTTGCTGGCAGGAGAGAAGTTCCCTGGGGAAGTATCCCTGCTGGATGCTCATACTTCCCCTTGCTGGGCTTTTCCTCCAGCCAGCCTGCTGGGAATTCTGTCACCCAGGTCTGGGTCACAGAAACACTTTGTTTTCAGTGCAAATTGTGTTTGTGAGCTGCATCCTGAGGTGCTGCTCTGCCCTGGCTGTGGCTCCGAGGGGTGGCTGGTGACAGATCTCAGACACCCCCAAAGCAGAGCTCGTGTGTGTGTCTGGAACCTGGCTTTGGGCAAATCTCCTGGCCCCACTAATGAAGTGTTGCTTGTTGTGCAGTGCTGCCTCCATGGTGATGTTTACTAATGACTTGCGCTCTCTTGCCCCCTTCCCCATCCCCTTTCCCTCTCCTACTTCTTTTCCTCTCTTCTATTTTCTCCTCCTAGAAGCCTAGACTGTCTCCTAACACTGGGGCTGCCACTGACACGAGACCAGTGTCCTTTTCTACCTGCCATTACACTTCTAAAATCTGCAGCATTTTACAGAGCTCTTGCTTTACCTCCTTGGACTTGGCTGTAGAAGAAGCCAAAGGGTGGCTCCATCCTGCTCCTCCTCCCCGTGCTCTGCAGTGCTTGTTGAAACCTTCCTCTCTCTGTGTAAGCACAAAAGTGCACCCTGGTTTTGAACTGCTGGTTTGAAATCACGACCACAGCTCCATTTTCAGTTTGATCACCTTTAAATTTAATTTCTCTTTGTTTTCATGGTGCTCAGTAAGAGAAGGTTTGAAATTTCCAGCTGTGCTTCCATAGTGGATGGGTCCACCATGACTGCAGCTCCCTTCCCCTTCTCCCCACACTCACCACAGCCTTTTAGAGTACCTGCCTTGATCCTTGCTGCTTTGAAACCCTCTCACATGAGGTTCTGACCTCTAATAATGTTGCTTTCTTCCAAATGGGTGGGTTCAGATAATTTCAGCACTTTGTAGAAACAGATGAGGGAAAACCAAGTTTCCTGAGGTACAGGTGGATCATCTCTGGTGTCTGAGGGGTGGATTTTGGGGTTTGAGCACTTGCCATAACTGGGAGAGTGAAGGAGAGCAGCCAGCCCCAAATTCCAAAATTCCTGACTCAAAGCCTTAGGAGTGGCTTTGCTGTCATGCTGCTTCCCAAAAACCGTGTAAGTAAGATGGGAAATTGCCTTTTTTTGTCTTCACACCTCTGGCTTCCTTTGGGGAATGACAGCCTTGGATGGAACTTTACCTGCCATAAGAAATAATCTGTCCCTGTTAAAACTGAGGGAAACAAAAGAACTGAGTTGTAAAATTGTACTGAAATAATCCTGCCAATTCCCAGCAACACCAGAAGGACCAGGCCTGTTTTAACCTAAAACAGCTACAGGAGCAGTCTGGTGGGATTTCCACTGGCTCCATAGGGCTGCAGAGCTTCCCAAAGACAAAAATGCTCATTTTTCCATCAACAGATGAAACAAAACGGGACAGGAGGAAATAATTAGAGAGACAACGCAGTACTTTACCTGAGGCAGGCTCAGCCTGGGCTCTGGGAGGTGAGGGAGTGTTTTGGGTGAGGAGAATCGTGTGTGTAGCTCAGGGTACTTGGCCTGCAGCACCTGATGGACAGGATTTAGCTGAACCCAAGTGCAGTGTGGGGCTGAACCACCCAAAAGAAGCCTGCTGAGAGCTTCACTTGCCTAAAGGTGGGATTTCCTTGTTGTGAGGGGAGTAGCCAGCAGCTGCCCAGCCCTGGTGCCCTGCTGGTACCCACTGCTAGGTCCATGTTGCCCCCAGGGCTCACGGGGAGCACATCCCACCTGCAGGGAGCAGGGCTGGCAGTGCTGTGCCACTGCTCTGGGCACCTCCCTGGGACCAGAGCAGAGCCCTCCAGCTTTGTTCTTTGTTCCCAAGTGAGACCTCACACGCTCCCCACGCGGGGTGCCAGTGCCAGCGCTGAGTCATGGCCTGGGCACGGATGTGCAGCAGGACCTGGCGCTTTCCTGCCCCGTTTTGGTGCCAGTTTATCCCCTGGTGCCCTGCTCGAGGCCTCGTTAGGAGCTGGCATCCTTGTGGTGCCAGTTCCCAGCAAGTAACCCTGGCGGCTTCGCCTCCCAGGCCTGTGGTTGTTGTTTCTGGGCAAACTCCATCTCCTGGAGGCTCCCAGCTCCCCACACTGGGCTCTTCCTCCTCAGTGCCCTGTGCCAGCCTGGCTGGGCCCCCACAGCATCATTCAGGTTGGGAAAGACCTCTGACATCGAGTCCAACCTGTGAGTCCTTCATGTTGTGCTTTCCTTTGGGTTTTTGGTGTCTGTGGCCATAAAAGGAGATTCTTGCATTCTTGGCTTTCTTTTCAAAGACCTTTTCATAGCTCTTTTTTTAAAAACTGTGATTTTGAAGCGAGGCAGCATCACTTTGACTTAGCTGCTCAATTGTTCTTCCTCACCTTTGGCCTTAAGTGAGCTTAACTCTTGTGCCCTAGAAATAGAGAATAAATACTATAGAACTGAGAGGTATTTCCAGATTGAATTATAGAAGGTTTCAGGTTACCTGAATATGAGACTTCACCAATTTATTTTGCTTTATTTTATTTTATACTGAAATGCAACAATGCTTTAAAGTCAGGCTAGAGGGACTTGTAGCCAAAGTGGGGTGAGCAGAGGAGTTTGGGAACAGCTGCCCATCCTGGGACCCCCAGGCAGTGGGATGGGGCTGGGTGGGCTCAGCAGAGCTCGGGCAGAGCAGGGACAGCCCCTCCAACCCCAGGGTTTTGCTGTCCCCGCTGCAAACGTGGCTCATTCATCCCATTGCACCCCCATATTGTCACCCCACGTTTGTGTCCCTGTTCATTTGCGGTGCCATGGCTGCACTGATGTGAGCTGTAGGCAGGGGGGCTGTGCTGTGGGGCTGAGCTGGTTTTCCTACAGTTCCTACAGTTCCTGCAGTTCCTACAGGACTGACCCTGAGCTCTGGGATGTGCTGGGGTGGGAGTGGGAGGTGCCTGTCCCCAGGGGTGGATCCAGGGGGGATGTGGGGAATGGGGGGGTCTGTGCAGAGTGTGGGATCTTCTATCCCTGCTGGAAAGCATCTGTGTGTCCCACTGAGAGCTCAGTGCAGGATGTGTGTGTCCTCAGGCAGCCACATGAGCAGGGAGCCACCAGGAGTGTTCCTCTGCTCAGATTTCCTGTTTTCCACCCTCTCCTCGGGCCCTGGGAGCTGATGCTGTGCCTTTACTGTGCTCTAACATCCCTGTGCTTCCATGCCTGTCTGTTGTCACTCCTGATGCTGAATTATTAATTCCAATGCTCTGTATGATGTGAAGCTGTAACTGCTGTGGAATAAATCTCCCTAATAAACGTCTCAAACTAACCCCTCCCGAGTTGTTCTGTGGTGAGAATCTCTGGGGTCCTGCTGCCTGTCCAGGGCTGATTCCTGCAGGGAATGTGCTGGATCAGCTGCTCCAGTGGTGGTGCTGGAAGGGGGAAATGGCTGGAGCTGGAATCCTTTGCTGCCTGGACAAAGGTTGGAAAACCTGTCCCTCAAGGACAAGGATGTTGTGCAAAGTGTTTGACTCTGTCCCACAGGACATCCTTGTCTCCAAACTGGAGAGACAGAGGTTTCCTGGAGGGAGCACTCGGTGGGTAAGGAAGGGGCTGGGTGGTCACACTCAGCTGTGGTCACTGGCTCAATGTCCAAGTGCAGAGCAGTGACCAGTGAGGAGCTCAGGGGTTGGGACTGGGACCGGCAGCATCCAGCTTCACTGGCAGGGACAGGGGCACTGGGACACCTTGAGCAGTTCTGTGGTGACACTGATGCCTTAAATGGCTACCCAGAAACAGAGAGCAGACAGGAATAAAGGAATAAAGGAAGGATTGATTGGAAAGGCCTTCAGAGGTCACACTCTGGGCTCCAGAGGCTCCTGCCTCAGTGCATCCCAACATGGACAATGCCAGCTCCCGAGTTCTTCCCACTTTGATATCAGCATCAATTGCCCAAGCAGAAGCCAGGCAAGGATGGAATTTGCCCAAGCTTGCCCCCCTGTCCCCAAGATGAAGGTTTGCAGTTGTTGGGCCCAGGAGGGTCTGGGTGTCCTTGGAGAGCGAGCTGGAGAGGCTTTGTTATGTCAGTGTGAGCATGAGAGAACAGCACTGAACGAGCTCCAGGGAACTGCAGAGTTCCACTGGGCACTGCAGGGCTGGGAAAATATCAAAGTTCAAACCTGAGGCATCATTGCCAAGCTCTGGGTGCTGTCACACACCACAGGGAAGGGATAGGGCACCCACAGGGACCCGGCCAGGCTGGAGAGGTGGGACTGTGCCAACCTCAGGAGGTTCAACAAGGCCAAGGGCAAGGTCCTGCACCTGGACTGGGACAATCCCAAGCACAAACAGGCTGGGGATGAAGGGATGGAGAGGCCTGAGGAGGAGGATTTGGAGGAGAAAAATATATAAAAAAAAAACCAACCCAAGCAAAAAACCCAAGAAAACATCCCAAAATCTGTTTATTCTGTGTAGCAGTTTGTAAATAGGACACGTAGAGGTGTGCTTTTCTAATTAAAGCTTTTTTTACTGGCTCTCCTCTTTCACCTGTCTGTGTATTTCCCTCTTGGTGCAAGTTTTTATTTAAAGAAGCTTTTATCCTTCCTGGGCTTCAGGCAGAGCTTTTTAGGCTCCTCAGATGGGGCTGCATCCAGCCATGCTCACTGCTGAGGAGTTCACGTTTCCCATGGCTCCAGTCTGAGAACAGCAGCCAAGTGAATAATTCAGCAGCTTTGCTGAGATCCTCCGTGACTCAGACTCAGGGTAGGAGTCTCCCTGAGCTTTGGGGTGGTTGTTTTTGGGTGAAGGTGATGTGACAGCCAGGGGGTCTCTGTCTCTGGGGGGCACAGAGATGCCCTCCCTTCCAGGGAATGTGGAGCTTCCCTGGCTCCCAGAGGGTGAGTGGGGAATGAGGGATTTTTCTGCAGGTCCTGGTGCTCTTTCAGATGAGGAATTTGTGGCTTCCTACGGCTCAGGGGCTCAGCAGCTGCACAATCTCAGCTCCTGAGCTGCTCCTGAGCCGTTCAAAGACTGTAAAGAAACTTCCCAGGTGTTGAAGTGCTGATAAACACTGGGAATAACAGACAGGGTGTCCAGAGCAGCTGTGGCTGCCCCTGGATCCCTGGCAGTGCCCAAGGCCAGGCTGGACGAGGCTTGGAGCAGCCTGGGACAGTGGGAGGTGTCCCTGCCATGGCAAGGGTGAAATGAGATGATTCTTGAGATCTCTTACACCCAACCCATTCCATGAATTAATGATTCCTTGTTTCTCCTACCTGAAGGAAAAGCAGTGCAAACCAGCTGAACCCTGGCTTGGCTGGCTGGGAGCTCTGGTTCCATCCCAAAATCCCTCCTGCTGTGCCATGAGCCACTCTGCTGCTCTCCCATATGGTGAAGGACATGCTCAAGGAGCTTTTCTGCTGGGCCCGAGTGCTGTTTGTGTCAAAGCAGCTTAGGCTGTTGTGTAACGAGCTGCTGCTGGAGGGAAGCGAGGCCTGGCAGCCCCTCTGGAAGTGCTGCAGGGAATTCTCTGTGTCCCCAGCGACAGCAGGACTGCCCCACTGCTCCTGCCAGGCTGAGGATGGAATGGGAAGTTGGGATGGCCAGGATGGACGGGGCTTGGAGCACCTGGGATAGCGGAAGGTGTCCCTGCTCGTGGCAGGAGTGAACGGGATGAGCTTGAGATCCTTTCCAACCCAAACCATCCTGAAATTCTGTGATCTTGGTGGTGTTGTGGTGTTGATGCCTTAAATGGCTCCCTAGAAACAGAGAGCAGACAGGAATAAAGGAATAAAGGAGGCATTGATTGGAAAGGCCTTCAGAGGTCACACTCTGGGCTCCAGAGGCTCCTGCCTCAGTGCATCCCAAAATGGACAATGCCAGCTCCCGAGTTCTTCCCACTTTGATATCAGCATCAATTGCCCAAGCAGAAGGCAGGCAAGGATGGAATTTGCCCAAGCTTGCCCCCCTGTCCCCAAGATGAAGGTTTGCAGTTGTTGGGCCCAGGAGGGTCTGGGTGTCCTTGGAGAGCGAGCTGGAGAGGCTTTGTTATGTCAGTGTGAGCATGAGAGAACAGCACTGAACGAGCTCCAGGGACCTGCAGAGTTCCACTGGGCACTGCAGGGCTGGGAACAGAGAAAAGTTCAAACCTAAGGCATCAATGTGGGGAGATGCAGCTCTGGGATGAGGGATGGAGAAGCTGGGAGTTAGGATTTGGGTTTCTGAGGAAGCCAGCACTGCACTGTCCCAGGGTCACCATGGGTCCCCAAGGGCTGCCCTGCAGGATGGGCACTGAGAGCTGGAGCTGCCCCAGCTCTGGGAGTGCCCTGGGAGCTCCTCTGAGGGCAGCAGGGAAAAGCAGGGACCTTCTCAGTGTACAAAATGCTGTTTTCATTCTGGGTCTCTCCCACATGGTGCTTCCCCACCAACCTGCTGCTCGGCTTTTCACTTTTTGTTTCAGACTTTGCTTCAGAGGTGGGATGTCCCTGCCTTGGCTCATTGAATAGGAAATTAAAAGGATTATAATGAAGTCATACATATGTCGAGAAGTCTATTAAAAGCTTAACAGGGAGGCTTAGTGAGGTTTAAAAACTGGGAATACAAACCCTTTCTGTTTTGCAGCGTGCTCAGGAGTTGTTCTAGCAAGGATCTGACAGCTGGGTGAATTAATGGGGTCCTCCAAGGCTTGCATTTCCTGAGCAAGTAGCTGGGACTTAAAATATTCAAGCCATGAACTTTGGAGCTTGTACCTTGGATTTAATATGTTATTAGTGCGCTTAAACCTCCTGGTTTGGGGAGGTGCTGCAGAACTGTGCAGGCTGAGACCTCCTGCAAAATGTGAACCCTTTTCTCTGCCCATCCTTTGAGCTCATCAGCCTTTACACAAAATCAACCTGTCGTTTCTCAGAGCTGTGTTTCTGCTGAACTGGAATGTTTCTGGGCACATAATGAGGCAGCCTTTTTAAACTCCTGCTGTTTTCAGGAGGTTTTGAGGCAGGTAGAAGAGAGACAGAGTCAGTGCTGGAGGCAAGTAGGACCAACTGACCCTCCCTGCTTGTCATCCAGAGCCCTGCTGTTATCCTGCACTTACATTACCCAATTTGCCTTTAATTTGTGTCTCTGGAACTTAACTGCAGCTTAAAAAGATTCTTATTTTTTTTCCCTTCTTCAGTGCTTAAAACAACATCATGTTTATTCCCTTGCTTATTCCAGTAGCTCGTGCGAAGTGATCCTTCAGATTAAACATAGGGAATTTCAATGAGAGGCTTGTCAAAGGAAAATAAACAGCAGCACTGTAAAAGACACAAAAAATTAAGCTTAGTCTAAACACTTCATCATCACCTTTTTGCTAGGTGGGGTTCATTGTTTGGCTTCACAATAGGAGTTAATCTCTGGCACTCGATCACTTGGGTAAATATTTGCCTTGGAGCCGAAGGGATCTGCCCCTGCAGCTCCTGGGCTGCCAGCACAGAGCAGCAGGGAATGAACTCGGCAGTGCTTCAGTCACCTCCCCTATGCAGGGGTGGCGAGGAGGAGGATTTGGGAGCTGCTGGATCCCATTCCCAGCGGGAGCTCCATCGGAACCACTCTGCAGCAGGACCCTCGGCAGGGTGGGGCTGTGCCTGGGCTGCTGCTCCACGCTGGGCTCTCCCTCTTCAACTTTCCTTCCCCACTTCTCACTCCTCTTCTCAACCTGGGGTTCTGCTTGTAAGAAGGGATTTGGTGGGGGTTTATCCTGCTTACAAAACCTTCGGGAAGAGTCGTGTGCCGGGATGGCAGAGTGGCTTTGAGAGGTCGTGTGACACAGGCTAAATCTGAACCTGGGGACAGGAAACTTCCCTAATCCTGGCTCTGCTTGTGGCTCCCTCGGAGGCCTGAGCTCTTTAATCTTCTTCCAGTTCAGTCCCATCACTGCAAATAGGGTAAGGCTGATTATATTGTGCATTTTATCTTTTCTAGCTGCACCCCAGCTGTTGTTATCGAGCGTTCTCGTTTCGGGGTGGGTTGGTACCGGGGTAATCTTGGATTAGTGGGACCTTTTTTTGGAAAAAGGAAATTTTATAGTTAAGGAACGTATTGGATACAGTGAGGCTGCTCAGGAGCTCTTTGGTGGTTGGGGCTGAGAGCAAATCTCCACCTCGGAGCAAGGGCAGCTTTTAAGTGGCTGAGCAAAGGGAAATTCTGAAATGCTAAGTGAAGCTGTGGTGCCTCCTCCATAAACCTCACAGGACTGCCCTCCCTGAAAGGGGTCTGAACAAATTCAGCTCTCTTAGTCCTGCATGAGCAAATCCCTGAAATATAAATTATAGATATGCTCAGCAGTATTCTGCCCTTTTGACTGCTGTTTTGGTGCAATTTCTGCAGCTCTGACCATCACACACCGAGTACACCTTGTGTGGAGTTGGTGTTTCTAAAACACTCCACATTTTGGCAAGAGTGTGGCATAAAACCTTCCTGAATTGCTGCTGAATGAGTATCAGAGCAGGAAAGCTTTGCTGCTTTCTGGAGTTACAAAACTTTGAAATAATGTGTGAGGGATGCTCAGGATCCTCATCCTCTCTGGGCCCAGTGAGCTGTGCCTGGTCCCTTTGGAAGAGTCTCCTCTCCCGTGGGGTAGCTGCAAGGCAGGCTCACCCTGCCCTTGGAAATGGTGGCAGGTGCTGTATTGGATGGTTTTTCTAAGTATGTGTTCCTCTTTTTCCATTTGGTGAGTAAAAGCTCCCCTCAGTATGGCAGAGCTGGTCCCTCCTCGCCTGGAGCTGCTCCAAGGTGGGATTGGGATTTCTGGGTGTTGGAGGATGAGGCTTTTCCCATAAACCTGTGCCTTGATTTTGGCAGTAGTGGAAGGCAAAAGAAGCTCCTTCCTGGGGGTGACCAGGCAGGATCCCTGTTCCTGTGGGTATTAATCAGTGCCTGCTAAGTGGTGCAGGATTAACAGCTCCCTTGGGAGCAGTTCTGGAACTTTAGGGCCCTGGATGTTTCTGTGGACAACTGATGCTGGAGGCACCTCTGGAATTAGAAGTGACTTGGTGAGACACAGAAGTGACAGGAGACTGCAGGACATGAGTGAAACACAGTTCACCACCCCCAAAAAATATCTGGGAGGGATGTTTGATTTTGTTCTGTCACGTAACTTATGATGCTGTTTAACCTTCTTCCTTTCCATGAGAGCACACTGCATCTGACTGAATCATGGAATTGTTGAGGTTGGAAAAGAGTTCCAAGGTTATTGAGTCCCAGCTGTGCCTGACCCCACCTTGTCCCCAGACCAGAGTTCTGAGTGTCACCTCCAGGAATTCCTGGGACACCTCCAGGGATGGGCACTCCAAACCTCCCTGGGCAGCCCCTGCCAAGGCCTGAGCACCCTTTCCATGGGGAAATTCCTGCTGCTGTCCACCCTGAGCCTCCCCTGGTCCAGCCTGAGGCTGTTCCCTCTCCTCCTGTCCCTGTTCCCTGGGAGCAGAGCCTGACCCCCTCCCAGTGTTCCCTCCTGTCAGGGAGTTGTGGGGCTGTAGGGCTTTCATCTGTCTCTTCTCAAGGAGAATTTCCTGTAGGTCTCTGTGACAAGTTCAACCTGTGCAGGGCCAGGAGTTGACCCCCGTGGGTCCCTTCCAGCTCAGGATGTTCTGTGATTCTGTGAAGTTGTGTTTTCCAGGCCCTCAGGTTGGTCTGGCTTCCTCAAAAACCAGACTCTGGCCAAACTCACCTTCTTTCCTTGTTCTTCCTGAACTGCTTGGAGATTCAGCAGTGGCTTGGATTTCAGAGGGTTGGCAGTTCCCTCTGAGATGGCTGAAGGACTGAAAACCAACATTTCATTCTTCTAGAGTCCTTTTTTCACCTGTGCAGACGAAAGCTTCCCATGTTAGATGGCTGTTTCCCAGCTCCAGGGGAAAAACTGGGACTTAATGGTGCTCGTGGTGAGTTGGTGGGAGGGCTGGGGGGAGAACTGAGGTTTCCTGAGCCAACCATTACAATTGTTGCTTCCCAGCCCAGCCCTGGCAGTGGGAGCAGCAGGAGCAGGGATGTGGCAGTGTTTGCCAGCAGAACACCATGGCTCAGTCTGCAATGTCTCCGTGACATTCCCTGCTCATGGGATCTGGCACAGGGGAAGGGATGGAGGTGTCTGCCTCTCCATAGGATGCCACTAATTCTGCCTTAATTGGGGCCCAGCTTTTTGTGCTTACGAATCTCCCATCCTGGTGCCGGGCTAGGGAATGAAATCTGCCAAGAGACATCATAAAATTGGAATATTCTGGCTTGGAAGGGAAACCCAGGGATCATGGAACTGCAGGGTGGTTCTGGGCACTGGGCAGCAGCCTCTGATCTGTACCTCCAGCACATGCAGGTGACAGTGCTGTCTGCTCAGCTGGCTCCTGAGATGTGCAGGCAGAATATTTTCTCTGAGAAAAGATATTTTTAACTCAGTTTCATCAGAACTTTTTGATTTCAAAGACTTTCTAAGATTTCAAATGGAAACATTGAGCAAGGATTATTTTGGAGTCTCGATTTTCACACTCTAATAACTGGTTATGTTCCTCCAGGAAGAGAATTCCCCTTTTGACATTGCCTTGCCACTTGTCACTTAGCCAACTCTTTATTTACCTTTGTGTCATTTCCTTGTGTCTCCACTTTCCCTAACATTTCCCCTGGCTACAGATAAAAATACTTTGCTTTCAGCTTTGTCAAGCCTTCCATGGTTTGTCTGGAAAATCTGTGATGTTCCACCTCCTGCATTAACACTCTCCTGTTTCCCAGTGATGCAAACAACTTCTCTTTCAAAATATCACTCATGGGCAGTTCTGCAAGATTTTAGGGGCTCCATGTCTCAACCTTAGAACCAAAATTACTGACTCTGCTTAAAAAAAAGAGAGAAAAATCTGCAGATTTATGTGTATCACTGAAGTTTCAGGGAGTTTAGTGCAGTTCTGTATTCTACCAAAAACAGTCTCACATTCAATATGAATGGGAACCTGATAATCATAGAAAGATCCAAATTCGAGTTGCCCTATTTTGTAGCTGAGAGTTGAGGAGGATGAGATTTCCCTGGGCACATTTTCAGCTGAGAACACACACACAGAGACACAGAAAAATAAATTAATGTTAATGAGCTAATGAGTGGTTTCAACTGGCAGGTGTGTTTCTTGTGGTGATTTCAGAATTGCTGGTCACAGGGATCACATCAGTTTTTTACCTCCTGAGTCTTGTGCTGCTTTTCTGTCTCAGGAGTGTCTCCAGTCCTGCCAAAGTCAGGAGGTTTCAGCATTAAACCTCTGTGAATTGAAGGCAACCAGAGCAAGAGCAGGTTCAGCAGGGCCTAAAGGGGAGACTTGGGAGAGGGACTGGGGACAAGGCATGGAGGGACAGGACACAGGGCATGGCTTCCCAGTGCCAGAGGGCAGGGATGGGTGGGATATTGGGAAGGAATTCCTGGCTGGGAGGGTGGGGAGGGACTGGGATGGAATTCCCAGAGCAGCTGTGGCTGCCCCTGGATCCCTGGCAGTGCCCAAAGCCAGGCTGGACATTGGGGCTTGGAGCAGCCTGGGACAGTGGAAGGTGTCCCTGGCATGGCAGGAGTGGCACTGGGGGAGCTTTAAGGTCCCTTCCCATCCAAACCATTCCAGGATTCTGTTCTCTGTGCTCATCTTTTTGGTGGTGAATTCCAAATTCAAACCATACCCCCAAAGGCACCTGGAGGGTGGGAATTGAGGGTTTTGTCCCTCATTGTTGTACTTTGAAGTCACCCACAGCCGACCTGCACCCAGACCCTTTCCCAGCGGTGTCGGCAGCACCTTCTGTCCCCTGCCTGGGTTTGAAGGTCCCACTGGGTGTGCTGAGCTGTGCTTTTCCCAGGGGACTCGTCTGGGCTGGCCGAGCTGAGCCCTGCAGGGTGCTGAGGGCCGGGAATGTCTCCTGGAGCCCTGGGAATGTCTGCTCGTGTCTCTGTCAGAGCGTGGCACCGCCGAGGCTCCCGGGCAGCCCTGTCAGCTCCATCTGGGTGAGACAGTTCAGCCTCAGCGCTCAGATCTGAGCAGCAGTCCCTGCGTTCTTCCCCTTACATCCCTTACACTGTAAGGGTTCTTTCCCTTACATCCTGTCCCGTGTCTGTGGTGCTCGGGTGCCAGCTCCCCAGAGCAGCCCTGCTTTTGATGCCAGGATGATTTTTTGCTTTTTCTTTTATACCCCTCTCACACACCCTTTTATATTTTGATGTATTCTCAGTGCTTTTAGCCCACACACGGTAACTTCCCAAGGCTGATAACTCAGCTCAGCCCCACAGCACCGTTAAACCAGGAGAGCAAACATCCTGGGAGCCCCAGACACCAAGGGCCTCTCCAGAACACATTTTATAAGCTAAAATAAGCCCATCCAAAAAAAATGTTCCTCAAAACAGAAAGTTCACTCGAAGCTCTCATTGAAAAATCTTTGATAAATATACTAATTTTGCAAAGCCTCTAAGTGTGTGTATTTCAGTGTAACACTGTACATGCATTTTCAAGGCATCCCACCTGGGCCAAGTGCTGTACCCAAAAATCCTAGAATAAATACTGAAATAAAAACCCCTTTCGCCCATAAACCGTGTTTTAGTTTTAATTTTAAGACCAGAAAAAGGCATCACTTTGAGGTGAGCTGCTCCCTCAGACACCAGGTTCAGTCTCTCAGGGCTCGCCCACAGGAATAAAAGCACTTTTATTTGTTAGACTTCCAGAGGAAAATCAAATTGGCAGGGTTTATTGCAAAACATCAGCAACTCCTTAGTGAGGAATTAAAGAATTCCTAGAAAACTGGCTGCCTCTCTGCAGGGCTGTAAATTAGAATGATTTCAAAAGAGCACAGACAGCGTGTCATCCTCCTCATTCTCAAGCAGAAGCTGCCTGAATAAACAGCAATAGAATTGTAGATTCTTCTGGTATTATGTAAATGCCTTCATGCTTTGATGTCCCTCGTGTCATTAGTTTGACAATAGCTGGAATTAATGGCCATAAAACTCTATTACAAACGTGGCAGAGAGATTTCTCCTGACTGCTTCTGATTCCTCCTGTGAGCTCACTGCCTCTGCCACGGGATTGGGAAAGCTGAAAGTAGGTCAGGGCAGTGTGTGTGAACATGGGCTGCTGGAATCGCAGCCACAAACAAACAGCACCGAGTGCTGAAGGGAAATTTGCTATTTTAAGCCCTTATTTCCATTATCACCATCTCATTCTGCACAACAAGCATGTGGAGGGGACTTTGTGGCCGTGCACTCACAGATGGGATCCAGGAAGGAGGAGAAAAAATACATATGAGTGTATATAGATATATTTATATATATATATGTGTGTATTTGTGTGTTTCAAGGGTGACAGTAAATATTGTCACTTCCGAGTGGCTCCTCTCCATCTCGCGTGAGGCAGAGTGAAGGTGCCAAAATACACAGGTCAAAAGAAATGAAGCATTTTGCATCCAAGCAGCAATCAAATGCTGGAATTCCGGGCTGGAATTGCTGATAACCGTGTGGTGGAACGTGGGGCAGGATTACAGGGATGTTCTCTAGAATTCCCACACTCCTTGCATATTTATCATTCATTCCTAGTCCTCAGAGGAGCTTCCTCACGGGCAGCTCTTGGGGCAAGTGTTGACTCCCAACTCTGAACCTGGAGCAGAGTAAATCATGGAGCTGCTGCATGGTTTCCCTTAGGACAGCTGGGTGAGGAAAGGTGGGAAACAAGGAGTGTGATGGAATTAGTTGGTTTTAGGCAATAAAAAGAGGAGCAGGAGGGAGAAAAAGGCAATAAATTTAAATTCATCTTGGCAGTCAGGGATAGCAGGAGTTAAATTTGTTGGGAAGGTGAAGTGCTACAAACCTAATGGAGGGAAGTGATTCATGTGGATAGGAAAGACAGTCCCAGACCATTTCCAAGGAGACTGTGTCAAATGCTTTTAAGAGTCTGGAAAAAAAGGAGGAAATGAATAAAAATGGAAGCGAGGACTTAGAGCTCGAGAGATTTAAGAACTGCCCAGATTATGGTGCACAGTGATTTAGAAATGCTGAAGTGCAGGAGCCAAAAGAAGAGGATTTCTCATTTATTAGAGATAAGAGAAGGTTGGAAGAAAACAGTTAAACGGAGATGGAAGGGAAAGTGGAGCACAAGAGGCTGCAGGGTTCAGCCCCTTGCCCGCTTTAGTTCTGGTTTTTATCATTTGATAAGGGCTGGAGCACAGGCTCCATCCGGGCCAGGGAGCAGCACCTGGGACCCAGGGGAGCTCCGGGATGGGGATGGCTGTTCCCAGGTGATGGAGAGGGCAGGCAGCACTCTCAGGTGTGAAGTGTTATTAATTTGTAACCTATTTCATTAAAAGATATTAAAACAAGTGATGACACAACCAGAAAGAACTAGCTGGAGTGATAAAAGTCTGAGGAGGCAGCAGATGAGGTGTAGCTAGAACACAATGCAGTGAGGATGTTCTCTTCATGTATTTTATTCGCTGTAAGTTTTGAGAGGAGTCAGAGTTTGGTGCCCTCCTCAGCCAGAAATAGCTCTTGAGAAGTGCTGTGAGTGGATGGAGTGAGCTGGTGTGTGGACCTTGTTCTCCTTGGTGGTTCTGTAAATATTGACTCTCAAAGGAACACACTTGGAGCTCCTGATCCCCAGCAGAGACTGTAAGTGCTGCTTTTACTCATTTTTGTTTTCTTCTCTGGCCCTGATTGCATTAAAAAAAAAAAAAAGAATTCATCTCTTGGCTGTTGTCAGGGGAGGATTTGGGGTTTGCAGCAGCTCGGAGCAGCCGTGGCTCAGCATGGGCAACGTCGGTCGTGTCCTGATGGGGTGATGGGTGTGGGAGCTGGCACTAATCCTGCTCCAGCTGCTCCTGGGAGGACCTGGCTGGGCAGCTCTGCCCACGCTCTGCCAGGCTAATGGAAACAGTCTGGGGACATGAGGAACGTGTGGTGCCTGCCTGACCCTTGGAAAGGCAGCTCAGGTGTCACCCCATGGAGAGAGCAGAGCTGGGCTGGTGTGTCTGGTGTGGGCAGAGGAGACATAAAGGAGCACGTGGAATTGGGCTGAAGGGAAATCTGCAGGTGTATTTTTTATGGTTGTTTGGGTAAATGTGGTTGGGTCTCAGAAGTGTAAGGCTTAGGGAAGGTTTGAGTTCCTCAGCAGGAGGTACCAGATCACCATCAGTGGGAAGCAGGAGATATTTTCTTTTTGGAATTTTGCTGTGGCTCTTGGATTTCCTGGGAGCAGGAGGCACTTTGCAAGTCCCAGTCCTGTGTGCAGACTGGCAGCAGATGGTGGTTTGGCTGCTCCTCTGTGTTTGTGGTGTCCTGAACCCTCTGCAGGTGCTGGCATCAGCCCAGGCTGCAGCTCGGGATTCCCTGAACTGTGTCTGGTACCAGCCCAAAATCTTGTCTGGACTCGAGGCCATCCCTGGGCCTTTTGCTGAGCAGGAGTAGAATCGCAGAATCATGGAATGGTTTGGGTGGGAAGGGACCTTAAAACCCATCTGGTTCCTCCCCTGCCGTGGGCAGGGACACCTTCTGCTATCCCGGGGTGCTCCCAGCCCTGTCCAGTTTGGCCTTGGGCACTGCCAGGGATGGGCACCCACAGTCTGTGTCAGCAGCCTGTGCCAGTCCTGTGCTCCTCATCCCCAGGGAGCCCTGGGAGGTACCAGAGCACCTTCTCCAGCTCCATTGCAGCTGCTCCTGCAGGTCCTGCCCACCTTCCCAGCTCCTGGGTTCCTTCTCTGGCTCTGGTGTGTGTCTGGTAATGTTTGCTCATGCTTTGCTCTGCAGAGGCTTAGGGGAGATCTGTGTCCCTGTTCTAGAGACTGCTTCAGTTTTCCTGGGGGAAAGGAACTTCCAGACCTGCCTTCCTTGAAAACCCCTCCGAGGTGGCAATTCCTGTGTCCCTGTTTGCAAGGTTTGAGCACCAAGCTCAGCAGTGACCTTTGCTGAACGAGCCCTTAGATGGTTCCTTCGTGCTGCCTCTGCTCCTCTCCAGGGCTGCTGCTCTGCAGGGTCCTGCCCTTCTCCTGACCCCGCAGTGAAGTGGAGCACGAGCACACTCCTGAGATCTGCTCCAGCCTCTGCCCCACCGAGGGGCTCATAATGGAGCGTTTGAACTCGAGCATTCCCTGAATCAGGATAAAGCTGTTTAAATTTGGCAACAGCCCTTTCAGGGGAAATAGCCTTTCCCTGCTCGGAACGAGGGCTGACAGCGCTGCGGGTCACGGCTGCCTCTGCAAACTGCACTGTCACTGTGGTGCCAGCAGAAGGGACACACTGTCCCTGTCTGGGGTGGCACTGGGCATGGGGGGGCTGAAATTCCACCCAAAACTCCTTGAGGTTCCTTTCAGGCTGCTCTGGAAGTCGGGAACCTTCTGTAGGGCATTAAAGCAGCACAGCTCGGTGGAAGATTGCATGGAAGTGCAGGTGATCTTTATTTTACACAAAGGTTTTGTCCCTTGGGATGTGTGCCACGTCACTCCCTGCCCTGGGTGTTCATGGCTGTGAGATCTCCGTGCTCAGGAGCTGTGGACAGGGAGGAGGGGAGGCTCCAGCCAGTGCTCACAGCTCAGGCTAGAGCAAAGGAGGCTCAGGGGGGACCAGGGGGGATTTGGGCTCTGCTCCCAGGGAACAGGGACAGGAGGAGAGGGAACAGCCTCAGGCTGGGCCAGGAGAGGCTCAGGTTGAATATTTGGAACAATTTCCCCATGGAAAGGGTGCTCAGGCCTTGACAGAGGCTGCCCAGGGAGGTTTGGAGTGCCCATCCCTGGAGAGGTGTCCCAGGAAGGGCTGGAGGTGGCACTCAGTGCTCTGGGCTGGGGACAAGGTGGATTTTCTGGCCTTGGAGGACTTTTCCAGCCTGGATGATTCCAAGATTTTGGGCTCTCTGGGGCTCTCCCCTGTGCCAGCACAATTGGGTTTGGACAGCCCTCGTGTGCCAACTCGTCATTGTGAGTATTTTGCTTCAGAATTGATCTTATTTCAGCTTCACACATTTCAGGCAAGGCAGCCTGGGCACGGTGCCCACAGACCTTCCTGAGGGTTCTTCTCCCCCCTTCTGAGGCTGGATGCAAGGCCAGGGAATGGGGAGGGATTCACCAGGCTCAGCCCTGGTGCTGCTGCTCTGGGGTTTCCCTGCCTGATGTTCCCTGTATCCCCTGCACCTCACCTGGGCCTGCTGAACAGGTTTGAGGGGTTTTTGCCTGGCTGTGGGTTGAAATATTCCCTGCCAAGGATGTGCAGGAGGCTCGTGGCTTTAGGAAGGAGCTCCCAGTGAAACAAGAGAGCTGCCTTAGCTGGACTGCTGGGCTGAGGAAAGCAGAGCAAAAAGCCTTGGGACACCTCCCACTGTGCCAGGCTGCTCCAAGCCCCAATGTCCAGCCTGACCTTGGGCACTGCCAGGGATCCAGGGGCAGCCACAGCTGCTCTGGGAATTCCATCCCAGTCTCTCCCCACCCTCCCAGGGAACAATTCCCAATTCCCAATATCCCATCCATCCCTTCCCTCTGGGAAGCCATTCCCTGTGTCCTGTCCCTCCATCCCTTGGCCCCAGTCCCTCTCCAGCTCCCAACACGTGGTGTATTTCCATCACTGTGGAAATAAGTCTTTAGTGAGTCTTTTGTTTAAAAATAGAGCTTCAGGTGCCTTTATTACTAGAAGATGAGGAGCCTGTCGAGGGTGGTTCTGGGTGGGGGTCTGGGCAGGTGGGAGCTGTGCTGTCCCATGGTCCAGGGTGTCCTGAGGGATAAATCCAAGCTGTGCTGAGGATTACTCACTTCCTGAGCAGCTGACATTGCCAGCAGGAAGCAGGAGCAGCAGAACAACCGTGGAGCAATTAGAGCAGAGGGTGGGAGGTGGGAGCTCTGTGCACCTCCATGGTTCCACCTCCAACTGATGACAGAGCACTGCCGCCGGAAAATTCCCTCTGGGAAGGAGAAGTGAGGAAGGGAAAGAAGCTGGACAGGAAACTGTAGCAACTGCATTTTTTATTTTCCTTGCAGATTTTTTACAAGGCAAAACATGAACCTTGTGTTGAACTTTCAAGTTACTGACTTTGCATCTGGGAAGTTTGGAGATACTGGTTCTGACAGTCATACGCACGGAGCCCTTTTAGCATTCAGGATTATGTAACCACATGGAATTGCAGAGGGGGAGCAGTAAAACCCTGCTGGAACTGTCAGCACCCTCTGAAGTGCCCTGCAGTTTCTCTGGGGCCTTTAATAGATTCCTGTTCTTCTTCTCCCCATCCAACTCAGTGGTTGGAATTTAATTTGCTTCTCATTGCAGGGACTTTGGAGTGCCAGGACAAGGGGGAATGGCTTTCCAGTGCCAGAGGACAGGGTTGGATGGGATATTGGGAATTAGGAATTGTTCCCTGAGAGGGTGAGGAGGGACTGGGATGGAATTCCCAGAGCAGCTGTGGATGCCCCTGGATCCCTGGCAGTGCCCAAGGTCAGGTTGGACATTGGAGCTTGGAGCAGCCTGGGACAGTGGGAGGTGTCCCTGCCATGGCAGGGGTGGCACTGGGTGGGCTTTAAGGTCTCTTCCAGTCCCAAACTGTTCTGATGCTCTGTGAACTTAAAGTATTTTGTGTAATCTCAGCCAGACTTGGGCTCAGCACTGGCCCCTGGGAGTTAAACTTTGCAAACCTTGAGGTATCTCCTTCTCCAAAAGCTGGATCTGAAGAGCCTGTGAAGGCTCAGGAGGCTGGAAGGAACCTCTGACATCCTGAGCCCCTCACCTTGGCCCAAAGCAGGGAATGCAGGCTGTGCTCGTGCTCTGCTCAGCTGGGTTCAGAGTTATCCCCAGGGCTGGACTCTGCACAGCCTCTCTGGCCAAGCTGCCCAGTGTCTGATCCCCTCAGGTTTCAGTTTTCAATAAAATGGAGTTGCTGCATTTCGGTTTGACAAGAGGGGAGGGAGGGAGGGAGTAACCAGCTTTGACAGCTCTGCTCTGAGTGAATTGTCCTCCATCAGGGCTGCCAGCTTAGTGCTTTAGATATTCATTAAATGCAAAAACTTCTTGGAATCTTGAGCTCTTATCCTCTTGGATAGAAATGTGCAACCTCCCTTTGGGTGCCTGGGTGACATCTTTTTCCATGTAGTTCCTGTCTGTGCTTATCCCTTAGATTTTGGGGATTAGTGAAGCTTGTCTGAAAAACTCCCAGGGATTTTCAGACCCTTCACTCTGAAGTGAACTAGACAAGATTTCATTTTACAAAATGATGAGACTGATGATAAAGCACTGAGGGGGTATTCCTGCAAGACACTCCCTGTTTACTCCAAAGCCAGCAGGCACAAAGGGAGCTGGAGCATCTTGGGGGAGGTTCCCTGTGACCTTCCAGGTGAGGCTTTTGCCCCCCTTACCCTAAATAATGGCTGGAAATAATGTCCCAGGCAAGGGAAGGAGACCCTGAAATGTCTTGTCTGCCTGCTGGGATTTTTACCTGATGCTCCAGGTAGATCCCATCCTGTTGGGCAGCAGACTGAAGGTGTCTGTGCCTGGAAATGAGACAGGACATGCAGGCAAAGCTCTCATGAATCCCCTGGAATGGGAATCAGAAGTTGCTCCTGGTGGTAACTGTCCTGAGCACAGGCAGTTCCTCACACAGGCACCAAGTGCTCCCAAAACAAATCTAAATCTTGTGTGGAATCCTTAAGAAGAGAAGGCTCCAGAGAGACCTTGCAGGGCCTGAAGGGGCTCCAGGAGAGCTGGAGAGGGACTGGGGACAAGGCATGGAGGGACAGGGCACAGGGAATGGCTTCCCAGTGCCAGAGGGCAGGGATGGGTGGGATATTGGGAAGGAATTCCTGGCTGGGAGGGTGGGGAGGGGCTGGGATGGAATTCCCAGAGCAGCTGTGGCTGCCCCTGGATCCCTGGCAGTGCCCAAGGCCAGGCTGGACATTGGGGCTTGGAGCAGCCTGGGACAGTGGGAGGTGTCCCTGGCATGGCAGGGGTGGCACTGGATGGGCTTTGAGGCCCTTTCAGCCCGAACCATTCCCTGACTTCAACTCTGAAGCTCCTTTGAAAGGCTGCAGACAGCACACCCTGCAGAGGGGTATATGTGTGGGGGGGACTTTCATTCCCTTTTGGACTGACAGGGATTGATTGGCACTGTGACACAACTACTGCTCTTTGTGGTGATTCCAGCAAGGCCAACTCTGCCCCATGGGAGGTGCACCTATCCCGGGGGTGATCTGGGTAAATTCCCTTTGAGATCCTCTGCAGGAGTGCAGCTCCCAAGCCTCCCTTTCCCTGTTTTCCCTACTGGGAGCTGGCAGGGTCTCTCCTGGCTGCTCACTCACGAATTTTGAAGATACTTAACCCCAAGCTGGAGGTCTGGTCGGTGACCTGCCAAGATTAGCCTGTCCTGCAGCGAGGAGGCTTTAGCCTGTAATCCTGTCCTCGGAGAGCCCTGCCTGGGCATTCCCGGTGGGATATCCTGCGTGCCAGCGGCTCCGGGAGTTTGTCCTGCCCCACGTCCCAGCCCTGGGGAGGTGGCCACGAGGGCACTTTTGGCTGGAGTAGCTGGGAGTTGGTTGGTGTGACCGTGCTGACCTCTGCAGAGGGATGATCAAACACACGATTCCACGCCGTCAGCAGCCCTGTTAAATGTTCCACCCTCGTCCTGCCCCAGGATCAGTGCAGGGAAGGTGCTACTTGCATGGGATCCTTATTTTTACTTTCAGAAGCAAGTTTGCTTTGTAAGTACGTTGTTAATGGTCTTTTTTCCTTTAAGCAAGACTTTGCAAGCTCTAATCCTGCGCTGGTTTATATTATCAGGGCTCGTAACCGGATTTTCAGCTATCAGCCAGCTTTAATACTTGCTAAAATTGCTTTACAGGTCTGTGGGATCTGTCAGATTTGTGTTTGGTGTGCAGTGCATTATCTGCTGCCGATGCACATCCACAGGCACTGGCAGCAAAACTGGAAGAGTTTGGCTTCTCTTTTTTGTTGCTTTTATGTCTTTTGTTGGTAGGTCGGAGGCAGAACATGTGTTTGGGGAGGTTGGGTTTGGAACTGAAAAATCCTCTTTTCCCAATCCTTGGGACCCTGTTCTGAGATCACATTTTGTGTTCCAGTCTTGATAAAGGGAAACTGAATATTGGGATGGAGTGGGGATGACAAATAAGCTGGAAGTGTCCATGTTATGGCAAATAACTTGGAAAACATTTTGGGAATAGCAGAGGGGGTTCTGCTGATGGTGACTGTGATCCAGAAATCTTTGTTGTCCTGGCTCTGGCAGGGGTAGCTCGGTCCTGGCTGGCCCAGGGAAGGGGTGGCTCATCCAGGCTTGGCCCTACTCCCGCCTCTCCCTGCTCCAGAGCTGCCTGGATCCCTCCTCACATTGGGATTCCTGCTGGGAAGCAGTGGCTGATTTGAGTTGTTAATTTGGATCTGTTGGGAAAATATTGTGTGAAGAATATTCCAGTGTCGGGTTTAGATTTCGAAGGATTTGGCAGAGGCAGCTCCCAACTGCTCCTGATGCAGCTTCCAGCCGGCTCTGGGGCTTTGCTGGAGCTCAGGGCTTGCAAACACTCAGAGTTTTGCTCAGCTTGCTTTCATCTGATGTCACATGGAAATATTTCCCATCACAATTCCTTTTGTCTCCTGCTGCTCCCTCCTTCTCCAGCCCCCGGTGAGGTTCCCCTCTGTATTTAAAGGCATGAGCACAACCTGGCTACTAAAAAGCCCCCAAAAGTGGAGGGGTTTCTTCTGGTCTGACCTGTCTGACCCTGATTTTATGTCCTTCCCTGTGAAATCTTTAATCATGGCAATATGCCAAGATGTTTTTAGTGCTAACAAACAGATTTGATTCATATTCCTGGAGTTCAAGCAGTGGGTCAAGCTCTCCATCAGCCTCAGTCTGGGTCCAGCCCAGAATTCTGTTAATGTCATAATATCATAATATCATCTTTGAAGAAGTTCTTGAATGTTTTTAACTGCTCCCAGGCTCTTCCTCACACTGTCAAGGGCTTTTAGTGTCTTCCGTTTTTTTTTTGCTTTAAATAGTTTTATAGACACACGAATGACAGGCTCCTGTCTAGAGGAATTTACAATGGAATCTAATTAAATCCCTTGCTGTTCTGTACCACAAATAATGGTAAATAATAATAATGTCTCTTGACACATTGCAGTGGCACTTTATCTCCAAAGCACTTTGCAAAGCTGAATAAAATATCACCAAAGTTACGTTATATTATCAAATAAAATATTAATAAAACATTTTCTCCTTTAATTATCAGCCTTTTAGCTGCTCCAGGCTTGGATTTTCCACGGGACACACAGAGGGGTCANGCCTTTTAGCTGCTCCAGGCTTGGGCAGCGTTGCCCAGGCTGGATTTTCCACGGGACACACGGAGGGGTTGTCCCCCTGTCCTTTGTCCCTGGGGAGGCAGAGCTGCTGTAACCCTGGCCTGGGAAGCTCTGTGAGCTCCTGCTGAAGTCAGCCGTGGCAAATGGAGCCATTTAGCAGAATAAAAGCTAAAAGCCACTGGCAGAAAAGCAGCGTGCCCGTGCCAAACGCCACTGCTTTGGGGGCTGCAGCAGCTGCAGGGCTGCTCAGGAGGGGGAGCAGCTCCAGACATGCTCGGGACTGTCTGTGTTCAAGGGCAGGGCTGCAGTGCCTGCTCTGGGTCGTGTTTACCTGGGAGCCAAGGAGTGGGAGAGCTTGTGTTCACTGGAATTATCCTTTGATTCCCAGCCTCTGGCTTTCCCAGTGTGTGTAAGCGTGAAAAATACGTTTTATTTGTGTTTACTTGGATCAGCATCTTCATAGGATCTGTTGTACACAGGTGAGCTCCTGTTAGAGCCCAGTGGGAGGTTGGAACTGGATGGTCGTGGATGTCCCTTCCAGCCCAAACCATTCCAGGCTGCACTCCATAAATCCCTCATGGCAGCTGCAGTGTTCCCCCCAGCCCCAAAGGCAGTCTGGGTTCCCGTAGGAAGGAGCCTTTTCCCGGCTGGGATGTGGCTGTGGGACACCAGGAGAGAGGGGCAGGCAGAGCCAGGTCCTGCCCAGGGTGGCACTGGGGACGTGGTGCCAGCACCGCTGTGTCCCTGAGCATGGCCCAGCCCTCCCTGACCCCACAGAGGGACATGAAGCCCGGAACGCTCCTGCCTTGCCTGGGATTAGCTGGGAAGGCCCTGCTGGGGGATTTCTGGGAAGGGCTGGGAATGGGGACACACAGAGGGAGTGTCACAGGGATTGTAGCACACACAGAGTGAGTGTCACACACAGAGTATCACACACACACAGAGTCCTACACAGTCACACACACACAAAGTGTCACACAGAGTGTCACACAGTGCCACACACACAGTCCTACACAGTCACACACACACAATGTCACACACAGAGTGTCACACACACAATGTCCCACACACACAGTGCCACACACAGTCCTACACAGTCACACACACTGTCACACACACGCAGTGTCACACACACACAGAGTGTCACACACACAATGTCCCACACACACAGTGCCACACACAGTCCTACACAGTCACACACACTGTCACACACACGCAGTGTCACACACACGCAGTGTCACTCACAGTCCTACACAGTCGCACACAGTGTCACACAATGAGTGTCACACAGCCCTGAGCTCTCTGTGACCACACCTCGTGGCCACAGCAGTGCTTGGAGCTCCAGATCCTGACTGGAAATAATATTTAGATTATTTATATTAGTCATTGCACAGATTCATTTTATTAGTATTT